>CM031605.1:39290121-39298046 GCA_018398815.1 Conus ventricosus
TTTTGGTACGAGGTAAAGATAGAACAAATGTCTGCAGATGATCGGGTCAGCTTGGATGGAATCTACTACACATACAGAAGCTCAGAGGGATAAACAGTCATGGAAAAAGCCAGATGAAAAGTTGTGATATATATATATATATATATATATATATATATATATATATATATATATATATATAGACAATGGTAGTGAATACCAGCAGAGATTTAAAAAAAATGCTCAACCGAACTGGGAGCAACATTTGTTAAAAGTAAGGTTTAAAACTATCTACAGCGCTGTTTCATGCAATGCAATCATCAGGATGTGGTGGGTCTGTGCTGCCGGTGTTTTATGACTGCTTGTGTTGTCTGTCATCACGTGCTGTCTGTGTTTTTCGTGTGTTTCTGGTTCTTGTTCACTGATAGGAATTTCCACTTGTGCCTGCAGTTGTTAACCATTTCTATCCTAGTATTTAAAGTTGCCAGTTGTGGTTTGCATAGTATTATGTGCTTTTCTGTTGAGCATAGGTTACATCTTTTTTTCCATACAAAGAAAACTCTACTACACAGCAAAAATGAAATCTGGACCAAGAGCGCAAACAAGAATTCAACTTTTGATGTCACAATGGGATCGTATGATGGTGCCGAAACTTGCGAACTTGTCGGACTGTTCATGCTGTCTAACATTCAAAAGAAATTGGGAAAACAAGTCGGACTGTACAGGGATGACGGCCTTGCTGCGCTGAATGACAACCCCTAGAAACATTGAAAATAAGAAAAAGAACTGTGTAAAATCTTCCAAAACCAAAATCTAAAAATCACTATAGAAGCAAATAAAAAGATAGTGAACTATCTAGATATAACGTTTGATCTCAACCAGCACATATATAAACCATACAAAAAACCAAATGATACACCTGTTTATGTAAATATCAAAAGTAACCATCCACCTTCCATACTAAAAACAATACCCAGAGGCATAAATAAGAGATTATCTAACCTGTCATGCAATGAAACAGCATTCAATAACGCTGCAGCTGAATATCAAGAAGCGTTACACAAAAGTGGCTACAACTACAAACTACAATATGACCCAGATAATGACATGAGCAGACACAAGAAGAACAGGAAAAGAAAGATCATATGGTACAACCCCCCATATGACGGAAGAGTGAAAACAAATATAGGGAAAGAATTCTTTAGAATCCTAACATCATCATTCCCAAAAGAGCACAAATTATCCAAGATATTCAACAAAAACAGCATCAAATTATCATACTCATGTATGCCCAACCTTAAAAACATCATTGATTCAACCAACAAAATGAAAAGCAGTACAGAGAAAAACGAGGGTGATGAAAGGAAATCCTGCAACTGTATCAAGAAAGAACAGTGCCCTCTGAGCAACAAATGCCTCTACAACAGCATTGTGTACCAAGCCACTGTAACATCAGAGAACGCAGAAGAAACATATATAGGTATCACTGAAAACCAATTTAAAACTAGATATGCAAACCACAAACAGTCATTTAACAAAGAAAGATACAAAAACCAAACAGAATTGAGTAAATACATCTGGAAGCTCAAAGAGAAAAAGATAGAATACAATATATCCTGGAAAATCATAGAAAGAGCAGCACCATACAACAACATTTCAAAAAGATGTAACCTATGCTCAACAGAAAAGCACATAATACTATGCAAACCACAACTGGCAACTTTAAATACTAGGATAGAAATGGTTAACAACTGCAGGCACAAGTGGAAATTCCTATCAGTGAACAAGAACCAGAAACACACGAAAAACACAGACAGCACGTGATGACAGACAACACAAGCAGTTATAAAACACCGGCAGCACAGACCCACCACATCCTGATGATTGCATTGCATGAAACAGCGCTGTAGATAGTTTTAAACCTTACTTTTAACAATATATATATTATATATATATATATATATATATATATATTATATATATATATATATATAAATCAGAGTTAAAAAGCCACTCAGAACATTAAAAGTGCTCGACCATGTAGGGAGCGACATACCAGTTTAAAATACGATTTTAAAATGGAAGAATTAAAAACCTACAAACTTGTTTCAAGCTAAAACGCTCTCATCAGGATATACAATTTGGGCACGCCACCGGTGTTATATATTGTGGTGTGTGGGCGTGTGAGCTCTGTGCGTGCGGCACGTGGCCTGCCGGTTTTTTCTTTTTTGGGGCGCGTTCAGGGGGGACGTGCCACGGAATGGTGCATTGACAAAGATTTCCATTTATGCCTGCAATTGTTTATCATTTCTACTTTAGAGTTCAGGGATGCTAGGTGGGGTTTACATAATATCAGCCACTTTTCTGTAGTACATAAGTTGCATTTTTTAGAAATGTTGTTGTATGGTGTTGCTCTTTTTATAATTTTCCATGATATGTTGTAGTCTATTTTCTTATTTTTAAGCTTCCAAATATATTTACTTAATTCTGTTTGGTTTTTATAGTTTTTATATTTTTCATTTTTGAAAGACTGTTTATGGTTTGCATATCTGGTTTTAAAATGGTTTGCCGTGATCCCTATGTATGTTTCTTTATCACTGTCTGTTGTTACCGTAGCTTGGTACACAATGTTGTTGTAGAGACATTTATTGTTCAGAGGGCACTGGTCTTTTTTTGTGCAATTACAAGATATCCTTTCATCACCCTCTTTGGTTGTGTTGTTTTTGGTTTTATTGGAAGAATCAATTATATTTTTAAGGTTGGGCATACACGAGTATGATAGCTTGACGGTATTTTTGTTGAATATTTTAGATAGTACATGTTCTTTTGGGAATGATGTTTTAAGGATTCTGAGGAATTCTTTTCCTACGTTAGTTTTTGTTCTTCCATCATATGGAGGGTTATACCATATAATTTTTCTTTTCCTGTTTTTCCTGTTGCTGTTCATGTTGTTATCTGGGTTATATTGTAATTTGTAGTTGTAGCCACTTTTTTTCAGCGCCTATTGGTATTCAGCTGCTGCACTGTTAAATTCTTTCTCATTGCATGACAGTTTAGATAATCTTTTGTTTATACCATTAGGTATGGTTTTTAAGATGGAGGGTGGATGATTACTATTGATGTCTACATAGACAGGTGTGTCATTAGGTTTTTTATATGGTTTGTATGTATGATCCTTAAGGTCTAATGTTATGTCTAAATAATTTACTGTTTTTTTGTTGGCTTCTACTGTGATTTTTAGGTTATGGCTTTGAAAAATTTTACAAAGTTCTTTTTTCTTATTTTCAATGGTTTTTTGGTTTATTGTTTAACGTGGCAAGACCGTCATCTCTGTATAAGCCAACCTGTTTACCAAGTATTTTCTGTATATTTGGAAGCTTAAAAATAAGAAAATAGACTACAACATATCATGGAAAATTATAAAAAGAGCAACACCATACAACAACATTTCTAAAAAATGCAACTTATGTACTACAGAAAAGTGGCTGATATTATGTAAACCCCACCTAGCATCCCTGAACTCTAAAGTAGAAATGATAAACAATTGCAGGCATAAATGGAAATCTTTGTCAATGCACCATTCCGTGGCACATCCCCCCTGAACGCGCCCCAAAAAAGAAAAAAACCGGCAGGCCACGTGCCGCACGCACAGAAACTCACACGCCCACACACCACAATATATAACACCGGTGGCGTGCCCAAATTGTATATCCTGATGAGAGCGTTTTAGCTTGAAACAAGTTTGTAGGTTTTTAATTCTTCCATTTTAAAATCCTATTTTAAACTGGTATATATACATATATATTAGAGAGAGAGAGAGAGAGAGGAGAGAGAGAGAGAGAGAGAGAGATGCACACCTATAAAACCGAAATGGTAATTTTGTATTGTATTCTTTCATGAATGGGAAGCCAGTGAATGCAGGATGGAGAGGCGAGAGACATTCCAGGTTTTCATGCTCTCAGAGCTCAACGAAGTTTTTTTTTAATTTAAAAAAAAACTTTATATAGCTTACTAATGTTTAGTGGACAAGTCATACACAATAGGGACTATGAAGAATTATGGGGTCTATGTGCGTCGGGAAGATATAGCTAGTGGGATGTACTACGCCTGAAGCACGTAAGACCACCTTAATGTCACTTGGGCAAGTCAATATTGGATTAGTGAGCCAGGAACCATCCCTGCTTTCGTCACATGACCTGTGTGTGTATAGAAACAGCCACTTTGGACAGTTGCTCACACACGCTCACGGCGACACACTTTCGCACACGCAAGCACTCAGGCAAACATAGAGACTAAGACGCGCGCTCGCGTTTAACGCATATATAGGCACATCAGCAAACACGAACTTACGCTCAAAGAGAAAGGAACAATGATGGCAACCGTTGCAGCTTTCGTTGACGTCAGCGCTGTGTGTGTGTGTGTGGTTGTGTGTGTGTGTGTGTGAGTGAGTGAGTGAGTGAGTGTGTGTGTGTGTGTGTGTGTGTGTGTGTGTGTGTGTGTGTGTGTGAGTGAGTGAGTCAGTGTGTGTGTGTGTGTGTGTGTGTGTGCGTGCGTGCGTGCGTGTGTGTGTGTGTGTGTGTGTGTGTGTGTGTGTGTGTGTGTGTGCGCGTGTGAGTGAGTGGTTGTGTGTGTGTGTGTGTGTGTGTGTGTGTGTGTGTGTGTGTTAGTGAGTGAGTGAGCGAATGAGTGAATGTGTGTGTGTGTGTGTGTGTGTGAGAGAGAGAGAGAGAGAGAGAGAGAGAGAGAGAGAGAGAGAGAGAGTTCAACGTCATCCCATCGTCATCCTCAACCAGGCAGTTTGAAAACAACACAATCTTCGGGTGACAGTAACAGCACAAAAGGTGCGACAGTTGCTTGCGCGGAGGAAACAAGTGCGCGTCACACCCTCCCTCTGAACGGTGGGGACTGTGGAGGGTGTCGGGGTTGTTGGAAAAACAGTTGCAGGTCACACTCAAGCGGAGTCGGGGGTTTGCGCCCTACACAGGGGAACTAACTGGCGCGGGTCACCAAACAGCCTTGACCCCGATGCAATGAGAGCGACCTCACATGCCCAGAACCTTAGTCACTCGTCACCTCTTACTCCTCCTCCTCCTCAGCCAGGGGGTGGATGGGGGGAGGGGTGGGGGTGGGGGCTTATGGGCAGGTGAACGAGGATCGAGGTGGTAGAAGGGGGAAGATGGGGGAGAAGGATGTGTGGTGGTGGTGGTGGTGGTGAGGTGGGGGTGATGGACAGTGGGTGCTAGGGCAGGGGAGGGGGGGGGGGGGGGGGGGGGTGGGAGGGGGATAGGGTGGAGAAGGGACGAGTGAGGGGTTAAAGGTTCTGGGCCTCGAAGATCGTTTGAGTTAAAAAAAAATTATTATCATTATTCTTTTTTTTTCAGAAGAATTGTTGGTGTGTTTGGTGGGTTTTGAGTCCGTGGCTTTTTCGATTCTCTGCGTTGTTGTTGTTGTTGTTGTTGTTGTTGTTGTTGTTATTGCTTGCTTTGGGTTATTCTGCTTTTCTTTCTTTTTTTCTTTCCTTCTTTTTTCTTTTTTGTTCGTTTCTTTCTCCCTTTCTTTTCTTTCCTTTTTCTTTCTTTCATGGTTTTTTTCCCCCTCTTCTTTCCTTTCTTCCTTCTTACTCTCATTTTCTTTATTTCCTTCAGTCCTTCTTTCTTCTTTCCCTTCATACTTCCTCCTCTTTTTTCAGTCTTTTTTTTTCTCTCTTTCTTTTTATTGCTTTCCCTTTTCTCTCTTTTCCCTCCATTTTTCTTTCGTTCACTCCCCTTTTTTGTGTCTTTCTTTCTTTCCTTCTTTCTTTCTTTCCCCTTTTTTTGTCTTTCGTTCTTTCTTTCTGTTTGTTGTCTTTTTTTGTTGCCTCCCTTTTTCCCCTTTCCTTTCAATCTGGGTTGTTGCACTTCCCCTTTCTTCCTTTCCTCCCTTGTCTTGAAGGTGGCTGTGTCTTGTGTCTGCGTGCGGGCGTGCGAATGTGTGTGTGTGTGTGTGTGTGTGTGGCCCGTCTGACCACGACAAGGGCAATGCTTGTTGACCAGGGTGTTTAGTTTTCTTTGTCTACCTGTCGGCATGCCTGTCTGTCTACACCTGTCTGTCTGTCTGTCCGTGTTAAATATGTTCTAGGCTGTGTAATAGTCGTGGCTGGTTGCACCTGAAAAGCGGCGCTTCTGTGGACGTCTGTATCTGCCGGTATATGTCGCTGTTCGTCTGTGTCTTATCTCTGTCCTGTTTGTACTTGTAAAAAAAAACAAAAAAAAAGACATGCGTCTGTGCGCACTTGCGTATGTGTGTGAATGTGTATACGCGCGTATACGGGCGTGCGTATGGGGAAGTGAGGTTAGTAGTGTAGGGAAAAAACGTTGAACTCCTCGTTCCCTGGTCAACCTGTGGCTCTCAGGCGTTCGTTGAAGGAAATATGCCTTCTTCCCAGTGTACTCAGTATATTTTAATTATTTACTTCTTCGTCAGTTAAGTTTTATATATTACCCCCCCCCCCCCGAAAAAAAAAAAAGAAAAAAAGAAAAAAGAAGAAAAGAAATCGTTTTCTTGATTTGACTTGCGCCGTGCTGAAGCAGGCCATCTACGTGAGTGGGGCACCTGCCTTTCAGAGCACCAGTGACAGCACCATCTCTCGCCACTAGCGCCGTGCTGAAGCAGGCCATCTACGTGAGTGGGGCACTTGCCTTTCAGAGCACCAGTGACAGCACCATCTCTCGCCACTAGCGCCGTGCTGAAGTAGGCCATCTACGTGAGTGGGGCACCTGCCTTTCAGAGCACCAGTGACAGCACCATCTCGCCACTAGCAGCAGGTGCCGCACCGTCATCACCTATGCTGCTCCTACTCAGTGCTGGTGCTGGTGCTGTCGTTGCTACTGCAGCAGCTGCTGCTGTTACTACTACTCCGACTACTACTTTAAAAAATTTTTTTTTTAAACTCCGACTACTACTACTGCTACTACGACGACGACGAACACCACCATTACCACCACCACCACCACCACCACCACCACTGCAGCTACGACGACTACTACTACTACTACTACTGCTACTACGACGACGACGAACACCACCATTACCACCACCACTGTCAACCTCGGGTGATGTCGATGGAGGAAGGACTAGCGCACAGCCCAAACACACTCACAGCTTGCTTACGATCTCATTCATATATCATGCATTCGTCACATCAAACCACTAGTAAAGTCTATAACTTTACTACACATGTTCATAGAACGAAACATCAATGCATATGGAATCAAACAAAATAAAACATTCTCTCTTTCCTGAACTTCACAAAATCATTTATCTAAAACATCATTAACTAACCGGGTATAAATAGATTTCTACTTTACCTGGCCAGGTGATCTTAACTATTCACGAATCACTGTCTTTTCTTTTCTTTTTTTTTCTTTCTTTTCACTGTCACTTTCACAAGCACGACACAACTGCTGGCACTGGTCTTGGTCTGCTGGCGCCTGGTCAGGTGAGACTGTTGGCACTGGCGTTGGTCTGTCGATGAAAGTGGCGCTGGCCAAGTATGAGGTCGAACCCCAGTGAAGATAGAACAGTGACTATCAACATCGATCTGTTCTCCTTTCTTTCTTCCTGCATTAACGCATTGCACTCTCTCTCTCTCTCTTCTAGTCTGCTCTTATCAAATGGACATGGTTGCTTTTCTTTTCTTTTTTTCTTCTTTTCTTTCTTTTCCTCTTCATTAGTTAGCAACTCTCTCTTTCCACATCTCTCTTTAGTCCCCCCTTTGCAGACTATATCTGGTGCTAATGCTCAAACTTCACTCCTCTCATCTCTCTGCCTTTCTCCTGCAGAGACTACACCCCAGAACCTCTCTCTCTGTCTCTCTGTTCGTTCTCCCCCTCGTTCTGCCGTTCTCTCACTCTCACATCCTTCTTATTCCGTTCCGATCTGTCCAAAAAGGGCGAGTACCATTGGTC
>CM031605.1:39299046-39309046 GCA_018398815.1 Conus ventricosus
CTCGCCACATGTCCCTTCTTGTGACAAATGAAACACCTAATGTCCCTTTGCCCTTCCTTCTGCCCCCACTGGGTTTGCAGACTTTGCAGAAAACTCCCCTAGTCTCCTTGCACTCTTCTCACCTGTGCCTAGCACCTGTTTCTCCTACACCTTAGTGCCCAAACGTGCCTCTCTATACACCTCTGCGAACTTCAACAACTCTCCTGCTGTCTCTGGCTGTCTCTCTTTCAAATGTATGGTTAACTCAGGGCCGCAACCTGACAAAATCTGTTCCTTCATAACTAGCTCTTTCAATTCAGCGAACTCCTTTTTCGTACCACTCAACTCTAACCACTTCTCAAAATAGTGATCTAAACGTGCACCAAACTGAGTGTACGTCTCACCTGCTTGTAATTTAGCTGAACGAAATTTCTTCCTGAACCCCTCCTCTGTGAGGTCAAATCCTTTCATCAACGATTCCTTCACAGCGCCGAAATCAGACTGTTGTTCCGCTGGTAACGCAGTGAAAATTTGTAATGCCTTACCCGTCAATAGCGCTGACAAAATGACTGCCCACTCTTCTGAAGGCCAACCCTGACTGGTCGCAAACGTTTCGAAACGACTGATGTATGCATCAATCGAATCGGTTCCTTCAGAGAATTTTGGCAACTTGGGTCGGGGGGGCATAGCTGCGCACAGAGTCACTGGAGACTGAACTCCCATCCTCGGTGGTCTCCCTTTGTATTCTCACTTTCTCTAACTCTAATTGAACCTTTAGTCTTTCTGTTTCCTGCGTTTCCCTAGCTTTAATCCTTTCTGTTTCCTGCGCTTCCCTTATTCTTTCTGTCTCCTGCTTCATTCTTTCTGTTTCCTGCATTTCGCTAGCTTTTAATCTTTCCTGCTCTGCTATTTCTACAGCGACACGTCGTCTTTCTGCTCGCTCATCCCTTTCCATCTTTTGCTGGTTTTCAACGAATGCTCGCAACTCATCTCCTGAGTAACCTAAATCACGAGCGACGCTCACGAGTTGTTCAATAGGGGTGTTCTTTTCTTCCGCCATTGTATCTCTTTCTTTTTTTTTTGAACAAGATTTTATTACTACGACAGCCAAACTGGTGGTTACCGACATGAGTGACGTAATAGCACAATCCTATGAATGATAATATTAGCTTGGGACAACGTAATTAGTTTTATAAGACGCCCAGCGCCTGACCCAACTATGAGAGCGAATTATAGGCAATCTGTGCGAAATAAGTACTCTGGGGCTGAAATGCCAAGCCTAGTATTAACTATCTTGGAAGCAATGCCAAGCCTAGTGTTTAACTATCTTGGGAACATACAGTAAGACAACCCCTTGTCTTAGGATTACAATGCTTGAATCCCACCCAGCTTCCTCTCTGAGAAGTTGAACAATTATAATAAATGGGCCAGAATATCCTGGCAAGCTCGCCAATAAATTGTCAACCTCGGGTGATGTCGATGGAGGAAGGACTAGCGCACAGCCCAAACACACTCACAGCTTGCTTACGATCTCATTCATATATCATGCATTCGTCACATCAAACCACTAGTAAAGTCTATAACTTTACTACACATGTTCATAGAACGAAACATCAATGCATATGGAATCAAACAAAATAAAACATTCTCTCTTTCCTGAACTTCACAAAATCATTTATCTAAAACATCATTAACTAACCCGGGTATAAATAGATTTCTACTTTACCTGGCCAGGTGATCTTAACTATTCACGAATCACTGTCTTTTCTTTTCTTTTTTTTTCTTTCTTTTCACTGTCACTTTCACAAGCACGACACAACTGCTGGCACTGGTCTTGGTCTGCTGGCGCCTGGTCAGGTGAGACTGTTGGCACTGGCGTTGGTCTGTCGATGAAAGTGGCGCTGGCCAAGTATGAGGTCGAACCCCAGTGAAGATAGAACAGTGACTATCAACATCGATCTGTTCTCCTTTCTTTCTTCCTGCATTAACGATTGCACTCTCTCTCTCTCTCTTCTAGTCTGCTCTTATCAAATGGACATGGTTGCTTTTCTTTTCTTTTTTTTTTCTTTTCTTTCTTTTCCTCTTCATTAGTTAGCAACTCTCTCTTTCCACATCTCTCTTTAGTCCTCCCTTTGCAGACTATATCTGGTGCTAATGCTCAAACTTCACTCCTCTCATCTCTCTGCCTTTCTCCTGCAGAGACTACACCCCAGAACCTCTCTCTCTCTCTCTGTCTCTCTGTTCGTTCTCCCCCTCGTTCTGCCGTTCTCTCACTCTCACATCCTTCTTATTCCGTTCCGATCTGTCCAAAAAGGGCGAGTACCATTGGTCAGTATTTTTACCCCTGATACCCGAAGTTATCTCCCTCTAATTCCATTGGATGTTCAAATCATGCCAGTCATGCCTACACGCCTTACTCTCTGTGGTGGTCAATTGGTCATTTAATTGATTAGCTAGATTTCACCCCCACCACGCACTACCTTCTCCCTCTCCCTTTCCTGCTTTAACCTGCGACGTCCGACTAACAATGGCGCTGGTTCCACAAATTGGCTAGATGAGCCTGAGCCAGGCGCTACGACTCGTCTCGCTAGACATCGAGGCGTCGGTCAAAGCTGCTTAGTCCGTCTAGCCGGACAGACCGTCTCTGTGGAGCCTCTCCCCTATGCTTAATTGGCTGGATCCGAACCATGGGCCCGTCTACGTGGCGCCAGAATATTTGAGTTAGAGCTTATGTCCAAACAACCTGGACCACGACTTGGTTGTTCTATTTTTGACCGTGACAACCACCACCACCACCACCACCACCACCACCACTGCAGCTACGACGACGACTACTACTACCACCACTGTTGGTGCTGCCGCCCTCGCTACTACTGCTTCTGCTACTGCTGCAGCGCAGACATGGCCGCCAGAGAGAAGCATTTCTACTGTTCCAGTTACTACTGCTGCTACTATTGCATTGACTACTACCGCTGCTATCATAGCCTCTCTGCTGATCGCAGTTTTAGTGATTTTTTTTTGGTTGGTCTTTTTTTCTTCTTCTCGCATGTCTGTAACTCACTGCTATCCAATCTTCTATTCATTTCATCCAGCCCGAATTTGTTTGTGTGTTGTTAATTCGGGCTGGGATGAAATGAATAGAAGACTGGAAAGCACACCTTAAGATGTATCTGCTTTGATAGGCTTTCCCCTGGTGTATGAGTTTTCCGTGTGGAGTGGAGGGAGGGAGGGAGGGGGTGGGGCGGGTGGATGGAGAGGTGTGTGCGTGGGTGTGGAGTCCGGACAGAGGTGGGCGAAGAGACGAAGTGATGAAGATACTGAGGAGGATGCAGATTTGGATTGAGATGAATGCGTTTGGGAATGAGTAATTTGAGTGACATACACACATACTGTCTCTCTCTCTCTCTCTACCTCACACCACACACACACACACACACACACACACACACACACACACACACACACACACACACACACACACACAGACACACACACACACACACACACACACACACACACCACACACACAGGCAGGACCGAAAACAGTATCCTGCTCCATTTCGCCGGAGAGAAGCCTGGACCCGACTGAAGGCGTCAACCATCCTCGTCGTAGCAGAACTTGTGATCGATCGATCCCCAGAGTGTTCAACGGAGATGCTGTCAAGGAGTCATCCACACGCTTTGTGGTCGGTCAGCAGCGGTTTGTGTGGAGCGTGAACATACCTGGTCAGCTTATGAAACAGCGCAAGTGTCCACAAAGGTCCGGCCCCCAAAGGTAGCGAACGGAAGGGCAGCTGGAACGCCGACACCCATCTGCGAATAAGGTTTACATGGATGGGCAGGGTGTGAGGGGTCGGGGGGAGTGGAGGGGGGGGGGGGGGGTGGGGGGAGGGAGGAAGAGGGTAGATGGACAAAACGAGATGAAAAATGAAACGAGTGGGCTTTGGGGACAGTGGGGAAGGGGGGGGGGGGGGGGGGGGGGGGGGGAGGAGAGGTCGGGAAGAGGAAGGTGTCGAAGGAGAGTGGAGGGTAGGGGAAAGGGGTGGAAATAGGCCTTGGTAACCTGCAAAAAGTGCGTGCGTGCGCGCGCGCGCACGTGTGTGTGCGTGTGTGGTGTGTGTGTGTGTGTGTGTGTGTGCACTCTCAACAGTATTTTGTCCTATCTTTTTCTTGAGGAGTATACAGATCTGGAATGAGAAGGATGCAATTTGAAACGAGTAGTTTGAGTGACACATGCACACATACTCTCTCCTTCTCTCTCTGTGTTTGTGTGTGTGTGTGTGCGCGCGTGCGTGCGGGTGCGAGCACGTGGCGCCCGTTCCTTGCCGTAGTTCTTTCTCCCTGCCCTTTCTTTATTCTCTTTGCCTTTTACCAAAGTGTTACCCCGTTGTGGTCGGACGTTGTGCCCGCCCCTCCCCTCCTCCTTCTCCTCCCCCCACCCCCTCACCATCGTGTGTTATGGGGAGGTAAGGTCCGAATGACGAACTCGCCGAAGATGTAGGCGAAGAGCCAGACTGGGAGCAGTGAGGGAGGAGGGTGTCCTTATTGTCCTCAGCCACTGGAGTAGAAGCGTCCACTCCCCTCCCCCCTCCCCTTCCCCCGTCCTCCTCAGGTGCCCGTTCCTCTCCCCCCCCCCCCCACCTCCCCTTTTGTCCGCTTGCCGTCCTGGCTTGTAGCCTACGTCACAGACGTTAGGAACACAAGCGTGTGTGCGTCAGGTGGGTGGCCGAGTGTCTTTCGTCTGCTGGCATACCTGTCTAGTTGGCCCGCCTCCGTCTGTCTGTGAGTGCGTGCGCTCGCGCGCGCGCGCGTGTGTGTGTATATATTATGGTGTCCGTTTGTTGTCCGCTGTCCTCTTATTTTGCTGCATAGTTTGTGGGCCTCTCCTGTGTGCAGGAGACGTGTGAAATTGACAAACATCCCAACCGTCTGATTGTTGTTGTTGTCGACGATGCTCTGCCCAGCAGCCCGTTTACCATTCAAAAAGAGTTGTATGATATCTAAATTGATTCCTGTAGATGGAAAGCTCAATTGCAATAAGAAGACCGTGGAGGACATACAAACACACAGGTATTTTAAGAGAACGGAAATAAACGCACGTGTGCATGTAGGCGCGCACGCGTGTCAAGCAAGCAAACACATCGCAGAGCATACAAACATGCAACCCCGGCACGCGGCGCGTGCACACACTGATGCTCTCCCGTCCTCAACCTCCAGGACACACGCTCGTCTGCCCACACTCGGCCCACATGCTGTGACGCAGTCAACCCGCATGACGTCATTCCTTTGTTGCGTCATTCGGAAATCTTTCCACTGGAAATAAACCACGTTCTTTCATGATGGCCAACATCCTTTCCCATGTTGATTCAGAACTTCTGACATGGCCCTGGGCATCAGTGGGTTTTATTTGCTTGCGATTTGCCTGGCAGTTCCAGCAGGCCTGCTTCAAGCATTTACAGAGGCACTCTGGGTTCTATCACGTAATACGATGTTGACATTATGTACCCAGGGAGCAGTTTAGTCCCCTGTGTATAGCCTTGCTTGGGACGGGATCAAGATGGAAAAAGCCTGGCCGGTTTAGAAACTGTCCCCCTGTCATACAGACCGGAAAGGTTTCGTTTTACATTTGTTGTTGTTGTTGTTGTTGTTGTAGCGTTGAAAGGCTTTTCTAGTACAGTCGAGATAACAGCTTGGGGGAAAGGCACTGCTAACGATTTTGATAGTGCACTGGCCGGAAAAGTCCAGTCTTCCTGCATTTATCGAAGATTGGAAAGGAACATCATTTACATTAAACCTCCGTCAATAGGATTCTGTAAATTAATGATTGCCAGACTTGACTGGTCTGGTTTTTGCTGTTGTATTGACTTATAAATGAGAAGAAGCATGTATATTTGTGGATATATCTTTTTGTCTGTCGGTCTGTCTGCTGGTCTCTGTTTCTCTCACTCTCAGTGTCAACTTCCCGCCCCATCTCCCAATCTCTCTCTCTCTCTCTCTCTCTCTCTCTCTCTCTCTCTCTCTCTCTCTCTCTCTCTCTTTTCTCTCTCTCTCTCTCACTTTCTCTCTCTCTCTCTCTCACTTTCTCTCTCTCTCTCACTCGTCCTTTTAAATACTTTTTTTTTTCTGTAGTGTGTTTCTCTTGCACTCATCTTTCCACTAATGATACTCTTCATATAATAAAAGATGACATTTTTAGAGTCATTTTGATGTGTTATACCGTTAGCGACTATCGTTTTGTGTACAACATTAATGTGCGGTTGTATTCCTTGGTCATTAGTACTGCATATACGACCTCTCCATGGGTAGCGTGTTTCTGCACACACATACACACGCACACTCACACGGACAGACACACACACACACACACACACACACACACACACACACACACACACACTCACACACACACACACACACACACACACACACACACACACACACACACACACACACACACACACACCTTTTACCTTGGTATGACTATCGTGTAACGGAGAATTTCGTTAGCCTGTTCAGAACGATGTTGACATGTTACGTCTCCAACAGCTGTTGTCTTGTGTCTAACAGAAGGACGACCTTGGTGTCTGTGTGTGTTGCAGGATGACTTCGACACGCTGCGCCCCCTGTGCTACCCCAACACCGACGTGTTCCTGCTGTGCTTCAGCGTGGTGTCGCCCACCTCCTTCCACAACGTGCTGGAGAAGTGGGTGCCTGAGATCCGCCGCCACTGCCCGCGGCACCGCTGGTGGTGGTGGGCACGCAGAGCGACCTGCGCAACGACGTCAAGGTGCTGATCGAGCTGGCCAAGTACAAAGAGAAGCCGGTCTCCGAGGAGGAGGCCTCCAAGCTGGCTCATCAGCTGGGCGCCCACTACATGGAGTGCTCCGCCCTCACGCAGAAGAACTTGAAGGAAGTGTTCGACTCCTGCATCCTCACCTCGCTCCAGTGGGCCGAGGCGGAGCTGCAGCGGTCCAAGAGCGTGCGCAAGTCCAAGCGCTCCAAGAGCAAGGACCACACAGGGATGATGGGGGCCTCGCTGACCCACACTGCCAGCCCCAAGAAAGCCGGCTGGAAAAAGTTCTGCTGCTTCATGTGATGCTGGATTCTCTGCCCCCTTTCCCTGTGTGTCTTCTGTGTGTACAGGTGTCCACGAGACCAACCTCACACACGGTACTGTTGTTCCCCTCTGCCTTTCTGAGAATCAAAGCGTCCGGGGGTGGAGCTCACCACATTTTGTGTCCAACAAAAAGAGCTGAAGGTCTTATTGCTGATAATCATTGCAGACTTGGCGAACGTGTGGTGGAATCGGAAGAGAGAGAGAGAGAGAGAGAGAGAGAGAGAGAGAGAGAGAGAGAGAGAGAGAGAGAGAGAGAGAGGTGGGGGGGGGGGGAGCTCATGTGGAGCAGTGCGAAGCAAACATTGCTGACAGCCCGGCAGTGCGCTCTGTGTGTTTCTTACACAAGACTAAGACCGTCTTCCTTCTCCTCTCCCCGAGACGCGCGGTGTGCACAGTGTCAAAGTTGGACCTGATGGGACAAGCACGAACAGGGGAGGAGGGAAGGAGGGCCGGGGAGGACAGAAGGTCTGAGAGACAGAGACAAGGGCGAGGTCCAAACGAACGCTGACGTATTAGCAGGGATGGTAGTCATGGATACGTGGAGTGACGGCTGATCGCTGCCTGAACTGTCGGCTACCTTGGTGCACAAATAGAGTTGTTTTACTTCATGGTGACTTCCACAGGCTTCTTGGGTCTGACGGGCGGGATATCTTAAGCGGAGGCGCTCATGGCGTGTACACCGTCTGATGGAGTGCCAGTGGACAGGACAGAGATTTGCAGGATAATGGAAATGTGTATGGGCTATAGCCTTAGTAAGCCAGTCTGAAAACTGGAAAAGGAATATATGTGTAGGGCTATAGGCTTTGTAAGTAAGTTTCACAACTGGAAAGGGATGAGTATAGGGGCTATAGGCTTTGTAAGCAAGTTTGACAACTGGAAAAGGATACGTATATGGGCTATAGGCTTTGTAAGCAAGTTTGACAACTGGAAAGGGATAAGTATAGGGGCTATAGGCTTTGTAAGCAAGTTTGACAACTGGAAAAGGATAAGTATAGGGGCTATAGGCTTTGTAAGCAAGTCTGAGAACCATGATAGGATATGCATATGGTCTATAGCTTACAGCCTTTTGTAAGCAAGAGTCTGATCAGTGGGAAAGGAATGAACTCTTATGACCAGTATATTTTGAATGCCCCTATATCAGGAACACTGACGTACTGTACGTTCTGGATCAGTGTTGGTAGAGCAGAACAGCTGCACAGGATCAACAGTGGGATGACACGCTCGGCCGGGTCTGTGACCTAGGGGTGTGGTCCAGTGTGACATTGAAGAAGCAGGTCTGGTGCCTTGGCCTGGAATGACATGAGTGATGCCGTCATGAGGAAAACAACAACAACAGCTGGGACTGACTCATGTCCAAGATACTCTCGGAGACTGCGTCCGTGGCAGGACTATGACGCACATGACGTGACGTAGGATTTTGTTGTTGTTGCTGCTGTTGTCCTACACCGACGTACCCGATGCCCCGTGGGGTAGCACTTTTAGGGCGGGACACGAACGTTCGGGATCGACACGCAGGATGTATTCTGGGATAGTACTTCGTTGTCATGAGAAGTCTTCTGTATTGATGGAAAAGTCTTCTGAATTGACCATGTGGAACCGTTCACGCGAACGAACAAACAAGTGTGCTTGGTCATAATCCGTGTGGCAGAGATTAACATTCATCTTCTCTGTGGAAGTGATGTCGACATGGACTTAGATGAGCGGAATGGAGAATGGGCAAAATAGGGGAAATACGGTGGCTGTCAATGTGAGGGATGAGACACGATGGTGACAGTCGTTGAGCTGAGGTCGAGGCATGGCGGCCACAGGAGGACCACAGCTGGCGGTTCTGGAGTTTGGTCTGACGGTTGTCCAGCCCTTTTGATCGGAACTGTCTCTGTGTGTGGTCGCTTCGTTTTGACACGTTTTCTGTCTGAAAGTGAGCCGTTTTCGGTGCTGCCCCTTCCAGAGGACGGGTCATGTGTGCATCATGTCCTGTCTTTTCACCATCCTGCCTTTCATTCATTGACTTATTCATCTTTATGCTTTTTTTCATTCGGGAAGTAGATATGGATCATTATTTGTTTCATTTAAAAAAATTGTAATCTGCAATTTTTTTTTCAAAAACATGTTTAGAAACATTGTGTTTTCTTTGACATAGCTCATGAGAAAGTGTAATATACTCATACATATATGAATACAAGTATTTACATACAGAACATGCAATGGTAGATACATTGTTGCTTTACATCAAAGTTTCACATTGAATGTTTTAAACCACTTGGTAATATATCATGTCATATTACGAAACAAACACACTTTGGTTCAAGCAGTCTGATGTCAGTAAAGACAACACAGATGTCACGCGCACAAAACAAAAACCTAACAGGAGGAGATTGGGGGGGGGGGGGGGGGGGGGAGGAGGTGTTAAGTCGATATATGGAGAGAGAAAGGGTGAGGAGAAGTTGGAAATATGCACACACACACACACACACACACACACACCACACACACACACACACACACACACACACAAGAGAGAGAGAGAGAGAGAGAGAGAGAGAGAGAGAGAGAGAGAGAGAGAGAGAGAGAGAGAGAGCACATTCGAACGAAGTTTGTTTATCGAGGGAAGGAGTAAGTACACAATAAGTTTTCTCACACCTTGCCATCAAAAACTGGAAAGAAACAAAAGTTAAGAAGCCACACACACACACACACACACACACACACACACACACACACACACGAGAGAGAGAGAGAGAGAGAGAGAGAGAGAGAGAGAGAGAGAGAGAGAGAGAGAGAGAGAGAGAGGTATTTTACACACACACACATACATATATGCACACACAAACACGCACACACGTGCGCGCGCGCGCGCGCACGCACGCACGCACGCACGCACGCACGCACGCGCGCACACACACA
>CM031605.1:39313068-39325568 GCA_018398815.1 Conus ventricosus
ATCTTACTATCTTGTATCTCAATAATTATGCATGTACAAAATGTGAGAAATGAGATATGAGAAAGAAAAAGACGTTGTATCTCAATAATTATACATGTATTATGAGAAATAAAAAGACTTTGAGATAATAAAAGAAAGAAAGACTCTCTCCCACGCTCCTCCCCCCTCATCTCGTCTCTTCCCTCTCTCTCCTCAATCTCTCCTCTCTCGCTCTCATCTCTCTCTCTCTCTCTCTCTCTCTCACCTCTCGTCTCCTCTCTCTCTCGCTCTCTCTCACTCCTCTCTCCTGCTCTCATCTCTACTCATCTCTCTCATCTCCCTCTCATCCGCTCTCTCTCTTCTCAACACCGAGCTGTGACGGAGGAAAAATTACCGTATTTACGGGTCCCGCGCACTCTTATCGGCTGTAAGGCACTTTATTTTCTGTTTCCTCTGTCTTAACTATGCTCTGTACTCTTTTGTCTTGTCTGTCCTCTCTTCTCTCGCTCTCTCATCTCTCTCTCTCTCTAACACAACACACACACACACAACACAACACACACACACATCAGGTTCTAGTCTCTACAGGCTACGCTAAGATTAATCTCCAACAGACAGACATACAGAGGACGACGAAAAAGACTTAATTTCTCACTTCTCTGCGAGTCACTCCTCTCGCTTGACTAAAGATGTACTCCAGAACAGACAGGACAAAACACTACGCTAAGATCCTCCAGGGTCCTGACTTTAAAGAACACAACGCTAAATCTCCCCTCTCTGCATGACTTAAAGATGTATCTCCAGACAGGCAGACAGTTAGTGGTGTGTTGTGTTGTGTGTGTGTGTGGAGGGGAAGGGAAATCTTAGACATTAAAGATCTGGTCCCTAGCATGCTGTATATTTAGGACCGGATTCTGTTTGCAGTGTAATTACCTTCTTGGATGGATGCCTCGAAGGAAAAATATTTAGACATTAAAGATCAGTCACTCTCGCATCGGCAGTGATATTAGGCTCTGTGACTAGGAGGATGGCTTGTCTTTCTAGTCTGTCAAGATCTTCTCTCATATCCGACAGCAGGAAAGAATTTTTTTAAAAAAGAAGGCTCTTTGTCTTTGTCTCTACTACTCTATTGTCTCTTCTTTTTTTGTCTTGTCCTTTTCTAGTCTGTCTGCCTAGAGATCTTTCTCTGCAGTCACCGATAGCCTTCTCCTTCTCGACAGACTGTAAGGGAAATATTTAGACTTAAAGATCAGTCCGCCTCGCATCGTTGTGATATTTGTTGAGTTTTTGAATTAAACTAATAAGTGATGGGAAGACATATTTACATACATCAAGAGACGACCTGTAGAAGAGTTTGAAAACGATGTATTAAAAAAAACCCACTTACCAAGAATCTCGCAGTTGATGTTTATTGACCAAATACATTTGGTCTCAATGACCAACGATGACTTTATTTCTCGGTCGCGCCGCATCCGGAGCAGACTATATACTACATCCTCGGACGACTGCCGTCGACTTCGTTGCATATCTCACCCACGAATTGCAACCATTCATTTGAACAACTGCATGAAGTAATACGCGCGTAAGCTCTGGGGACGGATTCGTCAAATGACATCACGCCTTATTTAATCATAGAAGACATGAGGGACCAGCTTCGGAAACTGGTGGATCTAGGTCCAGACGAAGAATTATTTGACAATCTACTTGACAACATGACACGGCTCGCTCCATAGATGACAAAACCAAGGAACTCTAACGAATTGGATGCGGACCGTTGTTCCCCAAATAAACTGATCGGGCCAGTGAATACGTAACAATAAACAATAGTGAAGAAAAGCTTGATATTTTTGTATTCAAGGGCGAAGGCGTCAGGCAAAAAGTTGCAAAAGCTTTCCCACCTGAATACCTGTCTCACCGGACTTTTCACATTATATCATAGATATAGATGATGCCATCTTGTTTACACAGACGACAACACTAACTTATTCTCTCGATCAGGCGAGGCGGCGGCGTCTTTTCGCATTTCCCATTCTTCAGAGAGAGAAAACGTCGATAAATCGCATTCAATCGGGCCATGGGAACGGCGGATCCAGATACTGCCAGTACGACCATCGTAGAGTATTCATCAATTGTAATGGAGCAAGCACCAAGAGAGAACTTTATTGGCTAAGTCCGACACCCTCTGTTATACGACGAGCCAGAACGATTGTAGTGATTAGCAGAACCCCCGGACGAGAGAACTTCTGTCCCAGGAAAAAAAAAAGAATCAGAGAATTTCTGTTTCAGTCCCCGCAAAGCCTCCCCACCGCATTCATTGCAGAAATCTAGCTCGCAAAGTGTCCAACAACTAGGGTGGGTTACGCACGGGCGGGGGAAACCAAATATTGAGGGATACCAAACTTCTAACATTATGAAAGACAAGTTCAGACGCTGATTTAACCCGTACCAGAATGCTTGTTCAACTAACAACCCTCACTGTTATTCCCTTCCGTTATTTTTCTTTCCCTATGTTTTTTTGTTGCTTTTTTCTATCCCCTACTATTTGCCATCCTCAATCAAGAGACCGAACGAACAGAGTTTTGCCAACCGTCACCAGTCCACCAGCAATAACTCTTCTCCTTCCCCCCCCCCTTTTTTTTTTTCCCCTTTTCTTTCCTTATTGGTTCCCCCTCCCCCCCCCCCCCCCTCTTATTTCTTTCCTCCCCTTCCATTTATTTTTTTAACTTTTAATCAACTTCTCAGTGTGGATTTCATCCAAAAGCTTATTGATGTGAGAATTCACCATGAGTTCCATGAGGTCCGGTGCTGAAGATTTACACGGTATATTTAAAAAAAAAGGGATTTTTTGGCCAAGAAGACTACGTTACAGCAATAAAATTCATAGTGCTATGAGACACCTTTGCGACGACATAGAATTCAAAAACTTCAAAAAGAACAAACTCAGTTTTTGATGATACCACATTTCAGAGATTAAGCGTGGCGTAGATAAAATTCCGGGATGGTATGAACTGGGGGGAGGTGGAGTGTATTTTACTACTACGAGGCATTCTCTCTACATGCTTTCCTAAAGTGTCCCGACTACACGTTAGCAATCCACAGAAATAGACCTGGGTGCAAAAGATAACGCCGAGACAGCCCTCCAACCTGGATGATGAAAAAAACAAAGTTGGGTAGTTTTCAAGAATTCTGTAATCGTTTGAAGCGCACGAACGGCAACAGGTTCAATTGGAGTAAAAATTGCTATGGGTTTGCGACTGTGCTACCTTCGTTTATGTTAGTATTAAAACATGTGTGTATGAAGAAGTGACTTGCTGTGTGAGCACAAGAAGGGAAAAAGGAGGACAGTAAGCAAACACAAACTTCACATACAGACACAAGATAGACCTACGCCAGAAGTAGTAAACTTCACAGAGGCTGCTGTATCCTGGGTCAGTCTGGTACAACCAAGGCAACAGTCATCACGATCCAATTTTCTCCTTCCATTGGTCACAACTTTCCCCTTCCCATTGGTTCAATTTCTGAACCAATTGGAAGGCTAAAGCATTGTTCTGAAGATAGAAAAATAACGGGTGTATGGGCAGAGAAAACTAACACCCTTTCCTAACCCACTTGGACCAAACTAGGAACTTGGAGGAACTCTGTCTTCCCTAGACCAGACGAAACTTCATTCCAAACCGCCAACTGGACCAACTTGGACTTGAGAACTCTGGTCTTCCCAAAGCCAGAACGAACTCAGCCCGTTCCAGACGTTTCCTACAAATAGAGCGGAGTATGATGAGTTTCTCCATGTTTCTCTGTAAAAGTGTAGACCTGAGGACTTTCTCCGCTCGCTCCCATGTCTCCTGTTTGCCCTTCAGAGTACAAGCCGAACTATCACAAAGCCGTTCTGATAGTGGAAGAAATTTTATAAAGACATTGAAAGTAATCTCACCAGTTATCACAGTTCGGAATACATTCAGAACCGTGAGTATATTCTTAAACATAAGTTTGTTTAAAAGACTCGCGTTATTCCGAACTTTTTTTTCAGCAGAAATTTTCTCAAAGATCAACTTCTCATTACATGAATTTTTTTTCAAAACCTGTGACTGTAGAATTCTCTGAAAGATAAAAACGGCATCGGCTACCTAAAACCCTTGCAGTCAGTAAACTCCTTCTATCAATTTTTTGTAGATTAAATTCAGAGGTAGAAGACGTTCAAGAGTAGAGACTGACAGCGTTGAAAGCCGGCTTTAGACGCATCTTTTTAGGTCCCCGAGTACTTTCACATCATACGGAAAAGGACAAAGAAAGTCGCGGAACATCGGAAAAAAAACAAGAGTTTAAAATCAAAATTACCCCAGATAGTGGTTTCAACCATTTGGTGGGGAGCGTTGCATAAAATATATTTTGTCGAGAGAACAGTTTTTCCGCGCGGCTTCACAGAGAATCCATAAGTGGGCATATCCCCCCTTTTCAAATCATTTGATTTCCTAAAAATATTCATGCGCAGCAACTGATGATTTAAAAGCCCTACTCAGACTTGCTGCCACTGGGTCGAGGGTAAAGTTTAAAGAAGTAAGGCAAGAGGAAACCAACTAAAACGGAGAAGTTGTTAGTGATTCTCAATGGAAACAGAGGCAGACCTCTACATACGAGATACGATTCTCCATTTAAGACAGAGAGGAAACGGGGAACGTGGATGACTCCTTCCTACAGTAATCAAGAATCTCTACCGCAAGCAACCCTCCTTCTGAACAAATCATCCCTCTCTGAACCACCTCCTTTCCCCCTTCATCGGGCTCGGGCACATCCTCTCGGGTCGAGCCCTCCTCCTGAATCCTCGTCCCTTCTGCACCAGACCAGTCCATGCACCCCGCACCGCGACAGGAGCAGACTGCCTATTATAATGCTCTTGACCAGGTGCAGTCCACGTCGCCGGCAGCATGCATCCACAACACAAGCCACTTCCCGACTGTCCCATCTGCACCATACCAGTCCCTGTGCAGTCCACGGTCGCGGCATCAGGCTTCCACACCAAGCCATTTGCCTACTGCCCTTTCGTGCACCATACCAGGTCCATGCACCCACCAGCGCCGCACAGAGCAGACTGCGCTATTATGGGCTCTTGGACCAGGTCCCGTGCAGACACGTCGCGGCAGCAGCTTCCACACCAAGCCATTTCCTGACTGTCCCTTCTACACCAGAACCAGGTCATGTGCTGACTGTCCCTTATGGGCCGAGTGCCCCCTTCTGGCCCGGCCCAGGTGCAACCGCATTATGCACCGGCCCCCACTCCTCCTCCTCTGTACACTCATGTCACACCACGACTGTCCCTTATGGGTTGACTACCCCTTTCAGCGCTCGGCCCACGTGCCACTAATATTATGCAACCGGCCCAGCATTCCTCCCCCCCTCTGTGCAACCCTGGGAAGCTACACCCACGCCCAACACAAGCCGCGCTGGCCATGGTTTCACCACCCCCGCACCGCTGCCTGCCACCAAAGCAGGGGGCCCTTCTTCCCTCCGCACCCTGGGCGCAACCCCCCCAACAGCAAACCCCTCGCCCTCAACGCCGCCCAACAGCAACCCCTCCCGTTACACATCGGCCCAGTTCCAAGCACCGCCGCGCCTGCCTGTTCCACAAACCACCTCCTCTAGCGTAGAGTCTAGCTTAGCTGCATAAAGTAAGGTTTTGTAATCAAAGAAGTAAACAAATTAACAGATTATACAGAATTTATCCGACTAAGCTTCGCTATAAATACTTTAAATTAGGACGTAGGACTCTTTAGGACTGTTTTCCTGCATGACACTACGCAATGAAGGTTCTCCCTTTGACAGACATGTCAAACTCTCATTTAACTTTGAGGAAATCGTACTGCAGCTGGTGTAAAGACAACTTTCATGACCATAATAGTTCAAAAAAGAAAAGAAAAAAACTATCGGCAGACCCCGAACCAGTAGCCATAGACCTTGTACTTAATAATGTGAAGCGTTGAAATGAGAATAAATATCTGGATGAGTTGATGATTAATTGCAAAAGCTGTAATCCTTACAAACTTATTAACAGGTTTGATAGTCCATACTTACTGCTTCTTTTCATGTGCTGGTATGGAAGTTGGGTGTGAAGAGCAAAATCGCGTACTTGAATGATGTGGTGTAGTTGTAGCAAAGTCTTGGAAGGAAGCAAGTTGGAATGCAAGAATTGTATGACAGAACGAGTGGAGAGGAAAGCAAGAAGATTGCAGTGATGATAGCATGTTTTAAAACTAAACTATTACGAAATTATACTCATCTAGACGTCGTTTTAGGACCCTTATAGTCAAATCTATGGCGCAAAACAAACTTTTATAACCCGGTCGATCCATCTTTTGAACCATCTTTTCATGTTAGTGATGGAAGAATGCGCGAGAGAGAAGAGAGGGAGATTTGGCGAGAGAGCGAGAGCTTGTGGGGTGGTTGAAGAAGTGTGACTGTAGTGTGTGGGTGCTTATGCAATGTAACAATCTGCTACGACAACAAAATCATCACGTGGTCCAGAGATCAACAGTGAAAGAAAGCCAGAGACCGAAGACTGACACGAATTACTAGGAAAAATAAAAGAGAAAAACAAAAAATGAATTTGAGGTAGGCTGTCTGTCTGTTTGTCTATCTTGTTTTATTGTTGTTCCGTGTATCTGATCCGTTTATCGTCTTTTTCTCTCGTCTTTCTCTCTCTCTCTCCTCTCTACTTCTCTCGGAACAAGAGAGAAGCGAGAGCCAGCTACTGTGGGTCATGTCCCAAAACTATTTCCTGGGACTATTGAGGTGATTTTGACACCGGGATACGATTGGTGATCCCGATTCGGTTCCTCCTCAGAAGAACCACGGCCGTAACCCCCCCCCTCACCATATCGAGAGAGACCATTTCCCAGAGATTTCCGGACAGGTTGGACGGGTGTGATAAATCTGAAATTGACGCGGCCCTATCACATTTTGTGGAAACGGAATCTTGAATACCTGGGATTGACCTATGAATAAACGATGTCTGAGAAAAGAATATCCCCTGGAACAACCGCATGGTGGACTTCTGCTTAGGCTACGCAGACACCTTCGATATACTAGGTCGCCCTATTTGAAAGGGGATTTATGCCATATCCCTTAGGGCTTGCAACAAGAATGTTTTAAAGTGCTTGTTGCTAAACTAGGCAGCTCCCTTGTAATGATTTTTACCACTTACATTACAAGGAGGGGTCATATACGCCAGGCCGAGTATAATTATTTAGAGCGGGACATGGAGAGATCCAGCGCTAACCGCCGGCCCCCCCCCGAATGCTTTGTGGCGAAGAGAGAGAGAGTGAGAGATTCTTACGAGTCTGTGCGCGTGTGTATGATTATCAAATAAGATAGTAAGTATATGTATAATCGAGAGAGAGAGAGTCTGTTGTCTGCGCGCTACCAACCATGTACAGATGTGTATATGCACGCCGTTGTGAAGAGAGATGCGATAATTGTTTTCTATGTGTGTGTGTGTGTGTGGTGTGTTTGTTGTGTGTGTGTGTGTGTGTGTGTGTGAGAGATAGAGAGAGAGAGAGAGAGAGAAGAGAGAGAGAGAGAGAGAGAGAGTCTGTTGTCATCGCGCTTCACCATGTACAGAAATGTATATTGCCTGCATGTGATGAGAAATGCTAACTAATGTATAATTATTCATTGCGAAGAGAGAGAGAGAAAAAAGAAGATTACTCTCTGGCTCTGGCGCTGAGGATAATCTCTGCGCGCTAACCACCTGTGTACTGATGTTTATATTTGCCTCCGTGTGATGAGAGATGTATAAAGACCGTCTCAATGTAAACCCCAATAACGATTATTGAGAGACCTCTGTAGGGAGGATTGAACAGCCCAGACGAATAACAAACGGAGTTCCTCTCATCTACGTCTGGTGGTCGTAAAGAGGAAACGGGTTCCTGTACCGCTACACACGCAATCCTACCAAAAAAAGAAATAAAGCAGCTCTCTGGTATTCATGCGCCAATCACGAAACATGTTCTTTCCTTAGAGTGTTGGGACTTGCACGGTGTGAGACACAAAACATTTTACAGCAGAGTCTATGAAGATCCTGTTCAGGGATGATTTTAACGTGGTGACCGCCCTGATGTGGTAAGGCTTGGGCTATAAGCCAGAGAGAGAGAAAGAAAGAAAGGAAAGAGAACGAGAAGACCAGACAGCGAGAGAGAGAGAGAGAGAATTGTGTGTGTGAGTGTGTGTGTGTGTGTGGAGTGTGTATAGAGGAGGAGAGAGAGAGAGAGAGTGAAACGAAGAGAGAGAGAGAAAGAGAGCGAGAGAACATGTACAGATTGTCATAATTCAATTGTTCGTGAACAAACATTTTTAACCTAAAATTGAATAGAACAAACAAGTTTTATATAAAATGAAGAGATTGACGACTCGCCTTGTGTGGAGATGTTTATACCCCGTTTTGGTTGTGTGAGTGTGTGTGTGTGTGGTGATGTGTGAGTTGTGTGTGTGTGTGTATGGAGAGAGAGTGCGTGGGCGGGAGAGAAGAGACATGTACAAATGGTGTATTATTGATATTGTTCATGAACACCATGTTTTATATAAAATAAGAGAATTGACAACTCGCTCGTGTGTGTGCTCGCGCGCGTGTGTGTGTGAGTGTGTGTGTGTGTGTGTGTGTGTGTGCGCGCGTGTGTGTGCGTGCGTGCGAGCGTGCGCGTGTCTGACCTTCCTCTCTCCTTCTTCCACTCTCTTTCTTTCTCCTCTCTCTCTCTCGATGCTCTCTCTCTCTCACTCTCTCTCACTCTCTCTCTCCACAACAACAACAACAACACACACCACACACACACGCACTGCATCGCACACGCAACGCACGCACGCACGCACGCAACGCACACATTATAATAGTACTTACATAGCACGCATCCCGTACTCCTCAAAACACATCGCACACTCCTCCAAAATAACATCCGAGTGACCCCACTGACGCCAGCCCCAGTCCCTCGCTTATCGTGCAGCAGCAGCCCGTCTATGTGTGCGCGCGTGCTTGCACTCAGCGATATACTCAATCCTAAAACAATATGCGCAGTGTTAAGGCGGTGACCATTTTTCCCCATCCATTTTTAGGGCACGTATCAGACTCGGACTCCGAGTCATATTGCAGAAAATTACGGAACTGTTTATATTCAGTATACCGGCAGGTAAAAATTGAATACAAGCAGCTGGCATCCTGTTCGTTAAATATATTTTCCCGTTGAATACACATGCACATCACTTTAGTTTTCTCTTGCTCCTCCCCCTACATCTCCTCTTCATGTAAACCACACACACATCTGTAACTATTTTGTTTTATTCTAAAAACCATAGCAACTATGCCAGTAGCAGTATATGAAGAGGTACAATTGCAAGCAACAAGACATAGTGGGAAGTCTCTTATGTAGCCACGCAACAGCCTTTGATTCTGGAAGTCCCTTAAAAGAACAGTATGTCTACAACCTTCCAACACACAGTTAGCGACGTGGCGAAGCAGAGCGACGGCGTTTATTCTCTTAGTCCTACGCGAAGCCCGCTCTTCGTTCAGGGTAAAGATATTCTGCACAACCCTTTCACGACGCCTTCGGGTAACTCGGACAAGTATCTTGTAGAACTTGTACTGAAGTGCTGCATATCGACACCACGCCTCCTCCTTCAGGCAGGTTCGAATCCAAATATTTTCCCTAGAGGCGAAGCGCAGCAGCATCATTCAGCAGCAGCCTTGAACCATGCGGATCAGGATGGCATTTGCTTGATTTGAAGTTGGCAAAATTTCGGGAATGGACTTGTGAAAGAAGTCTTTTGCACTAATGCGCTTCATAATCTCCTGCGCTTCTCGCAGAAGATCGCGTTTTATCCATTTCCTGACAGATGTTCAAAGGACTCTTCGATTTCGTGGCTCAGGCGATTGACCTCCTCCTTCCCTGCACGGAGCGAATATCGCCGCGCAGGTTAAACTCTCTTTAGCCGCGATACACGCCGTCACAGGAAGACCCATCTCTGACACTTGCCAGTTCCAGGCGATTAAGGAGGAAGTTTTTGTAAACGTGTCAGCGATTTTCCGGGGTTTTGCTTTTTTGGAGTTGAAGCCTCAAGTATTTTTTCTCCTCCTCCAGCAAGGTGCGCATGATGGCGGCCGTACTCTGCACATTGACGACGTTGATAGGCAGAATCCGGCATACTGGACATTGACGACCGCTTGACCCATATGCGGTGGGCAACAACAGTAACAACATCACGGCATGCAAGTTCCATGGCCATGGTAATGGAACCATCGTATAGACTTTACATTACATATGTTGCAGATACTGGTTTCTGCACATCGGGTTAAACAGAGGGGACAGCACCAAAGAATTCTCGTCGCACTTCGCCTGCATCCTGATAATAACAGCCTCGCTGTCTAATCCGTCGGAGGTCAATATGTCCCAAATGTGGATGGCCAAAGCGGTACTCCGAATACGTCCTTCCGAGTCGCTATCCTCGTCGTCAGTCGCGTGCTGGGCTGTCGGAGGGGGGTGGCTCCCCTGTTCACGTACTGGACGACGGTGGGGGTGGAAGGAGTCCAAGTTCCCGTACTGGGGACGGTGGGGTGAAGAATCCAAGTCCCGTACTGGGGGACGGTGGAGTGTACCTGGGCAATGATTAACTGCTCCCATACTCCTGCTCCCCCTTGGTCCGGCAAAACAGAAATATGGCTTACATTTACAACTACCCCTAAAATTTTATATAACAATTTCCCCTTCTCTCGCTATTTTCTGTATTTAATAACTTCCCCCCTACCCAGCCTTGTTCCCCCTCCATTGTAAGTTAATAAAACTTCTGTGTTTGAAAAGTATAGCGAGTTGCTTTAGATTCCCAAGAAGTTAAAAAATCAAGGAAGAAGGCAAAACCAACCTAACTCAAAACACCGATGTGCCAAAAAACTACACCGAATGAAACCTATAACAACGACGCCCCGAAACGACGATGACGATAATTGAATCTTGATTTCTGGGAGATTCAGCTAAATCCGGAAGGACCCCACACGTCCTCATAAACAAAACCATATTACTAAATTCTAAGAAGCCGAGGCCACAGCCCGGATAAATGGAGAAAACGGATTCCAAAGCCCGTCTTGACAAAGAAAAAGAGGAAATGGACTAAAGTAATGAGGGGAAAGAACATTGGCTGGGAGGGAGTGAAGGACAAAGAAGGACTTGCCTCCTCCCTGATTTTTTTTTTTTTTCCCCATTACAACTCTTTCCCCTCTCTTTTTTTTTATTTCTTTTTTTTATTTTTTTTTTTTTCTTTCTTTTTCCATATTCTTATTTCTTATTTTTTTTTTTTTTATTTTTTCCCGACTTTTTCTATTTCCCCTTCATTTTTTTTTTTTCTTTTTTTTTTTTTTCCCCGTCTCCCCTTTCCTCCCCCCCCCCCCCCCCTCCCACCCCCTCCTCCCCCCCCCCCCCCCCCCCCTCCCCCCGCCCCCCCCCCCCCTTCCTCCCCCCCCCCCCCTCCCCACCCCCCTTCCCTCCCCCCTCCCCCCCCCCCCCCCCCCCCCCCGCCTCTTTCCCCCCCCCACCCCCCCCCCCCACCACCCTCTCCTCCCTCCCCACCTTCCTCCCCCCCCCCCCCCCTCCACCCCTCCCCCCCCCCCCCCCCCCCCCCCCCCCCCCCCCCCCCCCCCCCGCCCCTCCCCCCCCCCCCCCCCCCCCCCCCCCCCCCCCCGTTTAACTGCTCAACTGTGCTGTATAACTGACAAACGGTAGAGAGTTTCAAGAACGATGAAGTTCTCAACCATAAGTTTTTGGCAGTAAGATTTCTAGAATATATTTTTCTCTTCTATACGACAGTGGCGTTTAACCTACAGAAAATGGCAAACTTATAGCAAACACAACGGTCGAACCTCTACCTACCACTCACTGCCAAAGAATGAACCCGACGGCGACCCTACCGCTGAGCCAAAGAAGCTACCACCGTCGATCCCTATCGGGCTGCCTAAAAAAAGCTAAACCGCAGCAAAGAATCTACCACCGGTCGTCTACCCTAAGAAACCGCATCAGCCAAAGAAGCTTATACCAAGATGGGACCAGAAGCCATTAAACCACGCAGGAACCGCAGCCCAGGCCGGCGTCAGTGCAAGCCAAGGACACGGACCTGACTACTCTAAGTTTTATAGGCAGAGGTAACAACATGTTACAAACTAGCTAGGCACACTACCCGCGATGTATCAAGAAGCTACCACAGTCGACCCACCACTGCCAAAGAAGTTACCCGCCGCGACCCTAACCGCGGCCAAGAAGCTACCACCGTCGATCCTAACGCTGCCCAAAAAAGCTACTGCTTTGCCATGAAGCGCGGCGCACGGCCGTCAGGCGCCACGCTGCAGAGAACTACCACCTAGTCGACTACCATAGGTGGACAAAGAGTCATCACCGTATCACCATTCCACTGCCAAGAAGTTACCTATTGTTGATCCTAAGAAACACGTGCCGGATTTTAACAGCGAAAATGCAGATGGAGACCCAGCGGGTAAAATT
>CM031605.1:39330568-39358068 GCA_018398815.1 Conus ventricosus
CCCCCAAAACAGCGCTGTTTCGTCGAGACTGAACACATCCTTAGGCTCAAAGTTCATCAGCATTGGTCTGAGAACATCCTCCATCCACTTGTCCGGAAAGACTTCGTCCACAGCACCTCTTTCGCCGCTCACTGATCTGAAGACAATATCCTGTCTTTTCTTCCAACGGTGTAGCCAACCATCACTACATTTCCATTCTTGTAGTCAAGAGTTGCTGACAACTCCTCTGCTTTGACTCTGAGAACAGGACCACTGACTGGGATGTGTTCCGACCAACACATACATGTAGAAATAAAAACAGATTAAGTACTTTAATCAAAATGTCCAATGATGCTTTTTCAAAGGGCAGCTTTAACCCCGCCATCAGTTAGGGCTACAGTGTAAACTATCCTTCACGTGTGTGTGTGTGTGTGCGTGTGTGTGTGTGTGTGTGGTGTGTGTGTGTGTGTGTGTGTGTGTGTGTGGTGTGTGGGCAGGCCAGGACATGCTACCGCCGCTACTTCCAGAAACTGGACCAGTTCCATCTCCGTTGCTTTCGCAGACTCCTGGACATACACTGCGAAGACCGTGTCCGACGTGCTGATCTGCCCGGTATCGAGGCCCTGATCATGCAATCACAGTTGAGATGGTCAGGCCACGTGATGAGAATGGAAGACAGCCGTCTTCCAAAGCAGCTCTTCTGCTCCGAACTGGCGAATGGCAAAAGAAGGCATGGAGGCCAGACAAAGCACTACAAAGACTCAAGCAATCCTTGCGCGCGTGTAACATCAGTCATTGGCTGGGAAGGTAATTGCTGCCAACTGCACTGCCGGGAGACAGGCAACAACCAAAGGGGTCAAGGCCTTCGAGATGCGACGCCAGGAGAAACTTGACGCCAAACGTCAGGCCAGGAAAGACAGAAGGGTCAACCCAGCAGCTGCCGTAGCCTGCCCTGTGTGTGGACGGATTTGTGCATCGGAGTTCGGGTTGCGGCCTCACCAAAGGCGCCACTGACGTCATCGTCGCTTTGCGACGGACATCCATAGATGGTGTGTGTGTGTGTGTGTGTGTGTGTGTGTGTGTGTGTGTTGTTTGTTTACACAATATGCAAGTACCTGTATATATTCTTAATTTTAACAAGAATGCATATAAATATGTTACCATATGTTGTATCTGGGGATTGCATCAGAGACAATACTATATCACACACTTCAAAAGATTTATTTCAAGCCTTGTGTAGAGAATCGTCTCAAAATGCACCCACACAAGTATTTACGAGCAGTATTTAACAGCGCTCAGCGATATTCTGAATTGGAGTTAACAGGTACTCATAAGTTGTAGGCTATTAGCCTACATATTGATGCTCGTCAAATGTGAAATGAACGAATGAATACAAACATAGCACGTACTTCCTTGATTATTTATCAAGCTTCTCACATACGTGCACATGCACGAGAAACAAGACAGAGACAGACAGACACAGAGAGAGAGGGAGAGAGGGAGAGAGAGAGAGAGAGAGAGAGAGAGAGAGAGAGGGGGGTGGTGGTGATGGAGAGAGGGGAGAAAGAGTGTGTGTGTGTGAGAAAGAGAGAAGAGAGAGAGAGAGCGGGGAAGGGAGGGAGTGATGGAGAGAGGGAGGAGAAAGAGAAGAGAAGAGAGAGAGAGAGAAGAGAGAGAGAGAGAGAGAGAGAGTGTGTGTGTGTGTGTGTGTGTGTGTGTGTGTCTGTGTGTGTAACAATAACAATATAACAATAACAATAATTTTAATTCAGTCTTTCAAGGCCATCTGACCCATATGAACAGGAGAGGCAAATCATCATATGAAGTAAACATGAAAGATCTCTTTTCACGCATGATATCATAGTTGTTCCCGTAATTTTAAACATTCTGTTATATAGAGAGCTACTTTGTACACCAACTTTCCTTTAAGTCTTAGTATCAAAAATTGTATTTTTTGCTGAGAAGGAAAACGATAATAATAGTGAGGAATGTATTTCGTTCTTAAAGAAAGATATCTTGGACATTTCAGCATGAAGTGTGTCACGTCTTCAATGCAGTTCTCATTACATTGTTTACATGTACTATCATTTGGTAGTTTGCCAAAACGAGGGATACCATTGAGAGGAAGTCGGTTGCTTTTCAGCAGACACAATGCCCTTCGAAGCTTTAGATTATCAAGATCTGTAATATATGACGCTTTTATAAACTCAGGATGGTACATAAGGTAATCTTGCTCTGTTGACAAAGAGTCATGCCAGATTTGACGATAAACATCTTGGAGTCTAGTTTTAAGTAATGACAGAAATGTCGGCACATGGCCAGAATCCTGCATCTCCCAAACATACCCAAAACCATAGGTACATAAAATAGTTCTTATATTTGTAACCCAGTTTTTTCTTCCAGACCTATCTTGCATGTACAACATGTTATAACACTGTTTGGGATATCTGTCATTTGCTAAATGTATAACTCTGCACCAGTACTTCACAAGATTAATGTTTGTATCTATAAAATTAGGAAACCTGCCACATTCTGCAAGTGCTATCTTATTTCTGACGGTCCTTCCAACTCCTAATATCATTTTACAAACCTTAATCTGTACTTGCTCAATAGCTTCATATTGTTTAAAGCCCCAGATTTCTGATCCATATAACAAAATGGGCTTGATTTTCGTATCAAAGATACGAAAGATAGTACCGGCGGGAAGAGTTTTCAATTTCAGATGTAATCTTTTAACCCCTATAAGTGCTCGAAGGGCTTTAACCACTTAAATTCTCAACACACCTTGTCCATTTTAAGGTAGAAGAGAATATTACACCGAGGTAATTATATGAAGACATGGTCTCTATTTCCTGACGGTTAAAATACCATCTTTCAGACTTTTTGATAAAGCCACCGTTTTTGAAGACGACCGTCTTCGTTTTATCCATATTTACTGAGAGACCCCATTTTTTGCAATAGTTTTCTAAACAGTCTATTTTCTTTTGAAGATCAATAACAGAATCTGATACTAAAACAATATCATCGGCATACATCAATGAAAAAATATCAAGTGAATCACCGAAAACATTGACCCCATGTGCACCACAGTGTATTAAATCTTGTTGAAGCTCGGACAGAAACATAGAAAACAGAAGGGGACTTAAAATACAACCTTGTTTGACACCAGTGACATATTCGAAACATTCTGTTATCTTACTCCCTACACACACTGCTGCCTTAACTTTCTTGTACATTCCTTGTAAAGTATTAAACATGTTTCCATGCACACCTTTTGATAACAATAAATAAAGTAATTTTTCCCTGTGAAATACAATCAAATGCCTTTGAAAAGTCCACATACAGTGCATAAAAACGGCCTCCTTGTTTTGTCAAGTACTTTTGTATCATTGATTGAAGTGTAAATATATTGTCTGTTGTGGAATATCCTTTACGAAAACCAGCTTGTGCTTCAGGGATTATGTTGTTCTGCTCACAAAACTGTTCGAGTCTTCTGTTTATGACAGAACTGTATAGTTTGCTTATTACGTTTATAAGTGAAATACCCCTGTAATTACTGACATTATTTCGGTTTCCTTTTTTGTGTAATGGAAAGATTATCGCTATGATCCATCTTTCAGGATATTCCCCAGTTTTGAACACTTTGTTAAACAGCAGGTGTAGAAATTTCACCAACGTATCTTTTGCATGGAAATAGAAGTCAGTAGGCAAGCCATCAGGTCCTGGAGCTTTTCCTCGTTTCATTCTATTGATGGCATCATAAATTTCGGTTTAGAAATTTCAGCATCGATGCTAAAGTTTAAACATTCGTGACAGGTTTCTGAGTTATGTTCAGTAAGAGTGTTCCTCACTTCATTTAGAAATTCAGTGTGTTCGGTTGTTTCTGTATTCAGCAAATCTCTAAAATACTGAAACCATGATCGTGGGGAAATAGAGCTAACGGCATTATTTGTTTGATTAGTAAACGATTTAATTTTCTTCCAGAAACATTTAGAATTGATGTCATTACAAGCTGCATTCAGTTCATTAACAACTTTGTTGTTCTCTTCTTCTTGTTTGCGTTTACACACGGCCTTAAAGTCTTTTTTCAAATCGAAATATTCATTAAGTTTGGAATGTTCACCTGTCCTCCGGAACTGATTCAAAGTCGTGTATTTATTCTGCTTTGACTGTTCACATTGTTCATCCCACCAAGTTGGCTGCGTGCTTGGTTCCTTTTCTCTGAATTTTGATCTCATTGGTTCTGCAGCCTTTTGTATATACGAAACAACCCAGTCTGATCCCGCGTTCACCCCTGCGTCTAACGCAGATACGAAATTTGTCCATTCTGATTCCTTTTCCGTGACCGTTTGAATGTACTGACTGTGGAATTGCTCATTATAAATAAACCGTACCCTGTCTTCAAGTAAAACATCCTCTTCCTCGATCACATTGTTATTTTCAAAAAAGTCAAACACGGAAACCAAAGGGAAATGATCTGACTCACTTCTATTTACGACAAACATGTCATTAATGTGATGAAATAAAGTAGCTGAACAAATAAAATAGTCTACCGTGCTCATACCCCTGTTTGCCACACAGGTTATTTCCCCTTCCTTATCGCCTTCTTTCCGTCCATTTACAATGTAAAGGTCGTGTTCTTTTAACATTTCTACAAGTTTGTGTCCAAATTTATTCGAATTAGGGTCTTTGGATTTCCTTTCTTCCGGTATTGCTACTACATTGAAAAATTCATCAATTTCTTGTAGTTGAGGTACATGTCTATCATTAGAGACCTCAATGTCATAAAGACCACCAGTGCGAGCATTGAAATCTCCACATATGATCAAAGATAAGTTGGGAAATACACATTCAATATCAGCTAAGTTGTTTCCTAACAATTCGATCCCATTTACGCTATCTTCGCTATATATCACAGAATATTCCGGCGCAATGTACACAAAACCTGCTATGAATTCATAAGAGCAGTTGAATACAGATTTATCAAATTTCAGAAAGATTTTGTCTTCAACCTGTTCAAGCAGACGTTCAACACCAAAATCAATTTGTTTGTCCACACAAACGACAACACCGCCTTTGAAACGTTTAGAGCGGGTGAAAAATAAACTTTATAATAAGGAAAGGCATTTTTAATTTCATCCTTTTTACACGACCAGATTTCAGATAATGAGAAAACTTTGAATTGTTGGCAAAAGGATATAAATGATTTATCTCTAAGTTTACTTTTTAGTCCTTGAACATTCCAAGCCATAAATTTAACTTGTGGTTTTGCATCTTCAACACACGTAGTTTGATCATTCTCTCTTATATTACTGGTTGTTTGTACAATATTGTTAGCATGCAACTGGTCGATAGAATGATTTCCATTATTCATAGTTTTGGTTCTAGTATTCCAAAAACATACCTGGAATTTGTTCCATTTTCACATGAATGCCTGGAATTGCTACCAATTTTGCAACCGCACACTGGTACATTTTCATCAGAGTTTACGCCATGTTCTTTAAAGAGTTCGTTTGAAGATTCATCTTGTCTCTGTTTGGTCTCAGATTCACAGAAGTTAAGCTTACGTTAGTAGAAATGATATTTTGCTTAGTTTGATTATGTTCATTACCAATATTGTTAGCACTTTCTTAAAATGTCCGTTGATATTGGAGGAGCACATTCAAAGTCAAGGGAAGTTTCTCTCCTTAGCCATGGTACGCGCTGTCGGCCGGCCCATCATTTCTGCCCCTGCCTCTCTTTCAGCCGCTGAGTGTCAGTGTCAAACACGTAAGTCTTTCCCTCCACAACCAGGGTGTCGAATCTCAGTTGCGCTCTTTTCCCATCTTGCTTGGCCTTTTTGAGGAATGGCAGAAGCTGACGGCGTCGTTCTCGCACCCTGGGGTAAAGTCTTCAGACACAAATACACCAGGACAGTCTTTGAGTTTGCCTCGTGCAGATAAAACCGTTTCTTTCTGTTTGAATCGATTGAAGAGGACAATGATCGGGTGTGGAGATTGCCACCTCTCAAACGATGTGCCCGTTCAATTTCTACCTCCTCATCGATTCCCATTTTGTCTCGGATGATTTCCTTTACTGCCCTCTCACAGTCATTCCAATTTTCGGTACGTCCAGCTGAGGCGCGATACCATGAAACAACAAGTTGTTTCTTCTGCTCCTCCCCTCGAGATCATCAATTTTCTCTTCCATCTTTGTGATTTTTTCTTTCATTTCCTTGTTTTCTCTCACAATTGATTCCATTTGGTCATTGACTTTGCTGTTCAAAGCATCCATTTTATTGTCCATAGAGTTGATTTTTTCTGTCATATCTCTGAGCATTTTCATCACATCGGAAATCCTACCTTGCTCGCTGCCGGCGATTTCCTCGGTGGCACCAGCTTTCTTTGAGGGGATGTCCATGCGTTGGCACTGCTGGCCAGTCTTGTCTGACGGGTATTTTGCTGCTTGTCGCTAGGCCCTGGGTTTGGCTCCACCCCACCGATCATCAACAGAGCGAGCAGAGTGCCGATTGCAATTGCAGCCGAATACGTTTTATTTTGAAACCACGACATCGCATTCTAGCTCTTTTTGCTTTCTTTGACAAAATCGCCCACAAAACAAAGGCAAAGTTTCCGATGCTTGCACGAAAGATTTCCGCACAGCATCCCATGGCGGCTGGCTGAAGACTGTTCACTGTAGCTTTGGACAGGAGCTCGAGCAAAACACGTCCGTCTCCGGCGACGATCACAAGAGATCTCCCTCTGTGTGTGTGTGTGTGTGTGTGTGTGTGTGTGTGTGTGTGTGTGAGAGAGAGAGAGAGAGAGAGAGAGAGAGAGATGGCATGCGGGCGGGGGTGGAGATAGTAACATAACATACCTCGCTTGGACAAACCATTGCAGAAGTTGATAGTCAATGTCCTCATGTTTCGCCTTCCTATTCTTTTGCTGTAGCTGCGGGTCAGTTGTCCTGCCCAAGAACTGAATTTTGTATTTGTCCCTTTGTTTTACAATGTTGCACAGAGTAGCAAGAGGAATCTGAAATTCTTCAGCAATCAACGTCCTTTTCTTTTTCGGGTTTCTCTCCACAGCATCCAAAATTTCGATTTTTCGCTTCAGCGAAATTGCTTGTCTTTTGTCTTTGTCAGCCATCTTCACTTTACATTGTACAAAGCCTTGCCTTGCATTGAACACGCACTGGCGTGAAGAGAGAAATAGGGGGGGGGGGGGGGGGGGGGGGGGGGGGGGGGGGGGGGGGGGTCAAACACCTCTCGTAATCACGCGTCTGCGTTTTGTCTAGCTTACATCCGGATATCCCATCTCTTAGGCGACATCAAAGGGCTCACATCCTGTCCCGCCAATTCATGTGACCTGCATCGTGGAATTGTCTTTTTTTCCCTTTTTTTTATGTGTAGGCCCCACCGAGAAAATCTTTAGACAGCCGAGACTTTCTTACATCCGAGGTAAAGTTTCGCCAGGGTCAGCTAAACCTGTTTCTTACAAGCGAGTTTTCTTACAACCGAGTTTCTTACATCCGAGGTTTTTAAGTAATGTTAAAGAATCCTCTCAGCAGGGGACAACCATTTGATTTCTTATAGCCAAGTTTTCTTATAACCGAGTTTCTTATAACCGGATTCTACTGTATACATTTTTTTCATACATTCAGCACATACCATGACAAATTCGTCAAACATAGTGCAACATTAATATCAACATCTATTAGCCTACACTTTGGCAATATCAATTCTTTTATTCGCTTTTGCATCACATAAGGAATCACAAAACAAACAAGCGTACTCATCATTCAAGACATTTTTTTTTCTATAACATCGCCCTGGCATTTTTTTGTTTGTTTTGTTTGTAGATGTAGGTGTGTATTAGTAAATAAATTATAGTCAGATCTTGAAAACCTATCGAATGAAAAATGTTCATTGTCCTCTAAAATGAAATTCTGTGAATTTTTTGTTACATTTGGTGTAGACTTTGGTTTTTATAACTTACGCTGTTACAGACATTATTTTGTTTGATAAACAACACATCTCTAAGTGCAAAACGAACAGTATACTTTCACGAATTTCTTGTTTTAAAAATGAAGCGAAGTACACGTACAAACTCGGAGAACACAGTAAGAAAGTCTGTGGTGAAGAGCGATTGGACCTTTTATACTTCTATTTTCGACGTTGTCGGGAATCCTGATGACACCAAAATGGAACTATTTGCTTATGATTATTTAAGTATGATTTCTAATTTCTGCTCGGGACGCACGATTAAGCTTATTTGTTGCAGCTTTTATATATTGTGACATCAACAGCGTGATATAGGTCTTTTGCAGTGAGTGTCATGGTGCGGCGTAAAGAGATATGTATGCTTGATCATACTTTTTGGACCACAGCACTCCATGTATGGGTATATATGTTGAGACAGACAGAGAGAGAAGCTTTTTTTTTCTTCCTCAGTGTGTGTGTGTGCGCGCTTGTGTGTGTGTGTGTGTGTGTGTGTGTGTGTGTGTGTGTGTGTGTGTGTGTGTGTGTGTTTGCATATATATGTGTATCTATATGCTCCCCTCCCCCCAAAAAAAGAAAGAAAAAGGTATGAATTATGTGTGTTTAGGATGTCTTTATTTTCATTTGGCTTCTTTCCTCTTTTTTTTTTTCTTCACATCATTTTGTAAACTGAACTTAGTGTCAGTTAGTGTTGATGATGAATTACACATTGAAAAAAAGGAAGAAAAAGAAAAGAAACTCTTAATGATTTTTACTTTGCCAGTTTGTATAAAAAGAAGGACATAACTAATTAAACACAACAGCTCATGATGGTCACATTTTCGATGCCCTATCGACCTCTATAGCCTTGGTTTGATTCCGTCGGGTCACCGGTTCGGCAAATTCATGGGAGCTGTCAGTGGCTCCCTCTGGAGGGAGAGCTCGCTCAGGCCGGCTCCACGACAAAACAATTATCGTCGTCAGCAGGGGGCTTAGTAGGCCTAGATGGTGTGCTGCGTATGTTGGATCAGAACAGGCACCACTGAACACCACTGAAGTTGCTCGGCAGCAGTGCAGTGCTCCTCCGGTGGGTTGCCTTTCAACGACTTGACATTGACTGCTATAATGTGGATTGGCAGTGCCAAGGCTGCGAAACCAACATCATCTGCAGTACCAAAGAATTCAGGACAAGCTGCACTACAGATATCGAGCTACTTCCCAAGGACCATCAGGGACCGGAAATAAACTCCTTGAAGTTGCCTTGTCCCCACGCGCTTGACGCCTTCACAAGGAGGGTGTCAAGCCTCGCCTAACTCACATACGCCCACTCCCCCCCCCCGCCCCCCCCCCCCCCCCCCCCCCACCTCCCCTGCCCCCTCCTCAGCCCAGCCCATATGTCCTCTCTCCCCTGATAGCTGGTACAATCCACTCCTAAGCCCCCCCCCACCCCCCCCCCACCCCCCGCCATACCCCAACCCCCACCACACCCTCCTTGCTGTCCAACTTCAACTCTGTTCTCTCTTTTTTTTCTTAACACAGCGCACCCTGCGTATGACAGTAATGATCGATGTTTCCATCAATGTTCACCATCCGAAGAAGGAGAAGAAGAAATCTGTGGGTTGGTGTTGCTAGGGCTGCGGCGGGCCGGCCCGGGCTATGGCTGTGGACGGGGAGCTCGGAATGAGCGGTGTGGATGCAATGCCACTGAGGTGTCGGAATGAGCGGTGTGGGTGCAGTGCCCATGAGGTGTCAGAATGAGCGGGGTGGGTGCAATGCCACTGAGGTGGCACAGTAGGTGGCAGCAAAAAGCAAACAAACAAACCAAAACAAAAAACCACACCTGGTCTTGGGGAATGTTATAAATCTACTTACACATCAATATGTGACCCTAAGAATATGTCCGCTTTCGCCCTGCAGTAGAAACATTAGATCCTCACAAAGCTCGGGGAACTTATCGAATTACCTAAGTAGCACAAAAGGAACTGAACCACGAATTGGCTCTTACTTTGAGTATTTTAGATGAAATGTCCTTAGATTCTGGTTGTATTCCACAGATATTCACAGATAGCTTATTTGGATAAAAAGTGTTGAAAGGGGCTCTTGAAAAGCCGCGAGGCCTAGACTGTGTGTAGCCAGTCCCCTTTGTACTTCTACTACTGCTGCTACTACTACTACTACTACTACTACTACTACTACTACTGGTAATAAGAATCGACCACTATTACTACTTCTATTGAAGTCATACTTTCAAGGACCTGACCAAATCCCCTCAAAGTTTTAAAAGAATTAGGAAATGAATTATCTGTCCCACTATGTTCATTATTCAACAAAACATTAGAATCAGGTACCTTACCCCAAGACTGGAAGACAGCTGAAGTAACAGCCTTGTTTAAAAAGGGGTCAAAAGCACATCCAGGTAACTGTAGACCAGTCAGCCTGACTTGCGTAATATGTAAAGTGTTAGACAGCATAATTAGAGATTCAATTGTAGCTCATTTTACAGATAATGATTTATATGCAAAATGTCAGCATGGGTTCCGTAAAAAACGTTTTTGTGTTACTCAGTTGCTTGAAGTTGGGGAAGGTATGACAAAATCATTGGATGATGGTCATAATGTTGATGTGATACTTTGATTTTAAGAAGGCTTTTGATACTGTGCCACATAAAAGGCTACTTGTTAAACTATCTGCTTATGGTATATCTGGCAAACTATTAAAATGGATACAAGGATTTTTGACAAATCGGGTACAGCTTGTAAGAGTAGGTGGTGAAAGATCAAATAAAGCCAAGGTTCTAAGTGGTATACCTCAGGGTAGCTCTTAGGCCCAATATTATTCAGTGTTTATAAAACGACTTGCCATTATCATTAAAAAGCACCTGTAAAATATTTGCTGCTGATTTAAAGCTATACAATAAAACTTCACAATTCTCAGATTTACAAAACGATCTTTATAAACTCCAAAATTGGTCAGATGTAGGAATCTGTATTTCAATATCTCTAAATGTGGTGTGCTACATATTGGAAAAAACAACCAAGAACATGCTTATTATATGAGACATAATGTAGCTTACAGAGATAAAGACCTTAAAAAAGAAAATGATTTGGGAGTAACTTTCGAAAGCATGTTGTCTTTTGATCTACACACTGGCAAAATAGTTAATAAAGCCAATCAAACGTTGGGTCTCATAAGGAGAAGTTTATCTTACTTAGATAAGGAGGTATTCTTAAAACTTTATAAATCGTGAGACCTCATTTGGAATATGCTAATGCATTTGGTGCCCATACTTGAAAAGACAGTCATCACAAATAGAAAGAGTTCAAAGACGTGCTACAAAGCTATTAAAAGAATGCAAAGATAAATCTTATGCCGAAAGATTACAATAATTATTTGAATCTACATTCACTAAAAGGCAGAAGGACAAGAGGTGATCTTATACAGACTTATAAATATTTAATGGATTTGACAATGTTTGCGTTGACTCAGTCTTTTCTCTTTCACAACATAACATCACAAGAAATGCAGAAGGAAAGATATTTATTCAGCACTGCCATACTAACAGAAGAAAATTTTCCTTTTCACACAGAGTAGCCCCTTTATGGAATGAACTCCCTACTAACATAAAATTTGCAGAAGACACTAACAAGTTCAAGAATCTTTTGGATGTAATTCCAAAGTACATGTATAAGAAACTTTTCGACCATTTTGATGATTAAAATGCCATATTAGGCATTGTGTAACAAAATAACAATTGCGTTTCAACACCTTTACTTTTAACAAAAGTATTTGACAAAGAGGGGACGTACATAGGCCGCGAGGCCTAGGCTTTTGAGCCAGTCCTTATTACTACTATCTGTGACTTCGAACCTCTTCATATAACGAAAACGAAATGAAGTGTTTTCCCTACACTCAAGAGAAGTTCGTTTATATACCTAGCACTTCTGCACTCACACACACGCACTCTACCTTACCAGGTCAGTCCAGACTCTGGCTTGGGAGTTATGTCAGGATTCTTTCCAAGCCCTTCACTGGCATGAACTACCAAGTAAGGTCTGTCACACACAGTCTGCGACGCACTCTGTCCAAGCCGAGCTTGCAGCTTTCCTCAGAGGGTCAAGCAGCTGGTACACTGTCTTTCTGTCAGTGTCCACCTCCGGGCCCAGCAGTGGTACTGTCAGAACCGTCCTAGCCGTTGTGTCCGTCTACGGCTGTACTGTCGCAGTGCTAGGGCAAAACTTTCTCCTGGTAACTGGAGGCCCAAGCACTGGTCTGTCACTAGTGTTACTGTGGTACGAAGTAGCTCCCTAGCTAACTACAAGTTAGCTAGTCCGCTCTCCTTAAGGCCGAGTGTCGAGCTCCCTAGCTAACTACAAGTTAGCTAGTCCGCTCTCTCCCTCAAGGCCCGAGTGTCGCTATTACTAACAACAAGTTAGCAGAACCGCACTCTTTCAAGCTCCCTGTCGTACTGCCGGAGTTCGTCTGCTTGTTTACCCTAGTGTCAGTGAACACTTCTCACGCGAGGTGCACTTCCGCTGAGCTCGCCTACGTGCGCAGAAACCGTGCATCACTACAGTCCCCCCGACTTTATGATGAAAGCTTTTTGTCCGGGGGTTGCAGTGAGGAAGGGAGCTCTTCACCTCGCTTGAGCCCATGTCTGTTTAGTGTCGATTTGCAGGTCCTCTGAGAGTGCTTCCTGTTTAGCGGCCGGAGATGCGGAAAGCACCGTGTGCCAACAGGCCCATGGAAACTGATCCATTGCCAGTCTGCGACCTCGTCCGGTAAGGCTATTTCAGCCACTTCGGAGGGTCAGCAGACGCCTAAGGTATCACTGCTTCGGCAGGCTCCCAGGGCCTCAGGCGCTGGATAGTGTTCCCCACAGTTTTTTCCCTGTGGGTCCATCCACGCCACCAGAAGCAGCATGACCTTTCAATGAACCATGACGGCTGCCGCCTCAGCCGGGCACATCTGGAAGCTACCCTGAACCAGCCCCCCCCCGATATACTGGCAAAAAGTGGCCATCGCTTCCCTCTGCCCATCCCGGATGCGTACGTCACCCAGGGCGGACAGAAAACACTGCATTCAGGGGAACCGGAGCAATCACTTCCAGCTACCCGGTGACACGACAAACCAATCCATGGCCTGCCACAATAGACCTCACCGAGAAAGGATTTTCAGCCAATCAGAAAATAGGTCACATTCGGTGCGCGCCTTGCCGCAGGCAGCATAGAAGGGGGGGCCACAAGCTACAACCGTAGCAACGTACGCGGCACAGAGAACCGCTTGCGCGCGCTTGTGTGTGTGTGTTCCTATCAATCGGTGTGTGTGTGTGCGTGTGTGTGCGTTACAAAATTAATCATATGCGCTTGAGTGCCTGCACGAGAGCACGCGTGATTGTGTGTGTGTGTGTGTGTGCGAGTGATATTATCATTTACGTCTGTGTGTGTGTGTGTGTGTGTGTGTGTGTGTGTGTGTGTGTGTGAGAGAGAGAGAGAGAGAGAGAGAGAGAGAGGTGTGTGTGTGTGTCTGTGTGTGTGCGTGTGTGTGTTTTTCTCTGTGTGTCTGTGTTTGTGCGCGTGATATTTTGTGTGTGTGTGGTGTGTGTGTGTGTGTGTGGTGTTGTGTGATATTATCGATTATTTACGTGTGTGTGTGTGTGTGCGGTGTGTGTGTTGTGAGAGAGAGAGAGAGAGAGAGTGAGTGTGTGTGTGTGTGTGTGTGTGTGGTGTGTGTGTGTGTGTGTGTGTGTGTGTGTGTGTGCGCGTCTGTGTGTGTGTGCGTTTCTCTGTGTGTCTGTGTTTGTGCGCGTGTTATCTTGTGTGTGTGTGTGTGTGTGTGTGGTGTGTGTGTGTGTGTGTTGCGTGCGTGCGTGCGTGCGTGCGTGCGTGGTTGATTGGGACTGGGTCAATCTTAGTTCCCCTTGGTGCTGCCGCTCCCCAAGCTTGGGGCATGCTGGTGCAGCTCAGCCTGTCTGGTACATGGGTCATGTTCTGCAGTTTGAAATACTGAAGTGTTTTCAGCAGGCCAATGATGTGTGAGCAGTGACCTTCCAGTCTGAAACAATTAGCAAAAAAGTGTGCAGCTATGCTGGCACAGCAATCCAAACTAACCCACCCCAGTTACAACACAGACAAGTATGCATTATTTTAGGTTAAGACATTCAAGGAAAACAAAAATGACTGGCAGCTACCCAAGCACCCCCTCTCTCTCTCCCTCTCTCACTCTCTCTGACAGCTTGTAGAATCTGTATATATGTAACAGAATTTCATTCAAAGACCTAGAACCATGGCCTGTATCAGTATATTTTCATGATCAAATGCTTGATATAATAATGATAATAATAATAATGTTTATTATATTATTATTACTATTATTATTATTATTACTATAATTATTAATAATAATCCACAAGCTAAAACCAGTTAGGGCTTCTTCAGGGAGTATGGAAGGAAAGTCGCTACGCGTGTGACAAACCTGATCAGTCAGTTTACATATAGGCTCACTTTTGCAGTACTTGGTACAAAGAAAACACGCATTAAATATGTTAGAAAACAAGACACTTACCCAGCTTTGCATTCACATTTAGCTTCCACGACAAGCTGCCTCTTGTTGTCGATTTCAAGGACCATTTTGTGGGGTGCTGCTTTCTTGTGGTAGGAGCGGTAACACGTGGCACACACCTCCACCTTCTCGCTTCCATTTGTATGGAAAATCTTGATGTTATCAATAAAACAGGATGCAAACTTGTTTTTTCTTCGATCAAGTACAGTTTTGAGAGCGTGCTGTACTTTGGAAGGTAATGAGGGCCGACGGAATCATGGATGCCTTCGAGCGAGTCTGTCGCGCTGTTCGTATCAGCCGCCATTGTTTCAGCCTCCCGCGAGATTTTGTGGCCCCCTAGCAACTCTATGATAATGAGGCCCGCGCGAGCCGCGAGCCGGTGAGGTCTATGCCTTGCACACCCCTCAGCATACCATCACAGTCTCTCTCTCAGGCACCCAAACAGCAAGCAGAAGGCTCAGGGGATTCCATGTCCACTGGTGCTGGGTACTTCCTCGCCCAGCAGCTCCGCCTCTCTGGGCTCATACAAGCCGTCAACACCAACAGTGCCTTCCAGTGAATGAGAGCCGGCACAGACTTCAGATGAAGTGTTTCTGGAACTGGCTCTCCCACATGCTGGCTAAAAGCCTTCATGGCCTCCTTCTGGCAGTTGGTGAAGACTGTATTGCCCAAGCTGGGCAGTGCCGCCTGCTGATGAAGTCTACCAGCCTTTCCCAGTTTCCACATGGCCCCAGATAGCCATGCCATTGCCTGTCAGTGCCTGTGTCCGACCCTGCAAAACAACCTTTGATGAAGATGGCAACCTTTCATCAAATATGCCAGGCAGATGGTGGATGAAGGCATGAGCTTTAGGATACTTGTTAGCCTCCCCACACCCAGGAATCAAACACATCTTGCCCCTCTTTTGGGTTTCCTGGCATGTGGAACCGGCCTCCTTTGCCTTCCTGGATCTGTGGCGATGTACAGACATGTGCTTGGGAGAAGTTCTGGCATCCTGGATCTCAGCAGTAGGGTTTGAGTCCGTGCATCTATTCCCTGTTGTGGCGCCCTTTGTCGGAGGATTCCCTGTCCCTTTCACTAGATCCTATAAGGCCTGTCTCGGGTTCCTCCTGACGCTGGCTAGACTGCCCATACCCTACTGTCCTGAGTATGCCTGGCTGACACTTTCCCAGTGCAACTTGATTTGCCAGCTGTACCTGAAACCTGACTCTGGCATCCTGACCTGTTATCCCTCATGGTCACTTGCACCCTAGAATCAGCCTTGACCCTAGCAATTCGAATAACCTCAGACGATGGTTCCTTCGAATTCTTGCATGGAGTGCTTACTGTCAGGGCTGGTTCGGTCCTTTCAGCGGTGAAGCACTGGGCATATGTGGCGGATTATTGCCAGTAGCTCCCACTACCTTGGACCGTACCGAAGGCTGCACCTTGGAAACCCTGCCATGGGAGATGGTCCTTTACTGCATTGCCAGCGCATGCAGTAACTGGAGCCTTGATTGGAGAGTTGGGGTCCCTTTCCTTCCTTCCCTCTCCTTTGCCAGACTGGTTCTGCAGCCACTTCTGGTACCGCCTGCAATCTTTTTTCCGGTGCCCAACCTGTTTGCAGTAAAAGCACTTGATGTTGGAATCCGGATTGTCAGGAGCTTGTTTTCCACTTTCTCTGGCTATAAGCTGCAGATGAGTGGTCAGTTTATCCACAATCAGCTTAAAGCTGTCCAGATTCTGCTTGGGAAAAACCAGAACTGACCTGTGGCTCCTCCTGAACTTTCCTTGGTGCCTCATCCATGACCAGGGAGACGTGCTGGTACCACTTGACTTTATGGACCGCTTCTTCCATGGTCCTGGGTCTCTCCAGATAGGCATATTTACCTGCCTCCTTGTCCTGACTGCCAGTGCAAAATTTGCTGATCGCCTCGCCCTGTACAATAACTTTCTGGCAGGTCTCTGAAGGCTGAAACAGCAAGCACTGTGACCCGATCTGCCCAGTCCTCATAGGACTCCCCTGGGGTTCTGGCTGGCTTGCTGGACTTGAGCTTGGCCGTTTCAGTTAGCTCTCTGGCCCCGAAGCGTGCTTCCAACTTCATCATCATCTGGCGATATGAGCACCGTCTGCTCAGCCTGGTGGCTATGGTGAAGAAGTCTTGGGCTTTTCCTTCCAGACACCATCCCAGTAATCCCGACTCTCCATTTCTGACCAGTTGAGGGCTGTTCTATAGCTGTCAAACCTGTACTTGAATGACAGCCAGTTTGTGTTCCCGTCATACTGGAGATTTGGGGGCAATTTCCGGGGGTTCCCTCTTGGTCCAGAATGGGGATGCCTAACAGGACTGTTTTCCCTGCTGCTGTCTTGAGGGGTCAGAATACAATTCCGACTCACTCTCAGTGCAGTCGAGGTGGTCATGGCTGTAAAACCTGTTTCTGTGTGACCTACTTTGGTGCCTGCTCCAAGTTACTCTCGAGGTAGGGGATAGCTCGACGGGGTCCGTGTTCGTCCGTCATGCCTCCTGCCACTATACAGGCGCCCTTCCCCATCTCCATGATCATGATCATGATCTCCAGCAAAATCTCGACGCCTGTGGTCAGTCGGTGCTGGCGACCTGACCTACTTGAGTATGGGGTAAGTGCCTGGAATCTTTAGGTCTAAAGCCCCCGCCATGGGTGTCTGTGCTGTCGTCCCTGTGATCTTGTTTCAGGATTCGACTGCCTCAGACTCTGTTTGTGTTCCCACGCCAGAGACTCTGACCCAAATCTGTGGCAATGCTGTCCGCTAGAGGCCGACCTTGACGAAGACAGAGACCTCCGCGACTGCTCGTGTCCTCGATCCGAGTAACCAAGTCTAAAAGACTCGCTCCTTCCTGGTGATTTTCTCACCATTCTGGAGGGATGGGGTTCCATTTTTCAAACAGACCCAAGAGAGCCCACTTCCAACTCAACCTGGTTGTCCACAAAGTTTGGTGGATGAGTTGGAACTGGTGGCAGCTCGGCGAGCAGGGAACTGGCATCACCGGGTTCAGCAACTAGACTTGTGCTTTTGCTTGCCCCTGAGTGAAGAGAGGACCAGAAATCATCCATGGACTGCTGCTCATCCCATGTGGGTAAGGAGTACTCTTTCTTTTCTTCCCCCCAATGTAGCGGCCATTTTGGGGCTCTATTAAATCTTCCATGGCCCCTGCTGCATTCCGAAATCAATCAGTTTTGAGCAGGTCGTCACTGGGTTTGCCACAAGGAACGGACATCATCATGGATAACCTCAATCTCCCTTCCTTTCCCTGAACACACAAGCTGCACTGCTCAATCCAGAGGCTGTGTTACATTCAGCCCTATGGTCTACTGAATAAATCTTTCCCCCTTTTACTAATGGAGCAACTGGAAAGTACTAGTGTGGAGTACAATTAGTACCTGGTCTGTGTACAACAAACCAACACCCAACGCTATTAACAACTTCTGTTTGTTGTTAACTTACAGCTAGGGTTGTACTAACTGAAAGTGCTAAGCATATCCCACTTCTGACACCAATGAAGTGTTTTCCCTACACTCAAGAGAAGTTCGTTTTATATACCTGCACTTCTGCACTCACACACACGCACTCTACCTTACCAGGTCAGTCCAGACTCTGGCTTGGGAGTTATGTCAGGATTCGTTCCAAAGCCCTTCACTGGCATGAACTACCAAGTAAGGTCTGTCACACACAGTCTGCGCGACGCACTCTGTCCAAGCCGAGCTTGCAGCTTTCCTCAGAGGGTCAAGCAGCTGGTACACCGTCTTTCTGTCAGTGTCCACCTCCGGGCCCAGCAGTGGTACTGTCAGAACCGTCCTAGCCGTTGTGTCCGTCTACGGCTGTACTGTCGCAGTGCTAGGGCAAAACTGTCTCCTGGTAACTGGAGGCCCAAGCACTGGTCTGTCACTTGTGTTTACTGTGGTACGAAGTAGCTCCCTACTAACTACAAGTTAGCTAGTCCGCTCTCCTTAAGGCCGAGTGTCGAGCTCCCTAGCTAACTACAAGTTAGCTAGTCCGCTCTCTCCTCAAGGCCCGAGTGTCGCTATTACTAACAACAAGTTAGCAGAACCGCACTCTTCAAGCTCCCCTGTCGTACTGCCGGAGTTCGTCTGCTTGTTTACCCGAGTGTCAGTGATAGACCACTTCTCACGCGAGGTGCACTTCCGCTGAGCTCGCCTACTGCGCAGAAACCGTGCATCGCCACAGAAACAACAAAGGGAAATCATTCATGACTAAAGCATTTTAGAGATGGCGGCAACAGAGCGAGCAGAAAACTCAGAATCAAATGATGTAGTCATATACATCATGCCACAAAGAATCCAGAAAAGTATGTTACAGGATATTAAAAATGGAGTAAAAAGAGCAAATCTTTGCGTGCGTGAAAAATACGGGTAAGTATTTTTAACTAACAACGTGAACAAGCTTAAGGTTTCAGAATAAGACTGAACTGTTAGTGAACAGGAACTACGGATGTTTTAAGGTATTTTCAATTTTGTCTTTTGGGCTAGAAGTTAGGCTGAACCAGAAAAGGATGTCGGTATCACGACTTCCTGAGGTGGCGCACTCCACTCCAGAAAATCTTCCTTTAGGTGAACACCTTCGGCATGTCGAAGATAACATTACGTAAAATCTTTCAGATGATCGTCTAAACTTGAACAATACGATGTTTGAGGTCTTGTAGTGTGAAGTCTTGTTCATCGATCCGTGTGGGTTATACGACTAGTATGCTAAAAACTTTGCATGCGTATCTTATTGGCAAGACGGATTGTACTGGTCGGGTTTCTTCTTCCAACAAGCATCCGGCCTACTCTCGAAAGCATTAATTTACAGAAGGTGCCAGGACCATTTCGTCTGGGAGACTGATCCACGTTTTGGTGATTCTTTCACTGAAGAAGTATTTCCTGGTATTGCAGTGGGTGTAGTGCGGTGCGGTGCATGTCTAAGGCATGTCGAAACTAACTTATCATCATCCATCAAGTGAAAGCCTTCGGCTTGTTCTTGGAAACAATGTCAACATTTTCTGATAGTTTGTGTTGCAGGCTGGAAGTCATAGCAGCAAATGTTTTTTGTTCTTGAGCTCAGCCTGCTGTTGGGTGGTTTTGGTGAATGATGGAGAGGAAATGATGAGATTGTTACTGGAGATGAGGCCATTGTGGAATATATTATAGAACTTAAGATCACTAGGCCTATCCTTGCTTTCTTTCTTTATGCTTGCAACCTTGGGTCAGTTGAATCTAAAATGAGATGCATGGTGTTTGGCTAAGTCAGTTTGCGCCTCATTTGTTGCCCTGTGGTAAACTTTCACCATATGATCCTGCATTTCATTTGCAATGTATAGGTTTTGAGCTGCAGCTGTGTATTCCAGCAATGGTTGAACAAGAGTTTTCCAAGCTGCCTCTTTCAGTTTTGTGTTCCATATAATGATATTATCAGAGTTTGTCAGAGGAAATCTTTTTTTTGGGGGGTTTGTTTTCTATGTGATGTTGTTGTAGGTTTTCCCACATCATATCTTCGTCTTGAATGGTGATGCCCAGATATTTGATGTTGCTGATGTTCTGCAGGCTGTGGCCATGCATGTTACCAGTTAGTTCAATCTTTCTTTCTTTGTAAGATGAACTTAGAGCAGACCATTTCTTGGGATGGACACACAAGGACCACTTGTTCTCCCAGGTGGTTAGGGAATTCATCATGATGGAGGATCCTCCTTGATGATTGTTCTGATTCATATATTGTATTGTTAGCAGCATTCATTCTTCATTCATTTTCAGTTATTACTCATATTGTACTTGTGATTTTAAAATGGATAAGATAAACTCAGTAAGTTGAACTGGTAAAACAAAACTGGAAGCCTTGTTATAGCAGTTGTTAAAACTTAAATGCTACAGGTGCAAGTGTTTTCTTACCACAGACTTCCACTGTTCCAGTCAAACAAAAATTAAGTGAGTATGAAGCAGTGATGGTCAATACATTGTTGGGAAACATTGCCATATGAACCAGTAGATTGCCGGCTGGGCTATAAGCAACATTATCTTATCTTACCAGTAGATTATCAGTAATTGCTGGTAAGTGCAATATTGCTGGTTTACACTACCACTAATTTTTGTGTTGTGCCAGCTATCATTTTCCCAGTAATTTTCTTTTTAATGTGTTGCAGTATACATTATTTTTTGTTGAAGTGAAGTTAAAAATAACAAAACAGTTTCTTCACATTTAGCACCACACACAATCTTAGGTACCAAAGGAAAAATACTACACATCTTTAAGACTCTTATATTGAAAGACAGCATAGATTTTGGGAACTCTTTGATTGCTTCAAAATTTGTTTTTAGTAGCAGACATTTTCTTGTATGACTTCTTTGGAGGAAAACATGCCTGTAGATACCAATTACAAGCATTAGAATCAAAAATTAAAAATTTTAATCTTAAATCAAATCAGTTATGTCTCCCTCCCATTTTTGCAAAACATTCATCATGTATCCATTATTCCAAATGAGATTTGTGTAAATGTATTATGATTTAAAAAATAACTGCACTCGAGGATGGAAAATTTGGAAGGTAATGAAGGAGAAAGGCAGGAAAGTACAACTTAACCAAAGGAAAGCATATAAACCTTCTCCATTGTTCTCCTGTGTTCAGCATTGAACATGAGCAGGTTCAGTACAGGACAACTCAGTGGAAAAATAAAAGCTGAAAAAAGTATGAAGAATAGGAAAACAATGATCAGGAAAAATAGATTGAACTCTGCACATACCTCAAAATGTCTGTGCTACTATGTTACCTGACACATTCAGCCCAGTATTAAGAAGTCATAGAACACAGACTTTCCTCCCTTCCTGTCTGCATGTACACTCAGTCATACTATCCTCTGCTTTTCATATGATTTCCTTTTCTCACTCTCACATTGTAATAAGGAGGAATACACAAAGTACTTACCAGTTGTCAACTAGATTGAGAGTGGAAGAAAAGGTGCTGATGCTAGAAGGTTTGAATGGATAGTATAGTGCCAGTAGCGGTCCACTAGTAAGATGAAAGGCAACTGGAACCATGGAGATGGCAGGTGTGGAAGGTGGAATGGTTTAGATCCACAATACAATACAACTTTTATGTAATGAATCAGACATGTGTTACTGTGCATGTGTGTGTGTGTCTGAGAGAGAGAAGATAAGATAATGTTGCTTATAGCCCAGCCGACCGCAAAGGGCCACATCAGGGCTGCTGAGAGAGAGAGAGAGAGAGAGAGTGTGTGTGTGTGTGTGTTTTTGCCACTTTGTGTGTTTGCAAGTTTAATGTAAACTGATATGCATTTTGTGCATTGGGTAGGGAAATGGTGAGTCACATTGTGACACAGTACACAGAGCGAGAACAAGTTATACGCCAGCTGAAGCGTGACGGCACCGAAGTCCCTGATGATAGAAGCTTTGACAGGGTCAAGGTGGTGAAACTGGCATGGCTGTCAGCCTGTCTGAAGGCTGGTAAAGTTGTTGATGCGGAAGACAGACATGTGGTTCAGTACGGTGCTGATACAACTCAGGTAAATAGATCTGTGTTGTGGTATGCGTATGTTTGTACTGTAGATTGGATTAGTTTCTCTCTGTCTCTCTCCCTCCCTCCCTCTCTCTCTCTCTGTCTCTCACTCTGTCTCTGTTCTTCTCTCTCTCCCTGTAACCCCTCCACTTCCCACCCTCCTCACTCTCTCTCATTCTGTGAGAATGATACAGGTGATGGTGGGTCAGAACTCCACAAACCATCAGCAAGACACCGGGGAACAGTCCAGTTGTCTGGGTGGTTTGTTTTATTTACAACTTTTTTGGTGGCAGGTCTGGATTTTCCAACCATGCCCCCTCCCTTCCCCCTTGCACAGTCACACCCATTTTCCTTTTCACCTTCCACTGAATCCCATGTATTCCACATCCCCACGGAGAGTGGGTTCAGCAATAGTCATTTATTTGTTGGTTGTTTTAATTCAGAAGAAACTGTACCTTATCGATTGTAATGTAAAAGAAAGTCTACTGTCAGGCATTGAAAAGAAGAGAGTTTGTACTTAAATTTGGTGTTAAAATCATTACAAATCACACTGCCTTACCAATTTTTTCCCCTTATTTTTAAAAAGTTTTTGAAATCAAATACATCCGTGTCCATGGAAGTAAAAAAGAGGACTATCTGGTGATGTTTTGATATTTCATTGTACTATCACTAGAGTGATAATAGTGCATGGAATTACAATGGAGGACTAACTGGTGATGGTTTGATACTTAGGTTGTACTATATCACTAGAGAGATAACAGTGTGTTTCCGACATCACCGGCATCCCTCTTGAATTTGTCAGGAATTGCCCAGTTTTAGAAATCACATCCAAAATTCAGAATTTATAGTAGAAACAACAACAACAAAAATTACAAAATGTGGGATTGACATTTTTTCAGTTGAAACAGTAATGCATTTAGGAAAGTGGAAATATTATTCTATGGCAGTTATATTCTTTAAAATCCCAGCATGAATTTCCACTAAAGCTTTCAGTCTAAAGCTAAACTGCTGCCATCTCCATCTCATTCCCATCCACCCTCCTCCTCTCCTCCTCTCTCTTCCCCTCCCCCCTTTTCTCCCCACTGTTCCACACTCTCCCCCCCCCCCCCCCCCCCCCCCACTCATTACCAGGTTTCCTTATTTTGACTGGAAGGTAGGCAGGTCTTGTCATTGAGTGCGACTGCTTGCACACACCACACACACACACACACACACACACACACACACACACACACACACACACACACACACATGGTGACATACACACACACTTGTATGCACGCACACATACACACACACACATGCATGCACACACATGCACACACATACGAACACACACACACACACACACACACACTCATATTCACACGTGAGGACACACACACACACACACACACACACACACACACACACACACACACACACACACACACACACATCTCATCTTTGTTGAAGGCAATCACACATACATCCATGTGCGTGTGCACATATAGTTACACACAAAACCACACACACACACACACACACACACACACACACACACACACCACACAAGCACATACACACATGCGCATGCACACACACGCATCAAGTGCGCGTGCTTAAAAGCGTGCACACACGCATACACACATGCACAGACACACACACACACACACACACACACACACACACACACACACACATACACACACACATGCACACGCACCACACACACACACACACACACACACACACACACACACACACACTCACACATGCACACACACACACACACACACACACACACACACACACACACACACGTTTTTTGTGTGGTTTTTTTCTGTATCAGGAGAGGAAACAATTTGAACAGTGAGGTTGTTTGTGACTCATTTAGCAGTAAGCTTAGAATAATATCTTGGGTCAAACTAACATTTTTTCTTCTTCCTGGTCAGATTGTACTGAATGTGTTTTACTGGGAGTCCTGGGAAATGAAGAACACCCACACAAACACACACACGCACACTCACACACACACACACACACACACACACACACACACACACACACACACACTCACACTCACACACACACAAACTCTCACACACACTCACACACGCACACTCAGACATTCTGTCTGTCTGTCTGTCTCTCTCTCTCTCTCTCTCTCTTCTCTCTCTCTCTCTCTCTCTCTCTCTCTCTCTCTCTCTCTGTCTGTCACTCTCTCTCAGTCATAATTATTAAAGCAAAAAGTTTTTGTTTTTGCAGACTAGGACAAAAGGAACAACACAAGTCGAAGCATCTGCTCATGGGAGAGTCCCCCAGACGGTTCCTGTTTGGGCTTGTCAGAGAGCCACACCATTGAAACACTTTAATCTTGAGTTCACTGTGAGATTTTTTAAAATCACAACTTAATTCTTGATCTCAGTCAATACAAATGCATTACTTCAACCCTTGTAAAATTTGGGGAAAAAAAAAAAAGCAGAAGAAGAAGAGAGAAAGAAAACAATAAACAAAAGGATCCTTATCTTCATGATTGAAAGTACACAGACGCACACACACATACACACACATTTGTATATAGATAAAAAGATATGTATGAGATATTAATTTTTATAGCTCTTGAACACTGGTTGCTTCATCCTACATCTCAATTCCAAAACATGTTTTCTTTGAATTCTGTATTGAAAAGAATTGAAAAAAAAACTAATGGTCGTGGTAAAAACTGGACTATTTTAGCCTGCCAAAGTTTTTTTTCTAATTGATTAAAAATATTACAAGTTTGAAAGAAAAACAAAACACACAACAACAAAACCCTGTACACAACACAAATTTTTCACCATCAGAGTTTCCATATTGAGCCATTAGATCCCTTGATCTCCAGTAGCTCCCTTTCATTGTGCTGATGAAAATTGGCGTTTGTTATGCTGAAGGAGTAGACTGCAGAACACACAGTTTTCAGCCAACAAAGTGAATGGCACCTTAAAAAAATGTATACAAACAAGATGGGTTTGAGGTAATGTAAATTTCCAGACAACAAAGTGAATAGTGTGCATAATGGAGTGTCAGCTATTACAAGTGTCGGCCATCATGAAAGAAGGCTAAAAAAAAAAAAAAGAAAGAAAGAAAAGACGCAAAAGGAAAGATAAAAGCATAATTTTTTTGTGTATGTGCTTACCCTTTTTTTTCCCTACCAAGTTGCTACCATAATAAATATTTTTTTCCCTTTGTTTTTCTCAAATTCAGAAGAACATGATGAACACTTAAAAAATATCTTTTAATGACCAATGTCATGCTGGACACCCTTAACAAGTCAACAGACTCAAGGGTGTACAGGAAAGAACTATAACATTGTGGGTGTAGGAGAGGAGTGGGGGGGGGGGGGGGAGAGGGAAGGAGATGGGTAGCACTCTTGTGATGGGCTATGCATACTTGTTTCATTTTAGAGCACATTGAACTTAATCTTTCACAGGAAAAAATTGTATCATGAATTGCAAAGAGGTAAATTTTCTCCTTTACATTTCAAATATTTCTAACCCAGATCCTCCTTGCGCCATTTGCCATTCTGCCACATTGTTTTAATCAGTACTGGCATGGTGCGTTACGTATTTTGAGATGTAGTGTGGGTGGTTGGATTGGATTTGATTGTACTAAAAGTGTATGGTGCTGAAGCAATTATTTTCTACCCATGAAAGCCATATTATCTATGTCACTATGTCTGGTTGTTTTGAGAGCCATTGGACCAAACTTGTCTGATCCTTCCCTTTGATTTTGATGTAATCTGCTTTTTAGTTTTAATGTATGGATATTGTTCAAGTTTTCAAGTCTCTATTTCAAACAGCAGACATATTCCTAACGTGGCGCAAACTCACGCTACTTTTTCAGGATGCCTTGGAAATACTGCAGCAGCATGCTGACTTTCGTAATAACGACAGTGACTACTCTCGCGCTCTAGCCTTCCGGCGAGCATCTTGCGTCTTGAAGAGCTTACCATACGAAGTGGAGAGACTGTCGCAGGTAGAAAGATTGAAAGATGTGGGTGGACATGCTCTCAAAGTAATACAGGTTATGTGCATTGTATTATACTGTTAGTGTGAAAGGAGTGGATAAACATGCTCTAAAAGAGACTCAGGTATGGTGTGTTTTGGGTGAAAGATGTGAATTAACATACTTCAAAAGTGATACATGTAATTTGATGTATAAATGCTGTTTGTTTGTTTGTTTTTGCCGTCTTCTATGCCATGGAAGTGGCATTACCAGACCTGTTTACCCATATGATTGCAGTGTATTTTGTGTGCCTGGTTTGTCAAAATATGCTGAAGGATTAAAGAAAGCTTTTTAAGATACTCAAAAAATACTCTCTTTTTTAAATAGTCAAAATACAGTCTTGTTCTTGGGTGGTGATGACACCTTTGGTTTTAGAACCATGGTGTCGTCTAGATGTGCCATTGTGAATGCTTTGACCAATTAGCAGTGATTTTCACCAACTCTCATGTGCAGAATCTTATCTTCTTTAGTCTGCCTCTTCAACACAGAAATCCATAAACAATACCATGGCCACAGGCACAAACAAAAACGAAACAAAACTAGAAAGAAAGAAACAAACAAATTAACAAACGAAGGTGTGAGAACAGGAATTTCTTTCAAAGCAAGTCAATCAATCAGATATGAAAGGATCGTCATTTAAAAAGATTTTGATGACTGCGCAACGTCTTGATGCTCAAAGCTTTTTAAATAACCTGTATGAAATGCTAATTTAAGGTAGAGTAGTGGTTAATTGGTAAAATGGTAGATGGGCAGTGTAGAGCAAACTGTTAAATTGTTAGTCTCTTTCATCAAAGAATATGTCTAGGTCACACAGTACAGGGATGTCCAGTGTGATAGATTTGAGGATGTTCTACAGGAATGTTTCAATGGATAAAGTGAACTATAGATTTAACACCCGAAAGTCTCAGCTGGTTTCTGTTTGATTTTATTTCAGTTGGCTGATGTTTTACATGTTAAGTTTTTGAAAATTTTATTTCAGAGCATTCTTGAGAGGGAGTGTGTGAGGAAGTACAACATATCATGAATGAGTGGTTTCTGCTGATGAAGGTATGACACTTGAATTTTGTCTTTGGGGGTTCATTAAGCTGTTATTCATGTGCGGAATATATCTCGAATTCCCCCATACTTTCCATCACCCCACCTCTGCATCCTCTTCTTTAAGCTTTCCAGATCGTTTGGTGCTTTTGTTAGTTTTGAGTAATGAAGAAAAAGGTCAGTAATGAAAAAAAAGGGGGCAAAAAAAGAAAAAGAAAAATGATAATTGCAAGCACAAACACCAAGGCATGTAAACAGAGTAACTTCTGTAGATTCAACAGCATGCGATGTTCCATTATTTAAGGATATTCCTCATTCATATTACTGAGGATTTTTGTTTATTTTGTTGTTGTTTTTGTGAACATGATTAACCCGTTCAGTGCCCCACAATAGTACAACAAAGGTGTTCCCAGGTGCCTGGGA
>CM031605.1:39369746-39430175 GCA_018398815.1 Conus ventricosus
AGATCATCATTTTTCTTTGGATTCTCTCTTGAGGGCACATAAGACCGTATGGCGAAAGCTTGGCTGTGTCTGGAGTGGCACTGTCTTCATCTGTCCGTGGGCAGGGGTGGTTGGGTCTGTGGGGTGTGCTCGGCAGCTGGAGGGTGGTGTTTTTCGCCGGTGGGCTCTGCAGTCATGAAATACGGGCTGGTACACCCATGGGGATGCTACTTTAAGGCTGTTATGAGCTGCATCCTGTAGTCTAATTTACCTCTGTTCAAGAGCAGTTATGTCCCTTGATATCTTAATGGAGTGTCCTGCGCGTGCCTGTACCCATCGTCAACACAGCGCAGGCCTCCAAGGTGGTACAGGACTGCTCTAAAGGCAGGTGAAGACAGTGCTTCTCTGGGTCCTCCCCAGCACCTTCGGGTGTTTCTTTTTCTTCTTTGCCTTAACTAGGCTGACCCTGGAGAAAGGTCCAGTGACGGTGAGGAAAGACCCACTGACCACAGGGAAAGTCCTGTTGACAGTGGGAAAGACTACAGCTTTGGATTCTCTCTTGAGGGCACATAAGACCGTATGGCGAAAGCTTGGCTGTGTCTGGAGTGGCACTGTCTTCATCTGTCCGTGGGCAGGGGTGTTGGGTCTGTGGGTGTGCTCGGCAGCTGGAGGGTGGTGTTTTTCGCCGGTGGCTCTGCAGTCATGAAATACGGGCTGGTACACCCATGGGGATGCTACTTTAAGGCTGTTATGAGCTGCATCCTGTAGTCTAATTTACCTCTGTTCAGGAGCAGTTATGTCCCTTGATATCTTAATGGAGTGTCCTGCGCGTGCCTGTACCCATCGTCAACACAGCGCAGGCCTCCAAGGGTGGTACAGGACTGCTCTAAAGGCAGGTGAAGACAGTGCTTCTCTGGGTCCTCCCCAGCACCTTCGGGTGTTTCTTTTTCTTCTTGTCTGTTCAAGGATTTGTGGGTGCCTTTCTATGTGTTAGTGACCGAGTGGCTGTAAAGCATATCTGCGTTAGAGCATGTGGTTTGTCTCAGGTGTGGGAAAATGTGAATGTGTGCACCTGTGCATTTGTGTATATATTAATTTTAATGTATAAATTTACCAGTTTACATAATTATCTATATTCATCTGCTTATTTTCATGTTCATTTATCTGTTCATCTGTAGTTTGCTTATTTATCTCACATTCTATGTATTATTCATACATACATTTTTCTTTTTTTTTTCAATTATCATCTTCTGAACTGTCGTGATGGACACCCAAATGTGTGCACACACTTTTAGCCCTAACATTTGCAAAATGCAGCTGCTCGCATTAAGACACAGATATTCTAGCATTAACATACTTATAAATACACACAAGTGTCAACTCAGACACACACACACAAACAAATGCAAGCATGGAGCTGACCACTATCTCTTCAGTCGAGGCCTGACTAGTATGTTGGGATAATGCATAGGTCAAACACGGGCAGAGTTCTGTCCACTGGCCCATTTGCATGGAAACAGCTATCATAGGATGGATTTTTCAGCATATTCAAATTGGTATTGGAATCTGCAATGTTCACCCAAAACAGGCACAATCAAGCACAATTGAAAAGAACCCTACAGAATGTGCTCGCATCTGTCCTATAGCCATTGGATGTTGGTCTGAACAGGTCAGAACATATTCCCAGAAGAACAACAAAGCATCTTTTCGATCAGACGGAGAAAAGAATGCAAACCTTTTATTCTTTTCCCCATGTCGCAATGTTCTGAATTTTTACATGAATTTCTGCTCCTGAATATATGTATATCTGTACTTACTAGTATGTGTGTGTGTGTGCGTGCCTGAGTGCATGTGTGTGTGCACCTGGGTACACAATTGCAACGTTTGCAAGTTTGTTACTGTATCTATAAACATTGTGCCCCTGGCTTAACTTCACCTGTCCTTTTCTTTCTAGAATATTAAAAAAAAGCCCCACTTTTTTGTCCCTTAATTAATATGGTTTTAGACTCAACTGTTTTTGACAAAAATATAGTTGTCACAATGGTTTCTATGACTGTACACTTTTCTGAAAACCAATAGCCTCTCAAAATGGTCTCTGGAATTCGCAGTTAAGTTTCACCATGTACTTCAATTGCAGTACTCTTTATTAATCCAGTTAGTTTCAAAGTGAGGTGACAGCAGTTGGGAATTGAAACAAATTTAAAAGAAAAAATGCTATTCTGCCGGAGGAAAGAGACATAGAAATTACAAGACAAAACACAACGTGTTTCGACGCGAGGTCAAAATGTGTTGTGTTTTGTCTTGTAATTTGTTAGTCCCTTTCATCCAGCAGAATAGTATTTTTTCTTTTAACTCCAGCTAAAACACCATAAATCCCTTGGATTCATATGTATTAAACCAAGTTTTATTAAATAAGTTCTAATGAAGCAGACGACAGTCACTGTTACTGAAAATTGCTTATGTCGCATCACTTCTTTGGCAGATATTTGTTCTTTCAAAATGTCTTCCGCCAGTTTGTACTCAAGCTTTTGGTAAATGCTCTTTTGTGTGTCTAGCCTCTCAACTCTGATATCAACCTCAGGTACTTCAGCTCACTGCCCTCTTTCGAGTCAAGCCTTAAAAATGGGCTTCTCCCTTGATTATTATGTGTGGTGCCATTCAGGAGTGTGATATGCGCATGGATGTAGCATTCATGAATCACTTTTGATCGATAGGTGGATGGTAGACAGTGGGATTGAGAAGGCTTGGTTAAGTGGTGGTAGGTCTATGCTGTCAGCATCGGATGGAAAAACCTCACAAACCTTCAATTTGCAAAATTACATTGATGGCCTCGGAGGCTGTGAACAACAACTCGCCAAGCTTGTTGAAAAACTGGATGGCACATCAATGGTATATGGCACGGAAATTGCTGCTGAGAAGACCAAGTTAATGGTCAGCCACACCATCACCATCAAATCCCACGTCACATTCCAGGATCAGAGGCTAGAATCTGTTCAACTATTCACTAAGCTGGAATCCATCATTTCTGATGAGCGATCCAAATCAGAAACCCTCGCAAGGGCAGCAAAGACAGCAACAGCACTGTCCAGATTAAAATCTGTATCAAAGAACATCTTCTCCGACCACTCATCCAGGCTCCTGCGTGCACTGGTATATTCCATCTTCCTGTACACATGTGAGACATGGGCCCTCAATGCCAATCTGGAAGGAAGAATCCAAGCCATAGAAATGAGATGTTATTGCTTGACGTCAAACATCAGATGTACTGATCAATTCATCAATCAACCAGAATGTCAAACCATCAGGTAGCAATTATGACCATACCAAGATCTAATGACATCAGTCAAGAAAACTATGTTGGTATGACCATTAACAAGCTCAAATAACTGTGCTAAAACAATTCTCCAGGGATTTGTTCGAGGAGGGAGACAGAGGGGAAGACGGACAACAACGATAGACCAACATCATTGCAGTGTGGAAAGGGAAAATACATTTGCAGAGACACAGGCCCTGACACACAATTGACAGAACTGCAGGAATGTGGTGAATTGGAGTTAAGGGAGAAGAAGAAGGTAGAGAAGACCTATGCTAGAATGTTGTGTGAGTTTTACTGCAGCATGCCCTTGTGCATTGCTGGTTGTCAATAATCATACACTTTACATGTACACATGCATGCACATACACATGCATACAAGAACAAGCGCAAACAGCAAGAACGGGAGAATGGGGACTGAGAGACAGATAGCAGATGAAAAAAAAACATGGAGACTTGAGTGACAGACAGCCAATGAAACAACAGTTTCAAAATTTCTTCATTTCTCTTGAGCATCACAGCTTTGGGAAAGAAAGCACATACAGTTTCAAGATCTATAACACTGTACATTATTTATAACAAAACAAAATGAAAAAAAAAAACAAATCTACACTTCACCATCACGCAAAAACGAGAAGTTTGCAAAATGAGAACAGTTTCTGACTCCATAATTATTAGCACCTTAGTCCATTCTTCGTCCATTAAGTCAACAAGAACCATTTCAGTCATCTTGGTTGGGGGCCAGAATAGCTCAGTTGGTAGAGCGCTGGACTCGTGATCCTGGGGTTGTGCGTTTGAATTTCGGTACAGGGGGATATCTCCCTCGGAGTTAACATTGGTTCTGACTCCATTCCCCATACAGTCCTTCAAATGAGACTATAAATCGAGGTTCCGTGTGTGAACGCATGTACAACATCTTGCACACATGTAAAATCCCATCACCAACTTTAGGAAGAGAAGGCCAGTTTGGCCGTTGGTACGGATGACATGTTACACATAGCATGCACCTTCACTGAAGATGGAGTATAGCTGCCTTAATGGCGTGATAAAAAACGGTCATACACACAAAACTCCACTGCCTGTCTATACAGGCAGTGTCCGCAGGAGTATCAGCTTGCGTACACAGAAAGAAAGAAAGAAAGAAAAAAGTCATCTTGGGATTGAGTGGAAGGAGGGGCGGTGGGTGAGATGATTTGTGGATATGCAGGTGGCTGATCAAGCCAATACATGCATGGAATGTGCAGTGACAGCTTGGAAGGGAATATGGGAGAGAATGTCTCTTGATTGCGGCCGCAGGTTTTCCTTGCCTGTCCCTTTTGTTGTGCTGCAGCAGTCCACCTTTCTTCACATAAATTGGCACCTTTGTGGATAGAATAGTGCCTTCTAGCTCGATCCATAGCAGTTTGTTTCCATGTTGGTTGATGTTAAACGCTTGCAAGGATGTTTTGAGAGTGTCTGAAGAATTTCTTCTGATTTCCATGGAACGCACTCCTTGTTATAGCTCACGATAGAAGAGCCTCTTGGGTAGCTGGTGGTCTTGGCTTGCAAGCTAGATGACCTACCCATCCTAGCTGAAACAGCATCAGGATGGTGTGGATGCTACATGACCTACCCATCCTAGCTGAGGCAGCATCAGGATGGTGTGGATGCTACATGACCTACCCATCCTAGCTGAGGCAGCATCAGGATGGTGTGGATGCTACATGACCTGCCCATCCTAGCTGAAACAGCATCAGGATGGTGTGGATGCTTGGCAGGCCTGCTTGGTCCAGTACCTCTATGTCTGGGTTTTTGTCCTGCCATTTTACTTTTAACAATCTTCTGAGGCAGGTTGTGTGGAAATGATTCAGCTTCTTGGCATGCCGTTGGTAGACTGTTCTCGTTTCACATGCGTAGAGGAGTGTGGAGAGAACAACTGCTCTGTACACTTTCAGCTTGGTCTCTAGACTAACACCTCTATTCCAAACACTGGTGTGTAGTCCGCCAAAGGTTGCACTTGCTTTTGCAATTCTGATGCTCACTTCATCGTCAATGGTGGTGTTCTACGACAATGTGTTTTGCATACATTGTTGAATGTTTTGGGGGGATGGACTTGGTGTCACTGAGGTAAGCTTTGCGCAGAAGATGTCTCATCCAGTAGCTGCTGGATTTCATTGCAGTTCTCATCAAACCAGTCCATGTGCTTCTTAGCTGCTGGCACCTGCTGGCACCTTAGTCCAATGCATGATGATTTGTCATAAGAATATCAGAAAAACGGAGATGGCACAAACTTATTCAAAATTATTGGGGAAAAAAAGGAATAATTAAACTTACTCAAAATCATAAAAAAGGAACAATCAAACTTACAGAAAGATGATTAAGAATGGAAAAAAATCTTTATGAACAGGGATAGAAATAAGAGTGTACAGTCGAAAGCTGTTGTATCAGTCAGTTTTACTGACAGCCATTTGTCTTGAAGCGATTATTTTCCCTTGACTCTTGTCCTTTGCCGTGTCACCTCTGCTGGTAATAGAAACTAGTCAACATCTATGCAACTGGTTTTGACAGTCCTTTATTTATTGATTTATTTTCAAAATGATTTATTTTTAAACTCCAGGCAAATGAGAGATTTAAGCGTAGGAATGATTAACACACAAAACAAGATGGCATAAAGGCTCTTCTCCTGGCGTCATCCCCTTGCACTCATTCCTTACCCTCCCATTCTCCACTCCACCCTTTCACCAACATCAATGGCAATATTTATCTGTACAGGCCCTATCTATCTATATATATACATCCTCCTTATAAATAACTTGTCTGTATGTACAAAGTCTTATCTCCTCAACTATTCCTTGGTTGCTGTTAGCAATTCCTTTGGGCAGGCTCCCTGTAGACCAGCTTCAGGTTGCAGAACACTTCCTCTTCACTGCTGGCTGGCACTTCTCTTTGCTGAAACAGTCAGGCCAAAGAGCTGACACACACATCCATTCACTGCTTGCATGTGCGTGCGTGCGTGTGTGCGTGCATGCATGCGTGTATGCGTGTGTGAGTGAGTATGCATGTCTGTGTGTGTGTGTGACTGTGTGTGAGAGTTACATGACAGTTTGAGGGGTCAGTATCCATTAGGAAAACAAATGGTTTTCACATTTTACAAGGTGGTTTGTGGGATCACTATCTACAAGTGATTCAGCTTTGATGTCTCAAGGCATAAAAATAAAGAAATGCATGACAAGAATGTGTTAACAAACATTTCAACAGCTGTACTATGTTATCCTATGATACCAGCCACTATGGCAATGTGGTTAGCATCATGGACTCCTGGCTGGGAAGTTGTGGATTCGATTCCCATCAGAGACAAGTGGGATTTTTCTGCCCTGACCAGCTTCTACTCAGAGTTGAGTTTGCTACGGGCTCAATTGGGAAGACTGGGACCACACAGTCAAGTTTTATCCACTAAATGGATGCATCTCTGAGAGTGTTGCTAAATTTCCTGACCAAATCAGCAGGTGTCTGTATCTCGCGGGCCTAGTTGACGCCAGGATATATTATGAAAGTAAATGTAGAGTACAACCCTGTGATGCACATCTCAAACTGGAATGGAAATCTGTAGCATCACCTTCATCATGCTCATTATCATCGATCAGCATTTTAAAGAAAAAGTCTCAAATTCTGTGGCTCTTCATGCCCTGCTCTTATGGTGACCTCATTTTCGATGTCCTCTCCATGTCTATGGCCTTGGTTTGATTCCACTGGGGTTATAGGTATCGACAACTTCATGGGGGCTGTCGTTGGACGGAGGTGGTGGCATCCTCCGGAGGGAGAGCTCCGCAACTAAGCAATTATTGTCGTCAGTAGGGGGCTTGGCTTAGTAGGTGGTGTCCTGCATATGTTGGATCAAAACAGGCACCACTGAACAACTCCAAAGTTGACTCGGCAGCAGTGTTGTGTCTCCTCCGGTGGATTGCCTCATGACGACTCGACATTTGACTGCTCCCTTGGGATTGCCAGTGCTGGACAGTGGGGGGCAAGGCCGGGCTGTGACTATGGACGGAGTGTCGGAATGAGCAGTGTGGGTGCAATGCCACTGAGATGGCATTGCGAATGGGACAGCAAAAAAGAAAAAAAAAAATGTTATCCTATGATTTCACTGATCCTATGATTTCACTGATACGGTTAACACCCACTGATCATGGTGACCAAAATGCATCACTGCAACTTGCCAGAGGGTATTTTGGCAAAGACAAGGTTACAATTTTCATACACAATACTGTAATCAGCTAATTTTCAGGCTGTTTCTTGATGCCATTTCCATTTGTACTGCTTTAAAACATTATCATTCAGTTTAGCAACAACAACAACAAAAAGCACCACCTGAATGCATGCATCGACATGAATGAAAGAAAAAGACTTTGCTCAAAATGACCTTCTGTAATGAAGTCGTACTTTCCTGCAAATGCTGCTCTAATTGCAGTCACTTTGTTTGATCTGCAAACACACCTCCGCAACACCTGAGTGTAGATTTCTTCCACACTTTGCTTCCAGTTGTACTTTAATGTACGACTTATTGCAATTCTTTGATATACACACAACCACTGGTTTCCTCCATTTTTTTCCCCTTCAAGCTTTTCTTCTCATAACATTGCTGTAATTTTTTGCAACTTTTTTTTTTACTTTAGATTTTATTTCATTTTTTTATTACTTTGGGTTTTTCTTTTTTACTTTTTCATTTTCTTTTTTTTTTTTGCTTTCTATGTTCTAGCAAAAATCCTAACAATCACTGTGAACCTGTTTACGTAAATGTGTATAACTTTGAAGAATTAAGACCCAAATAATAATGAAGAAAACACTGTCGTGTCTGAAAAGCATGAGGATTCCAGGTTTTTCACTGTGGGAAAAGAGAAAATGGTGGATTTGGCAATCGAGTTACATGAAACCATTTTGCAATGACAATTTATTCATTTCATTTTGTCCTATATGCACTGGAAGTCTCACATCTTAGTCAGTATGAAGCAGTATTTAGATATGGATCAGTCCACATGCAGTGACACTTTCTTGCTATAACCACAGTGGCTGGTTTAAACATAATGTGTGTCTGTGCAACTACCTTCTCAAAATCCCAGAGACCGTGGCTGGTCAGCTTCATGTGGAGCTCCTTCTGGGCATACAGCCGAAGGTCCCTGTTGAAGTGCTTATTCCCGGTCCAGCCCACCAGGGCGTAGTAATACTGCGAGTAGGGGCACACGATCAAGTCCACTCGCCGTGCCTTCCATGTCCTCTCTGATCTGGCGATCTCAAAGGGAAGCTGGTGCTTGTCCTGGGTCTTCTGATGCTTAGGTTTGGGTTTGGAGACGATGTCACGGTTTGTTTCAGAATCATCATTGTCAGTCAGCAGTAGAAGACTAGGTTTATGCCCACTTTGGGTGTCATCTTTGTCAGCACTGTTTGTGGATAGCTCATCATCTGTACTTCTCTCAGTTTCACTACCTCTCTTGCCCATTCCAGATTCTTCTGCGCTCATTTTGCCTTCAACTTTCTCTGATCCTCTCCCAGATTTTCCTGCCGCTACATTCAAGGTGCTACAGGTACTGGTTGATTCATTAACATTCTCAAACTTGCAGATGCCCAGCCATTTCTCGAAATGGTCCAACTGCCCACGCAGGCCAAGCAGCTTGGAGTCGGACGTGAGGCAGTCTGGGGTGTAGGAGCTGGCCTCCAGACGGCCCATCAGAACCATGCCCTTTCCTGTCCAGGGCCTCCAGCAAGGCGGGCAGCAGACCCGTCTCTTCCCCCTCCCTGGGGTGGGACATGAGAATGTCCACATCGTGGCCTGACTGCTTTCCCCTGAAAACATTCTGGACATGAGCATTACTTAGCCATGCAAAAAGACATCATACATGGTCTGATTACTTTTCCTCTGAAACCATGCAGGATCTCTGAGTTACATGTCAATGGAAAAGGACATAATGACGTGGCTGCTTTCCACTGAAATCATTCTGGATCTGAATGTTACACATCAATACAACAGGACATCATGGCCTGATTACTTTCTCTCCAAAACCATTTTGGATCTGAATGCTACACATCAATACAACAGGACATCATAGCCTCTAAAATCATATTGGACCTGCATGTTACATGTCAATACAAAAGAACATCATGGCCTCATTACTTTACTCTAAAATCATATAGGACCTCTATGTTACATGTCAATACAAAAGGACATAATCAGCAACTCATCCAGTCCAATTACAAAGCTCAGCCAGTGTTAGAATTAGTGTATAATCATACCAGTCTAAGGTCAGATCATCTATTATAACATACGCTGTTAATATGTTAAACAAAAAATAAAACACACACAAAACCCCCTGAAAATTACATAAATGGTGACAGATTCCTTCAGGACTACAAGCAAGCCATATTTTGTATTTGCTTTGGTTTCTCCCCCTGTTGCTGTGACATTACTGCTGCAGTGAGACTCAACCATCAATTTTGCTGCCAATTCCTCAACAACTTAGTCTTTCTTTCTCTTTCTGTCTCTGGCACACGTGTTCTGTGCATGTGTGTGTGTGTGTGTGCATGTGTGTGTGTGCGCATGTGGTGTGTGTGTGTGTGTGTGTGTGTGTGTGTGTGTGTGCATGTGCATGCGCACATGCATGTGTGTGTGTGCATGTGCATATGTGTATGCACGTGTGTGCACATGTGCAAGTATCCCCTGAACCTGGTTGCATAATAATAATGATTATTTATGGCGCTTAATCTTACATCATAAGCCCCAAGTGCGTACAAATACATAAAAAGGTTAAAGAAAACATAAATGAAACCAATAAAAAGATGAATATTTCATCTTCAAACAACGGTGCATATTGACACACACCCACACACACACAAAACACATGATCCCACACACACTGTCGCACAACCACGGACACAACAGCATGCGCACACACACACACACACACACACACATGCCCACACACACAGCACATATCCATAAAGGGAACTGACAGACAGAGAGACGGCCAGCCAGCTAGACAGGCAGAAGTAGATTCAAACCTTCTAAAGCCTCCAGTCAAGGTGACAATGACACCAGGCACAATCTTCTCAGCCTCTGACTTCACGATTTGGACGAACCTGTCTGCTTCCTTGATACTGACAGGGCTTGTTAGGTCTTCATGAAAAGCCAACCCTGAAATATGTCATCAGAACACCCATAACTTACCCATCTTCCGCTATCATATCACACTGGCCTACAGAACAATTATTTCAAACTTTAAAAACAAACACAGGAGCAGGGGCATGCACATATGGAAGCATGACAAAAACAGTAGCATATAAACACACAATGAGATAAACATGCCCACACACACACACACTCTCTCTCTCTCTCTCACAACACACACACACACACACACACACTCACACACACACACACACTCTCTCTCTCTCTCACACACACACACACACACACTCTCTCTCTCTCTCTCTCTCACACACACACACACACACACACACACTCTCTCTCTCTCTCTCTCTCTCTCACACACACACACACACACACACACACACACACACACACACTCTCTCTCTCTCTCTCTCTCTCACACACACACACAAACCAGTGAGGTCAAAGAGTTAATCAAGTCCACGATGGCAACCTTCAAGATTACCATGTTCATGAGGAAAACTAAATAACAGAAAATTATATTTTTCAGCTTAAATTTTTGTTCTGACAGAATCAAAACACCTCTTGTGAGGTCAAAATGTGTTATTCCAGTCATAAAATCTTGAATAAATGTGTTCCCCACACTCAATAACAGCAGACAATGTCACAATTATTTTCTCTTTGATTTCCAAGAGAGCGAACTTGTGACAGTTAACAGTAAAACAGATAAAAGGTTTCTCTGATATATCATCGCCCTATGCAAAAAAGTTTCCAAGAAATACTGCCTGTACTATGAACAAATGTTTCCTGGGATTAAACGAAATTTTAAAAGAAAAAAGCTATTCCTGCCGGAGGAAAGAGACCTAGAAAATTACGAAGACAAAACAACATAACGTGTTTCGACGCTAGGTCAAAATGTGTTGTGTTTTTGTCTTGTATTTGATAGTCCCTTTCATCCAGCATAATAGCATATTTTCTTTTAACTCCAACTAAAACACCATAAATCCCTTGGATTCATATGTATTAAAACCAAGTTTTATTAAATAATACTTAATGAAGCAGACGACAACACTGTTCCCACTGAAAATTGCTTATGATGGTCGCATCACATCTTTGGATAAGATATTGGTTCTTGTTCAAAATGTCTTCCGCCAGTTTTGGTACCAAAGCTTTTGTAAATGCTCTTTGTGTGGTCTAGCCCTCTCAAACTCTGATATCAACCTCATGTACTTCAAGCCCTCACTGCCCTCTTTCGATCAAGCTCTTAAAAATGGGCTTCTCTCGCCTTGAATATTATGTGTGGTGCCATCCAGGAGAGGGGGGGGGTGTGCTATGCGCATGATGTAGCTTCATGAATCACCTTTTGATCGATAGGTGGTAATGGTAACATGGAGATTGAGAAGGCTTGGTGTTAAGTGGTGGTTAGGTCTATCTGTCAGCACGGATGGAAAAACATCACAAACCTTCAATTTGCAAAATTACATTGATGGCCCACGGAGCTGTGAACAACAACTCGCCAAGCTTTTGAAACTGATGGCAACATCAATGGTATATGGCACGAACTTGCTGCTGAGCAGACCAAGTTAAAGTCACCCACACCATCACCATCCAAATCCCACGTCACATTTCCAGTGATCAGAGGCCCTAGAATCTGTTCAAACTATTCACTAAGTCTGGAATCCATCATTTCTGATGAGCGATCCAAAATCATACAACCCGTCGCAAGGGCAGCAAAGACCGCAACAGCACTGTTCCAGATTAAAATGCAGAGTATCAAAGAACATCTTCTCCGACCACTCATCCAGGCTCCTGCGTGCACTGGTAATTTCCATCTCCTGTACACATGTGAAGACATGGGCCCTCATGCCAATCTTGGAAGGAAGAATCCAAGCCATAGAAATGAGATGTTATTGCTTTACGTCAAACATCAGGAATTGTACTGATCAATTCATCAATCAACCAGGAATGTCTAACCCATCAGGTAGCAATTATGACCCATACCAAGATCTAATTACATCAGTCAAGAAAAACAATGTTGGATGAACCATTAACAAGCACAATTAACTGTGCTAAAACAATTCTCCAGGGATTTGTTCGAGGAGGGAGACAAGGGGAAGACGGACTCCAAACGAAAAGAACCTACATCATTGCAGTGTGGAAAGGGAAAATACATTTGCAGAGACACAGCCCTAGACACACAATTGACAGAACCGCAGGAATTGTAGAGACTGAATTGGAGTTAAGGGAGAATAAGAAGGTAGCGAAGACCTAATGCTAAATGTTGTGGTGAGTTTTAACTGCAGCATGCCCTTGTGCCATTGCTGGTTGTAATAATCATACACTTTACATGTACACATGCAGCACATACACATTCGCATACAAAGAACATAGCGAAACAGCAAGAACGGAGAATGGGGACGGAGAGACAAAGCCATTAAACAAAACATGGAGTACTTGAGTGACAGACAGCCAATGAAACAACAGTTTTCAAAATTTCTTCATTTCTCTGAGAACACATCATTGCAAGAAGCACATACAAGTTTTCAAGATCTATAACACTGTACATTATATTGTTATAACAAAACATAATGAAAAAAAAAAACAAAATCTACACTTCACAACGACCAAAAAAAAACTAGAAGTTTGCAAAATGAGAACAGTTTCTGACTCCATAAATATTAGCACCTTAGTCATTCTTCGTCCATTAAGTCACAAGAACCATTTCATCATCTTGGTTGGGGGCAGAATAGCTCAGTTGGTAGAGCGCTGGACTCCGTGATCCTGGGGTTGTGCGTTTGAATTTCGGTACAGGGGATAGTCTCCCCCGGAGTTAACATTGGTCTGCCTCCATTCCCCATACAGTCCTTCACATGAGACTATAAATCGGAGGTTCCGTGTTGTGAACGCATGTACAAACATCTTGCACACATGTTAATCCCAATCACCAACAATTAGGAAGAGAAGCAGTTTGGCCGTTGTTACGGATGACATGTTACACATAGCATGCACCATCACGGAAGATGGAGTATAGCTGCCTTAAAGGCGTTGATAAAAAACGGTCATACACACCAAAACTCCACTGGCCTTCTATACAGGGCAGAGTCCGCAGGAGTATCACTGCGTACACAGAAAGAAAGAAAGAAAGAAAAAAGTCATCTTGGATTGATGAAGTAGGGCCGGTGGTGAGATGATTTGTGGATATAAGCAGGTGGCTGATCAAGCCAATACATTGCATGGAATGTGCAGTTAACAGCTTGGAAGGGAGTATGGGAGAAGAATGTCCACTTGATTCGGCCGCAGGTTTTTCCTTGCCTGTCCCTTTTGTTGAGCTGCATGCAGTCCCACCTTTCTTCACAAAAATTGGCACCTTTGTGGATAGAAATAGTGCCTTCTAGCTCGATCCATAGCAGTTTGTTTCCATGTTGTTTTGATTTAAACGGCTGTGCAAGGATGTTTTGAGAGTGTCTGAAGAATTTCTTCTGATTTCCATGGAACGCACTTCCTTGTTACAGCTCCCGATAGAAGAGCCTCTTGGGTACTGGTGGTCTTGGCTGCAAGCTAGATGACCTACCCATTCCTAGCGAAACACATCAGGATGGTGTGGATGCCTACATGACCTACCCATCCTAGCTGAGGCAGCATCAGGATGGGTTGGATGCTACAAGACCGTACCCATCCTCGCTGAGGCAGCTCAGATGGTGTTGGATGCTACATGACCAGCCGCCCAAGCCTATGCTGAAACAGCATCAGATGTGTGGAATCTTGGGCATGCCTGCTTGGTCCATACTCTATGTCGGGTTTTTTGTCCTGCCTTTTACTTTTAACAATCTTCTGAGGCAGTTTGTGTGGCAATGATTCACTTCATGGCATGCCGTTGGTAGACTGTGTCTCGTTTCACATTGCGTAGGAGGAGTGTGGAGAGAACAACTGCTCTGTACACTTTCAGCTGGTCTCTAGACTAACAGCCTCCTATTCCAAACACTGGTGTTAGTCCGCAGGGGGGGGGGGGGACAAAGGTCACGTGCTTTTGCAATTCTGATGCTCACGTTCATCCGTCATGGTGGTGTCCTAAGCGAACAATGTAGTTTTGCATACATTGTTGATGTTTGGGGGGATGGACTTGTGTCACTGATAAGCTTTGCGCTCCAAAGATGTCCTCATCCAGTAGCTGCTGGATTTCATTGGGGCAGTTCCATCCCAAACCAGTCCATGTGCATCTTAGCTGCTGGCAACCGTGCTGCACCTTAGTCCAATGCATGATGATTTGTCCAGAAGAATATCAGAAAAACGGAGATGGCACAAACTTATTCAAAATTAATTGGGGAAAAAAGGAATATATTAACTTACACAAAATCATAAAAAGAGAACAATCAAACTTACAGATAAGAGATGATTTAAACGGAAAAAAATCTTTATGAACCAGGGATAGAAATAAGAGTGTACCAGTCTAAAGCTGTTGAATCAGTCAGTTTATGACTGACAAGCCTTTGTCCTTGAACGATATTTTCCCTTGAACTCTTGGTTCCTTTGCCGTGTCAACCTCGCTGGTAATAGAAACAGTCAACATCTATGTAACTGTTTTTGACAGTCCCTTATTTTTATTGATTTATTTTCACAAAATGATTTAATTTTAACTCCAGGCAAATGAGAAATTTAAGCGTAGGAATTATTAAAACACAAAACAAGATGGGCATAAAGTCTCTGTCCCTTCCTGGCGGTCATCCCCTTGCACTCATCCTTACCCACTCCCTTCTCCATCCACTCCACACCCTTTCACCAACTTCAATGGCAAATTTATCTGGACAGTCCCATCTATCTATAATATACATCCTCCTTATAATAACTTGTCTTATGTACAAAGTCTTTCATCCTCAACTATTCCTTTGATGCTGTTTAGCAATTCCTTTTGGAAGGCTCCCTGTAGACCACTTCAGGTTGCAGAACACTTCCTCTTCAACTACTGCTGGCACTTCTCTTTGCTGAAACTGTCAGGCAAAGAGCTGACACACACATCCATTCACTGCTTGCAGGTGCGTGCGTGGCGTGTATGCGTGCATGCATGCGTGTATGCGTGTGGTAGAGAGTATGCATGTCTGTGGTGTGGTGTTTGACAGTGTGTGAGAGTTACATCACAGTTGAGGGGTCAGTATCCATTAGGAAAACAAATGGTTTCACATTTTACAAGGTGGTTTGTGGGATCACTATCTCGCCAAGTGATTCAGCTTTGATGTCTCAAGGCATAAAAAGAAAGAAATGCAAGACAAGAATGTGGTTAACAAACATTTCACAGCTGTACTATGATTTATCCTATGAATACCAGCCACTATGGCACTGGTGGGTTAGCATCATGACTCCTGGCTGGGAAGTTTGTGGATTCGCTTCCCATCAAGACAAGTGGGATTTTTCTGCCCTGACCAGCTTCTACTCAGAGTTGAGTTTGCTACGGTGCACAATTGGAAGACTGGGACACACAGTCAAGTTTTATCCACTAAATGATGCATCATCACTGAGAGTGTTTGCTAAATTTCCTGACCAAATCAGCAGGTGTCTGTATCTCCGGGCCTAGTTGAGACGCCAGGATATATTATGAAAGAAAGTGTAGAGTACAACCCATATGCCAACATCTCAACTGGAATGGAAATCTGGAGCATCACCTTCATCATGCTCATTATCTTCGATCAGCATTTTAAATACAAGTCTCAAATTCATGTGGCCTCTTTCATGCCCTGCTCTTATGGTGACCTCAATTTTCGATGTCCTCTCGTTCCGTCTATGGCCTTGGTTTGAATTCCACAGGGGTTATAGGTATCGACAACTTCATGGGGGCTGTCGCTGGACGGAGGTGGTGTGCATCCTCCGGAGGGAGAGCTCTCGCAACAAGCAATTATTGTCGTCAGTATAGGGGGCTTGGCTTAGTAGGTGTGTCCTGCATATGTTGGATCAAAACAGCACCACTGAACAAACTCCAAAGTTGACTCGCAGCAGTTGTTTTTTGTGTCTCCTGTCTCCGGTGGATTTGCCTCATGACTGACTCGACATATGACTGCCCCATGGGATTGCCATTGCTGGCCATTGGGGGGGCAGGCCGTCTGTGACTATGGACGGAGTGTCCGGAATGACAGTGGTGGTTGAAACAATGCCACTGAGATGGCAATTGCGATGGACAGTCAAAAAAGAAACAAAAAAAATGTTATCCTATGATTTCACTGATCCTATGGATTTCACTGATACGGTTGAACACCCACTGATCATAGGTGATCCAAAAATGCATCACTGCAACTTTCCCGAGGGTAATTTTGGGCAAAGACAAGGTTACAATTTTCATACCCAAACAGTAATCATGCCTAAATTTCAGGCTGTTTTCTTGGATCCATTTCCCTTTGTACTGCTTGTAAAACTTTATCATTGTTCCGTTTAGCAACAACAGACCACAAAAAGCACCACCTGAAATGCATGCATTCGACATGAATGAAAGAAAAAGACTTTGCTCAAAAATGACCTTCTGTAATGAAGTCGTACATGTGCCTGCTAATTCTGCTCTAATGCAGTCACTTGTTTGGATCTGCAAACTCACCGGTCCGCAACACCTGAGTGTAGATTTCTTCCACACTTTGCTTCCGTTGTAACTTTAATTTACGACTTATTGCAATTCTTTGATATACAGCACAACCCTGTTTCCATCCATTTTTTTTCCCCTTCAATCTTTTCTTCTCATAACATTGCTGTAATTTTTTTTAGCGAACTTTTGTTTTTTGTACTTTAGAATTTATTTCATGTTTTTTATTTACTTTGGGTTTTTCTTTTTTAACTTTTTCATTTTCCTTTTTTATTTTTTGCTTTCTTTCTCTATTTTCTAGCAAAAATCCTAACAATCACTGTGGGCTTGTTTACGTAAATGTGTATAACTTGTGAAGATTCAGAACCCGAAATAATAATGAAAGAAAGACACTGTCGTGTCCTGAAAATCATGAGGATTCCAGTATTACACTGTGGGAAAAGAGAAAATGGTGATTTTGGCCATCGAGTTACCATGAAAACGATTTTGGTCAATGACAATTAAAATATTTCATTTCATTTTGTCCTATAAGCACTGGAAGGTCTCACACATAGTCAGTATGAAGCAGTATTTAGATATGGACAGTCCACTGCAGTACACTTTGCTTGCTATTGGTATAAAACCACAGTGGCCTGGTTAAACATAATGTGTGGTCTGTGCAACTACCTTCTCAAAATCCCAGAGGACCGTGGCTGGTTCATCTCAATGTGGAGCTCCGTTTCTGGGCATACAGCCGCAGGTCCCCTGTTGAGTGCTTATTCCCGTTCAGCGCCACCAGGCGTAGTAAGACTGCGAGTAGGGGCACACGATCAAGACCACTCGCCGTGCCTTCCAAGCCTCTCTGATCTGGCGATCCCAAAGGGAAGCATCGTGCTTGTCCTGGTTCCTTCTGATGCTTAGGTTTGGGTTTGGAGACGAGTCACGGTTTGTATCAGAATCATCATTGTCCAGACAGCAGTGAAGACTAAGGGTTATGCCACCTTTGGTGTCCATCTTTGACCAGCACTGTTTGTGGAAAGCTTCAACAACTGTACATCTCCTCAGTTTCTACTACCTCTCTTGCCCCTTCCAGATTCTCTGCGGCCCATTTTGCCTTCACTTCTCTGATCCTCGTCCCAGATTGTTCCCTGCCGCTACAGTTCCAAGGTGCTACAGGTACTGGTTTATTCATTAACATTCTCAAACCTTGCAGATGCCCAGCCATGTTCTCGAAATGGTCCAACTGCCCCCGCAGGCCAAGCAAGCTTGAGGTCGGACGTGAGGCAGTCTGGGGTGTAGGAGCTGGCGCTCTCAGACGGCCCAACGAACCAGGCCGCCCTTCCTGTCCAGGGCCGTCCAGCAAAGGCGGGCAGGACAGACCCGTCTCTCCCCCTCCCTGGGGTGGAACATGAGAATGTCCACATCGTGGCCGGAACTAGCTTTCCCCGTGAAAACATTCAGGACATGAGCATTCCTTATCCCATGCAAAAAGACAACATACATGGTCTGATTACTTTTCACTCGGAAACCAGTCATGATCTCTGAGTTACATGTCCAATGGAAAAGGAACTTAATGACTGTGGCTGCTTTCCACTGAAATCATTCTGGATCTGAATGTTACACATCAATACAACAGGACATCATGGCGCTGATTACTTTCACCAAAAACCATTTTGGATCTGAATGCTTACACATCAATCAACAGGACATCATAGCCTCTAAAATCATATTTGGACCTGCCTGTTAAACATGTCTATAAAAAGAACAATCCATGGCCTCATTCACTTTACTCTAAAATCATATAGGACCTCTATGTTACATGTCAATACAAAAGACATAATCAGCACTCATCCAGTCCAATTACAAAAGCTCACCAGTGTTAGAATTAGTGTAAAATCATACCACAAGTCTAAGGACAGATCATCTATTATAACATACGCTGTTAATATGTTAAAAACAAAAAAATAACACACACAAACCCCCTGAAAAATACATAAAATGGGTGACAGATTCCTTCAGGACACAAGGCAAGCCATATTTTGTATTTTGCTTTGGTTTCTCCCCTGTTCTGTGACATTCTGGCTGCAGTGAGACTCACCATCAATTTTGCTGCCAATTCCTCAACTACCGTTAGTCTTTCTTTCTCTTTCTGTCTCTGGCACACTGTGTTCTGTGGCATGTGTGTGTGTGTGTGTGCATGGGTGTGTGTGCTCATGTGTGTGTGTGTGTGGTGAGTGTGTTGTGTGTGTGGTGCATGTCATACTGCACATGCATGTGTTAGTGTGCAAGTTGCATATGTGTATTGCACGTGTGAGCACATGTGCAAGTATCCCCTGAACCTGTTGCATAAGTAATAATGATTATTTATGGCGCTATAATCTTACATCATAAGCCGCCAAGTGCGTACAAATACATAAAAAGGTTAAAAAAAAAAACATAAATGAAACCAATAAAAAGATAATATTGCATCTTCAAACAACGTGCATATTTGACACACACCACATCTATACACACACACAAACACATGATCCCACACATACACTGTCGCACACCACGACACAACAGCATGCGCACAGCACACACCACACACACCACAAACATGCCCACACACACAGCACATGATCCAAAAAAGGGAACCTGACAGACAGAGAGACTGCTCAGCCACTAGACAGGCAGATAGATTCAAACCTTCTAAAGCCTCCAGTCAAGGTGACCATGACACAGGCACATCTTCCTCACCTCTGACTTCAACGATTTGGACAACCTGTCTGTACCTGCTTCCTTGATACAGACAGGCTTTGTTATCCTTCATGAAAGCCAACCCTGAAATATGTCTCAAACAACCCCATAACTTACCCATCTTCCGCATCATATCACAACATGCCTAACAAAACAATAGTTATTTCAAACATAAAAACAAACACAGACAGGGGCTATGCACATATGGAGAGCAATGACAAAAACAGAGCATATAACACACAATGAGATAAACATGCCCACCGACAACACACACACTCTCTCTCTCTCTCTCACACACGACACACACACACACACACACTTCACACACACACACACACTCTCCTCTCTCTCTCACACACACACACACACACCTCTCTCTCTCTCTCTCTCTCACACACACACACACACACACACACACTCTCTTCTTCTCCCTCTCTCTCTCTCTCACACACCTCCACACCACACACACACTCACAACACCCACACACACTCTCTCTCTCTCTCTCGACTCTCACACACACACACAAACCAGTGAGGTCCAACGAGTTAATCAAGTCCACGATGGAACTCTTCAAGATTACCACGTTCAATGAGGAAAAACGTAGAATAAAATAAAATTATATTTTTCAGCTTAAATTTTTGTTCTGACAGAATCAAAACACCTCTTTGTGAGGGTCAAAATGGTTATTCCAGTCATAAAATCTTGAATAAATGTGTTTCCCCACACTCAATAACAGCAGACATGTCACAATTATTTTTCACTTGATTTACCAAGAGAGCGAACACTTGTGACATTTAACAGTAAAACAGGATAAAAGTAGTGTTTCTCTTATATATCACTCCGCCCTAATGCAAAAAAGTTCCAAGAAATACAGCCTTTAGCTAAGAACAAAAGGTTTCCTTAAAATACTCCAGCATTATGCCAAGAAAAGTATTTCCTGAAATAATGCCAGTTTGATAAACAAAACATTTTTCTCTGAAAGATTCCAGTATTAGGAACAAAATATTTTATCCCAGCAATACTGGTAGCATTAGCATACAAATTTCGTGACATGCAGCAGCACTATTGCTAAAATGTTTTACTGAAATATCACCAGTATCAACAAACGTATGGATGATTGTATGCAAAAGCCTTTAATGCAGAAAGAATTTCACAACATAAAAAACAAAGAGATAAACAGAATTGGGGAAAAAGAAGAATAGGTGCACGCAATGTACACACACAAACATCTACCTGCACACACACACACGACACACACACACACACACACACACACACACACACACGACAGTACACACAGGGCCGCGCACACACCCATTCTCAAATGAGGAAGAGACATTATACACGGGAAGAGAACACAAGTTCGCTCTAGTATTACCAACCCCAGTTCACGCGTTTGCATCTTTGACGAAAGCTGGCCACTTTATATCGTACTTTTCACAACAGATTTCCATCCCTGTCAATCCTTTTCTGGCAGTGGCTGGACCCACTCGCAAAGACACTGGTAAATTCCTGTTTGGTAACAGTTTCATTGTCTACATCATACCTTTTTCCAAAAAAGCTCAGGAGTTTTTCAATCAAGCAATCTAAATGCCAAAAGTCTATGCATACCCATCAAAATGGTTACATAAGAGGAATTAAATTACTGAGGTGCTTTCGTACATTGAAAGATTCCATAGCCAAGCTCTCGATCATCAGCCAAGCACTCTCGCCAACACATTCATTTAAATCAGCTGAACTAATTATCATAGTAAAAGAAGCACAGGGCTTTGGTTCACACTACTTTTCAAGAATAGCAGAACTGGACACACTCTAGAACTAAGGGCGGTAGCATGTAAAAAGCAGGCTAGCATATTTTTGCCTGGTCATACATCTTGATCGGTCTGCGGTTATTAACTGAAACACTATGATCAGCAGACTTGCAGCAGCACCAGCTCGTGCATGCGTGCTGTACGAGCGTAGGGGGAGGAGGGGGGGGGGGTGGGGGGGTGGGCGTGCGTGGTGTGTGTGCAATTGCATGTGTACATGCATTGTGTTTTTGTTTGCGTGTTTACATATTACCTGTTCAATCAATTTAGTTTTTTGTGAGAAATCATTGGATTATAGTCGTGATTTAATGTCCAGGACCACCAAAGGTGACATGGCATGAAACAACAGGGAGTTGGAGGACCAACTTGGCAACAAAACGACACCAGTAGAATAACGCACATGTTTTATAAGGATTTCCCTCGGAATAAGTGCCAACTTTTATGTTGTCTATCCGCAAAATCCTGAACTCCCAACATCTGACTGTGAAGTGATTAAACTCCCATCTCACACAGTCAGAACAATAATTTTTATTTCAGATCAATAAATTACTTTCTTCGATTTAACGATCAGTCTCAATTCCTGTTGAGCTATATGTTTTGTCTTGTTGTTTTTTGTTTTGTTTCCGTTTGTTTGTTTGCATATGTTTTTCTTGTTAGTCTGTTATTGTTTTTGTTTCATTGTTTTGATTTGTTATAGCCTTATTTATTTATTTCAGGTTAGAAATTTTTAACTGTTTGTTGACAGAATTAACAGCAAATAGCAAGCATGCTAAACGTTTTTTGCTTCCAAAGCAATGAAATGCAAATGAACTCAATTGAGAATTATATGATTCACTTTTCTTATGCATTGTTCTTAATCATGTTCACAAAACCAACAACAAAATAAAAACAAAAATCCTCAGTAATTGAATGATGGAATATCCTAAAATACAGGAACATCGCATGCAGTTGAATAGCTACAAAGTTGACGTCTGTTTACATGCCTTGTTGTTGTCTTGCAATTATCATATTTTCGTTTTCTTTTTTTGTCACCCTTTTTTTCAGTTACTGGACCTTTTTCCTTCATTACGCAAAAACTAACAAAATCACCAACGATCTGGGAAAGTCAAAAGAATAGGAAGCAGCGGTGGTGATGGAAAGTATTGGGGAATTGAGATGAAATTCTGCACATGAATAACAGCTTATTTGAACCCCCAAAGACAAAATTCAGTGTCATACCTTCATCAGCAAAACCACTAAGTCGTGATATGTTGACTTCCTCACACACAACCCTCCTCAGACTGCTCAGAAATAAAAATTTTTTCAAAAACTTAACAAGTAAACCACGATCAGCCAACTGAAATAAAAACAACAGAAAGCCAGCTGAGACTTCAGGTGTTTAAAATTTATTTACTTTCTAGTCCGATTAGCATATTCCTGCAGAACATCCTCAAATCTATCACACTGGACACTGTCCCTGTACTTGTGTGACCTAGACATAATTTCTTTTGAATGAAATAGACAACAAGTAACAGTTTTGCTCTACACAGCCCATCTACCATTTTAACCAATTAGACCACTACTAGCAACCTTAAAATTAACATTTCAAGACAGTTCTTTAAAAAGCTTAGGGGCAACCAGATGTATCTCATAGTCATCACACTCTTTTTTAATGACGAAACCTTTCATATCTGATGATTGACTTGCTTTGAAAGAAATTCCCTGTTCTCCACACCTTTCGTTTGTTAATTTGTTTGTTTTTTCTTTTCTATGTTTTGTTCCGTTTGGTTTGAGCCTGTGGCCATGGTGATTGTATGATTGATTTCTGTGTTGAAGGAGGGCAGACTAAAGAAATAAATTCTGCACATGAGATTTGGTGGACAATCACGCAAATTGGTCAAAGCATTTACATTGCACATCTAGGCTACACCGATGTTCTAAACCAAAGTGTCATCACCACGCCAAGAACAAGACTGTATTTTTTGCTATTTAAAAAAAGATAGTATTTTTTGAGTATCTTAAAAAAGCTTTTCTTTAATCCTTCATCATAATTTTGACAAACCGGCACAGGGGCGAACAAAATACACTGCAATCATATAGGGTAAACAGGTCTGGTAAAGCCACTACCCATTGCATAGAATACGGCAAAAACAAACAAACAAACAGCATGATATACAATCAAATTACATAGTATCACTTTTTGAAAGTATGTTAATATCACATCTTACACCCAAAACACACCTTGGTCCTGAGTCTCTTTTAGAGCATGTTTATCCGACTCCTATCACACCTAACACAGATATAATACAATGCAGGGCACAGACCTGATTCACTTTATTAGAGCATGTTTATCCCAGCGGTGATTCCTTTTCACACTACACAGTATAGTACAATGCACATACCTTGTATACATTGAGAGCATGTTCCACTCCACATCTGATCAATCTTTCCTCTACCTGGGCGACAGTCCTATCCACCTCTGAATTGTAAGCTCTTTAAGACGCAAGATAGCTACGCCGGAAGGCTAGAGGCGCGCGAGTAGTCACTGGCGTTATTACGAAACTCAGCATGCTGCTGCAGTATTTCCCAAGGCATCCTTAAAAAGTAGCGTGAGTTTTCTCCACGTTAGAATATGGTCTGCTGTTTGAAATAGTAGACTGATGAAACTTGAACAATGATCCCATACATAAAAACTAAAAGCCAGATTACATCAAAATCAAAGGGAAGGATCAAACCAGATTGGTCCACTGGCTCTCAAAACAACCAGACCTAGTGACATAGATAATAAGGCTGTTCACACGGGTAGAAAATAGACTGCTTCAGCACCATACACTTTTTAGATACAATCAAATCCAATCCAACACCCACAACTACTCTCAAAATACGTAACGCACCATGCCAGTACTGATTAAAACAATGTGGCATAATGGCAAAATGGCGACCAGGAGGGATCGGGTTTTAGAAATATTTGAAATGTAAAGGGAAGAAACTTTTACCTCTTGCAATTCGATGATACAATTATTTCCTGTGAAAGATTAAGTTCAATGTGCTCTAAAAAGAAGGAACGTAAATTATGCATATCCCATCACAAGAGTGGCTACCAACCATCTGCCTTCCGCTCCCCCCCCCCCACTCCTCTCCTACACCCCAATGTTTATAGTTCCTATCCTGTACACCCGATGATTACACGCTGTTGACTTGTTAAGGGTGTCCATCATGGACATTGGTCGCATTAAAAGATATTTTTTAAGATTCATAGCGAGTGTGTACGTCTGAATTTGAGTACAACAAAGGGAAAAAAATATTTATTATGGGTAGCAACTTAGGTATGGAAAAAAAAGGGTAAAGCACATACGCGAGAAAAAAAAATTACTGCATTTTACTTTTCCTTTTTCGTCTTTTTCTTATCTTTTTTTTTTTTTTTTGAAGTCCTTCTTTTCATGATGGCTTGACACATGTTAATAGCTGACTACTGCTATTATGGCACACGTATTCACTTTTGTTGTCTGGAACTTTACATTAACCTCAAAACCCCATTCTTGTTTTGAAGTACATTTTTTTTTGAGAGTGTGGCCGTTCACCTTATGTTGGCTGAAAACTGTTTGTTCTGCAGTCTAACTCCTTCAGCATAACAAACCCATTTTCATCAGCACACTGAAAGGGAAGCTACTGAAGTCAAGGATCTATGCTCACATGTGAAACTCTTGATGGTGAAAAATTTGTTTTTGTGTACAGGGTTTTTGTTGTTGCTGTTGTTGTTTTTTTGTTTTGCTTTCAAAACTGTGTAATATTTTTAATCAATTTAGAAAAAAAAACTTTGGCAGGCAAAAATAGGTCAGTTATTTACCACGACCATTAGTTTATTTTCAATTCTTTTCGTATAGCAGAATTCAAAGAAAACATGTTTTTTTGGAATTGAGAGATATAGGATAAAGCAACCATGTTCCAAGAGCTCTAAAAAATTAATATCTCATAAATATCTTTTTACTAAATACTAATGTGGGGAGTAGTGTGTGTGCGTCTGTGTACTTTCAATCATGAAGATAAGGAATGCTTTAGATTATTGCTGTTCTTTCTCTCTTCATCTTCTTCTGCTTTTTTTTTTTCCCCTGAAAATTTTACACGGTTAAGTATATGCATTTGTATTGACTGAGCTCAAGAATTAAGTTTGTGATTTTAAAAAATCTCACAGTGAACCTCAAGATTAAAAAGTGTTTCAATGGTTGCTTCTCTGACAATCCCAAACAGGAACCGTCTGGGGGACTCTCCCATGAGCAGATTGCTTCGACGTGTGTTTTCCTTTTGTCCCTGGACTGCAGAAGAACAAAAACTGTTTGCTTTAAAAGACTTATGACTGGAGAGGAGAGTGACAAACAGAGAAAGAGAGAGAGAGAGAGAGAGAGAGTGAGAGATAGAGAGAGAGAGAGAGAGAGACAGACAGACAGACAGACAGATGTCTGGAGTGTGCGTGTGTGAGTGTGTGTGTTAGTTTTTGTGTTTGTGTGTGTGTGTGTGTGTGGTGTGTGTGTGTGTGTGTGTGTGTGTGTGTGTGTGTGTGTGTGTGTCAATGTGTGGGTGTGTGTGTGTGTGTGTGTGTGTGTGTGTTGTGTGTGTGTGTGTGTGTGGTTTGTGTGCGGGCGTGTGTTTGAGTGTTGTTTCTTCATTTCCCAGGACTTCCAAAAACACTTCAGTACAATCTGACCAGGAAGAAGAAAAAATTTTAGTTTGACGCCAAATATTATTCTAAGCTTACAGCTAAATGAGTCGACAAACAACCGTCGCTGTTTCAAATTCTTTCCATCTCCTGATACAGAAAAAAGAAAATACAAAAAAAAAAACCTGTGTGTGTTTGTGGTGTGTGTTTGTGTGTGTGTGTGTGTGTGACGTGGTGTGTGTGTGTGTGGTGTGTGTGTGCATGTGTGAGTGTGTTGTGTGTGTGCATGTGCATGTGTTGGTGTGAGGTATGATGTGTGTTGTGAGGGTGAGTGTGTGTGTGGTGTGTGTGTGTGTGTGTGTGTCTGCGCATGTGTTGTATGTGTAGTTGCACGCTTGTAAGCATGCGCACTTTGAGAATGCGTGGTGGTTGCATGCGGCATGGTGTGTATGTGCTTGGGTGTGAGTGTGTGTGTGTGTTGTGTGTGTGTGTGTGTGTGTGTGTTTGTGTGTGTGCGTGTTATGTGTTTGTGTGTAATATAGTGGGCACGACGCACATGGATGTTTGTGGGATTGCCTTCAACAAAGATGAGATGTGTGTGTTGTGTGTGTGTGTGTGTGTGTGTTTGTGTGTGTGTGGTGTGTGGAGTGTTTGTGTGTTCCTCACGTGTGGAATATGAAAGTGTGTGAGAGTGTGTGTGTGTGTGGTGATTCGGTATGTGTTTGCCTGGTGATGTGCGAAGTGCATGTGTTGTGTGTGTAATGTGCGCGTGCAACGAAGAGGTGGTATGTCACCATGTGATGTTTGTGTGAGTTGTGTTTGTGTGGTGTATGTGTTGCGGAGTGGTGTGTGTGTGTGTGTGTGTGGCGTTTGGCAAGTGACAAAACAGCCTACCTTCCAGTCAAAATAAGTGAACCTGGAAATGAAGGGGTGGGGGTGGGGGGGGGTGTGGGGTTGTGGAACAGTGGGGGGGAGAAAATGGGGTGAGGGGAAGAGGAGAGGAGAGAGGATGGAGAGTGAGGAGGTGGATGGGAATGATAATGGAGATGGCAGCAGTATATACTATTAGACTGAAAGCTTTAGTGGAAATTCATGGCTGGATTTTAAAGGAAATATAACAGCCATAAATAATATTATCCACTAATCCTAAAATGCAATACTGTTTTTCAAGTGAAAAAATGACAATCCTCCCCTAGCATTATGTAAATTTTTGTTGTTGTAGTTTTTCTACTATAAAGTCTGAATTTTGGATGTGATTTCAAAACTGTCAAGTTCCTGACAATATCAAGAGGGATGTCACCGGTGATTGTCGGAAAACACAAGGAACACTGTATCTCTCAAGTGCTATACGTACAAGCCTAAAGTATCAAACCATCTCACCAGGTTTAGTCCTCGCATTGTAATGTCCAGCCATGTCACAATTGATCACTCTAGTGATAGCTACAATGAAATATCCAAAAACAATCGACCGAATAGTCCTCTTATTCTTACATACCATGGACACGGCTGTTATTTGATTTCAAAAACTTTTTAAACAATAAGGGGAAAAAATATGGTAAGGCAGTGATTAATTTGTAATGATTTTAACACACAAAATTTAGTACAAACTCTCTTCTATTTCAATGCCTGACAGTAGAATTTCTTTTTACATTACAATCGCTAAGGTACAGTATTCTTCTGAATTAAAACACAACAAATAAATGACTATTGCTAAACCCACTCTCCGGGGGAATGAATCATGGGATTCAGTGGAGAGGTGAAGGAAGTAATGGAATGGGTAGTGACTGGTGGCAAGGGAAGGGAGGGGCAATGGTTGTGAAAATCCAGACCTGCCCTACCAAAAAAGGGTTGTAAAAAAAACAAACCACCCAGACAACTGGACTGTACGCGCCAGTGTGCTGATGGTTTTTGTGGAGTTTCTGACCCACAATCGACCTGTAGTCATTCTCACAAGAATGAGAGAGAGTGAGGAGGGTGGGAAGTGGAGGGTTACAGGGATAGAGAGAAGGAACAGAGACAGGAGTGAGAGACAGAGAGAGGAGAGAGGAGGGAGGGAGAGAGACATAGAGAAACAATCCAAGCTACAGTACAAACATACGGCATGACCACAACACGAGATCTATTACCTGCGGATTGTATCAGTCGAAGCGCGTACTGAACCACATGTCCTGTCTACCGCATCAACAACTTTACTGCAGCTCTTCATACAGGGCTGGACGAGCGCATGGCCAGTTGTTCACCACCTTGCCCCTGTCAAAAGCTTCTATCATCAGGACGTGTTCGGTGCCGTCACGCTTTCAGCTGGCGAAATAGCCTTGTTTCTCGCTCTGTGTACTGTGTCACAAATGTGACTCACCATTGTCCCTACCCAATCACAAAATGCATATCGAGTTAACATTTACACATGCAAACACACAAAGTGGGCAAAAAACACACACACACACACACACACCACACCCACCTCTCCTCTCTCTCTCTCCTCAAGCAGCCCTGATGTGGCCTCTTTGGCGGTCGGCTGGGCTATAAGCTAACATTAGTCTTATCTTCTCCTCTCTCAGACACACACACACATTGCACAAGGGGGTTTAAATAAAAACACCACTTGTCTGATTCATACATAAGAAGTTGTATTGGTGTTGTGGTGATCTAAACCATTCCAAACTTACCACACCTGCCATCTCAAGGGTTCCAGTTGCCTTTCATCTACTAGTGGACCGCTACTGGCACTGAAACTATCCATTCAAACGCTTCTAGCATCAGCACCTTTTTCTTACCACACTCAATCTAGTTGACAACTGGTAAGTACTTGTTGTGTATTCCTCCTTATCACAATGTGAGAGTGATAAAAGGCAAGTCATATGAAAAGCAGATATAGAATGACTGAGTGTAACATGCAGACAGGAAGGGAGAAAGTCTGTGTCTAATGACTTCTTAATACTGCTTTAGGAAAAAAAGCATTGTCCGGTAACATAGTACACAGGACATTTGAGTATGGTGCAGAGTTCAATCAATTTTTCCTCTGATCATGTGATAATGCACTATTCTTCCATAGCTTTTTTTCAGGCTTTTCTTTTCCACTGAGTGTCCTGTACTGAACCTGCTCATGTTCAATGCTGAAGCACAGGAGAACAATGGAGAAGGTTTATATGCTTTCCTTTGGTTTACGTTGTATCTATTCCTTCCTTTCTCCTTCATTACCTTCTCAATTTTACCATCCTCGAGTGCAGTTATTTTTTAAATCCACATACTTTTACACAAATCTCATTTGGAATTAATGGATACATGATGAATGTTATGCAAAAATGGTAGGAGACATAACTTGATATGATTTAAAGAATAAAATTTTAATTTTGATTACCTAATGCTTTGTTAATTGGTATCTGACAGCAAGTTATTTTCCTCCAAAGAAGTCATACAAGAAAAAGTCAGCTACGAAAAACAAATTTTAAGTCAATCAAAGAGTTCCCCAAAATGCTATGCTGTCTTTCAATATAGAGAGTCTTATAGAATGAGTAGTAATTGTTCTTCCTTTGGAACTCTAAGATTGTGTGAGGTGCGAATGGGTGAAGAAACTGTTTGTTATTTTTAGTACTTCAGCTTCAACAAAAGAATCGATGTAATACAGCAACACATTAAAAAGAAAATTACTGGGAAAATTGATAGCAGGCACAACGACAAAAATTAGTGATAGTTGTAATACCAGCAATATTGGCCGCTTACACCGAGCAATTACGGATATCTACTGTATTAAAAGATAAGGGGGGGTTAGGCTTAAAGCCCAGCCCGGCATCTAACTGGATCATATGGCAATGTGTTTCCAACATTGTATTACCATCCACTGCAGTCAACTGCGGCTTATAATTATTTGTTTTTGAGTCTGGAACAGGGGAAGTCAGTGGTAAAAAACACTTGCACCAGAAGCATTTAAGTTTTTAACAACAGCTATAACAAGGCATCCAGTTTTGTTTTATACCAGTTCAACTTACTGAGTTTTAACATTATCCATTTTAAAAAATCAAACACAGAGTACAATAAGAGTAATAAACTGAAAAATGAAATGAAGAATTAAAGCTGCTACGACAATACCATATATGAATCAGAAACAATCATCGAAGGAGGATCCGTCCAACAATATGAATCCCTTAACCAGACCTGGGAGAACAAGTGAGTCCTTGTGTGTAGCATCCCAAGAAAAGGTCTGCTCTAAGTTCATCTACAAAGAACAGAAAGATTGAACTAACTGGTAACGCATGCATGGCCACGAGCCTGCAAGACATCATCAACATCAAATATCTGGTCATCACCAAACAAGAAGAAAGATATGATGTGGGAATACCTACAACAAACACATAGAAAACAAACCCCGCGCAAAAAAAAAGATTTCCTCTACAAACACTGATAATATCATTATATGGAACACAAAACTGAGACTGAAAGAAGGCAGCTTGGAAAACTCTTGTTCCACCATTGCAGGAATACCAGCGCAGCTCATAAACCTATACATTGCAAATGAAATGCAGGATACATATGGAGAAAGTTTACCACAGGGCAACAAATAGGCGCAAAACTGACTTAGCCAAACATCCAACATCTCATTTTAGATTCAACTGACCCAAGGTTGACAAGCATAAAGGAAAGAAAGCCAGGATAGGCCTAGTGTGCTGAAGTTCTTATAATATATTCCACAATGCCTCATCTCCAGTAACAATCTCATTCATTTCCTCCCATCATTCACGCAAAACCAGCCAACGCAGGCTGAGCCTCAAGAACAAAAAACATTAGCTGCTATGACTTCCCATCCTGCAACACAAACTATCCAGAAAATGTTGACATTTTTCCAAGAAACAGCCCGAAGGCTTTTCACTTGATGGATGATGATAAGTTATTTTCGACATGCCATTAGACATGCACGCTCAGCCGCACTACACCACTGTCAGATACCAGGAAATTCTTCTTTCATTGAAAATGAATCACCGAAAACGTGGATCAGTCTCCCAGATCGAAATGTGTCCTGGCACTTTGTAAATTAATGCTTTCAGAGTAGGCTCCGGATGGCTTGTTGGAAAGAAAAACCCGACAGTACAATCCGTCTTGGCCGATAAGATACGCAAGGCAAGTTTTTAGCATACCTATCGATATAACCCACACCGGATCGATGAACAAGAACTTCAACACTACAAGACCTCAAAAACAACGAAATGTGTTCAATGTTTATAGTACGACAACTGAAATATTTTACGTAATGTGTATCTTCGACAAGCCGAAGGTTCACTAAAGGAAGATTTTCTGAGTGGAGTGCGCCACCTCAGAAGTCGTGATACCGACATCCTTTTCATGGTTCAGCCTGAACTTCTAGGCCCAAAAGGACAAAATTGAAAATACCTTAAAAACATCCGTAGTTCCTGTTCACTAACAGTTTTGCAGTCTTATTCTGAAACTTAAGCTTGTTCACGTTGTTAAGTTAAAAATACTGGGATACCAGTGAACTCTCACCACGGTTAGTCGTCACAAGCGTCCCATGTGATCTCGTCACAGTGTCTCGGTCACATAACTGCAAAGCCCGGCATACAGTGAAAAACGTGGTGCGAGTTCACCGTGGATTAGCAGACAAATACCCGCTCATGATATTCTGATGATATTTGTCTAGATCAATACATATTCTCGAAGTATTGCGGAACAGTCCCTGGTGATTATGCTTTTATTATTTAGTCATTCAAAAATATTCAATAAAAAATTTAAAAAATTAAGAAAATGCAACAAAACAAAGAATCAGAGTATGTTGTGAAATCTAAAAAGGTACAAGAATGGCTCAGGCTCTCAGAACCTGGCTTGTTTGGACCTCTCACGGTCACCGAGTGCTCTCCCAAATCCTGAAGAGCCTTGGCATTGGTGGACCATGGCGATCGCTCTTAGGCGCCTGAAGATGTCGACTACTCCTTGAGAAGGCTGGCATACTCTGGTCACAAGTCTGGATTCGTCCTGACATAGCTGCAGCATCAGATACAGGTTAAGGTTTCCTGCACTGGAAGCCTTGGTGTTCAGTCGCGATGCCATCCCCCCACGTCGTTGTTGGTCCTTATGTTTTCTTAGAAACAAGACCAGCTGGAAGGGGCCCAAACTGCGAATCGACCATGCTGCCCGGCTATGTAGGTGCAGAGGCAGCGCTGCCCTTCTGTTGTTGCTTCCCCTTTCCCCAACTCTGGCAGAATGCCGCCCGACTTCTCCCAAGGAAGGTAGGGCAGTGTCAGGAGCTGTCGACAGTAACCGTGCAATGCTGGGTCTTTTTGGTAGCCTGTTGCATCCCCAGCCCCTGCATATGACGCCAAACTGCTTGCCCCCAAATGGAAGGAGCATCCACGAACATCAAACCTCTGTAAACACTTCACGGAAGGCAGCCCATGCAGCACTTCAAAATCCATGGTGACACATTCCAATTTCCCAGGAAAGATCTCTGCGTCGAAGTTCCTGTTTAAAGGCCCGCAGCACAGCCAATAATCCCGCCGCCGTTTCCCAGACATAACAGCAAAGGCCAGTGGTAGCTGCTTTCCTGGTCCTCTACACGGACAAAAGCGTGAAACTCCACAACTGTATGAAGGGTGCCCTGACCACCTTATATGTTCCGTCTGCATACCACCGTTTTTTTTTTTGGCCAGACGAGTAGATTCAGCTGGTTGCTCAGAGAAGAACAACAAAATGACGCTTGTTGTCCACGGTGATATCCACTGGATTCTCGAACTGGTCAGGCCAATGGTTCATATCCAGTTCAAAGCCGAGATCCTGGGATGGCGTGGGCGACTTCGCTGGCGGTGAAAATTGGCAATACGGCCGAGATAGTCGGTGCTGCGCGGGTTGGGAATGGGCCGTGACTCCTGTAGCAAATGCCAAAAAATGGTGTATGCTGGACTGGTATGGTGCAGCTGCAGCTGTCTTCTTGACGTTTCGGACCAGCTTCGACTTTCCCACCGCTGCTCCAGATCTGCTGCATGTAGATGCTCCTGTGTGCCTCTGGTGAAGATGTCCTTCATCTTGATGGACCATCACCTGGCACTTACAGGCAGCCCGACGCCTGGGCATCTCCAGTATGTTGCACCATCCTTGGATTTCCTTTTGGATACCCTAGGTGAAGCCCTCAGAATCAACCAGCAAGGGGTGGCCTCGTTGTGTGCTCTGGGGATGATTTCAAACGTCAATGGCTCGTCCTCCATGATCGGCTCTGTTGTTTCAGGATCACAGCAAGTTTAAATCTCCTGCACGTCAGCGGGGACCTGGAAAACTGGCACTGCTCATGCTGGCATTAACTAGTTCTTCCTCTACACTGACGTCCATAGAGGCGGTTTCTTCTGCAATCGTAGGGTTCCTTTTCTAAAAACGCTTCTGCCAGGGCAGTGGCCTCCAGTCTTGGGGATTTCCACTCCAACTCTTCTCTTCCTCTGACAGCTTGTCTGTAAATTCTTCTGTCAATGCCCAGTGCCAAAAAATACGATGCTGCCATCTTCTCATGTCCCATCACACAACACGGCCTCTTGTCGTGGGTTGACTTTATGCTGGCAAACGATGCAGATAGCAACTTCCTGACTCTTTGACAGTTTTGCAAAACAGGCATGCTAAAAATTTGATATCCCCTCACGTGACGACTTCCGTGTGACGATTCACTGTTAATTGCAAAGAAAAAACAACGGTGAACTCGCCACACATTTTTCACTGTGACGACTTCACCGTGTGACGAGTTCACTGGTATCCAAAATACTTACCCGTATTTTTCACGCACGCAAAGATTTGCTCTTTTTACTCCATTTTTAAAATCCTGTAACATACTTTTCTGGATTCTTTGTGGCATGAAGTATGACTACATCATTTGATTCTGATTTTCTGCTCCTCTGTTGCCGCCATCTCTAAATTGCTTATAGTCATGAATGATTTCCTTTGTTGTTTCTGTGGCGATGCACGGTTTCTGCGCCACGTAGGCGAGTCAGCGGAAGTGCCCCTCGGTGAGACGTGGTTATCACTGACATCGGGTAAACAAGCGGGACGAACTCTGCAGGACAGTACGACTGGGGAGCTTGAAGAGTGCGGTTCTGCTAACTTGTTGTTAGTAAATAGCGACACTCGGGCCTAGGGAGAGAGGACTAGCTAACTTGTAGTTAGTTGGGAGCTCGACATGGCCTTAAGGAGAGCGGACTAGCCTAACTTGTAGTTGCTAGGGAGCTTACTTGTACCACAGTAAACAAGTGAGACAGAACCAGTGTTGGCTCCAGTTACCCAAGGAGACAGTTTTTGCCCTAGCACTGCGAAGTACAGCCGTAGACGGAACAACGGCTAGGAGGTTTGACAGTTTCCCCTGCTGGGCCGGAGGTGGACACTGCCAGAAAGACGGTGTACGGCTGCTTGACCTGGAGGATGCGCAAGCTCGGCTTGGGACGAGTGCGTCGCAGACTGTGTTGGGACCAGGACCTTACTTGGGAGTTCTGGCCAGTGAAGGGCTTGGACGAATCTGACACTATTCCCAAGCCAGTGTCTGGACTGACCTGGTAAGGTATAGAGTGCGTGCTGTGTTGTGAGTGCCGAAGTGCTAGGTATTATAACGAACTCTCTCTTGAGTGTAGGTAACCACTTCATTGGTGTCAGAAGTGGGATATGCGTAGCACTTTCAGTTAGTACAACTAGCAGTAAGTTAACAACATAACAGAAGTGGTTAATAGCGTGGGTGTTGGTTGTGTTGACACAGACAGTACTAATTGTACTCCACACTAGTACTTTCCTGTTGCTCCATTAGTAAAAAGGGAGGAAAGATTATTCAGTAGACCCAATAGGGCGTGATGTACACTGCCTCTGGGATTGAGCAGTGGCCAGCTTGTGTGTTCAGGGAAGGAAGGGGAGATTGAGGTTTATCCATTGATGATGTCGTTCCTTGTGGCAAACCTGTGACGCCTGCTCAAACTGATTGATTTCCGGAATGCAGCAGGGGGGCCCATGGCGGAAGATTTATAGAGCCCCAAAAATGGCGCTACATTGGGGGGAAAGAAAAGGAAAGAGTACTCCCTTACCCACATGGGATGAGCAGCAGTCCATGGATGATTTTGTCCTCTCTTCACTCAGGGGCAAGCAAAAGCACAAGTTAGTTGCTGAACCCGGTGATGCCAGGTCCTGCTCGCCGAGCTGCCACCAGTTCCAAACTACTCCACCCCCAAACTTTGTGGGACAACCAGGTTGAGTGTTGGAAGTGGCTTCTTGGGTTGTTGAAAATTATTATCGAACTGAGAACCGTCATCGCTGTAGAGTTCCTCGTGCCAGAACAGTTCATGGTGAGAAAAATCACCAGGAAGGAGCGTACTAAATCTTTTCGACTTGGTTACTCGGATCGAGGACACGAGCAGTCGCGGAGGTCTCTGTCTTCGTCAGGTCGGCCTTAGCGGACAGCATTGCCACAGATTTGGGTCAAGAGTCTCTGGCGTGGGAACACAACCAGAGTTGAGGCAGTCGAATCCTGAAACAGATCACAGGGCGACAGCACAGACACCATGGCGGGGGCTTTAGACTAAAAAAGTTTCCAGGCACTTTAAACCCCATACTCAATTAGGTTCCAGGTCGCCAGCACGACTGACCACGGCGTCGAGATTTTGATGGAGTTCAGCGATCATGATTCATGGTGATGGGAAGGGCGCCCTGTATGTGGACAGGAGGGCATGCGGACGAACACCGGACCCCGTCGAGCTATCCCCTACCCTCGAGAGTATTTGGGCAGGCACCAAAGTAGGTCACACAGAAACAGGTTTTTTTCAGCCATGACCACCCTCGACTGCACTGAGAGTGCGTCGGAATTGTTTCTGTCCCTCAAGACAGCAGCAGGGAAAAACCGTCCTGTTAGGGGGGCCTCCCCATTCTTGGACAGAGGGAACCCGGAAAATTGCCCCCCAAATCCCAGTTGACGGAACACAAACTTGGCTGTCATTCAAGTACAGGTTTGACAGCTATAGAACAGCCCTCAACTGGTCAGAAATGGAGAGTCGCCGATTACCTGGGATGGTTGTCTGGAAGGAAAAGCCAAAGACTTCTACACCATAGCCCAAGGCTGGCAGACGGGCTCATATCGCCAGATGATGATGAAGTTGGAAGACGCTTAGGGGCAGAGAGCTAACTGAAAGGCCAAGTCAAGTTCCAGCAAGCAGCCAGAAAACCCAGGGGAGTCCTATGAGGATGGGCAGCATCGGGTCACAGTGCTTGCTGTTTCCCAGACACACCTCCTCAGAGAACCTGCCAGAAAGTTATGTTACAGGCGAGGCGATCAGCAATTTTGCACTGGCAGTCAGGGACATGGAGGCAGGTAAATATGCCTATCTGAGAGACCCAGGACATGGAAGAACGCGTCCATAAAGTCAAGTGGTACCAGCACGTCTCCCTGGTCATTGGGATGTAGCACCAAGGAAAGTTCAGGAGGAGCACAGGTCAGTTCTGGTTTTTTTTTTTTTCCAAGCATGGAAGTGGGACAGCTTTAAGCTGATTGTGGAATAAACTGACCATCTTCTGCCGCTTTAGCCAGAGAAAGTGGAAAACAAGCTCCTGACAATCCGGATTCCAACAATCAAGTGCTTTTTACTGCAAAAAGGTTGGCACCGGAAAAAAGGATTGAGGCGGTACCAGGAAGTGGCTGCAGAACCAGTCTGGCAAAGGAGAGGAAGGAAGGAAAGGACCCCAACTTCAATCAAGGCTCCAGTTACTGGCATGCGCTGGCAAATGCAGTAAGGGACATCTCCATGGCAGGGTTCCAAGTGGCATGCAGCTTCGGTACGGTCCAAGGTAGTGGAGCTACTGGCAATATTCGCCCACTATGCCCAGTGCTTCACCGCTGAACGGACCGAACAGCCTGCTGACAGTAAGCATCCATGCAAGAATTCGAAGGAAAAACATCGTTTTCTGAGGTTATTCGAATTGCTAGGGTCAAGGCTGATTTCTAGGGTGAAAGTGACCATGAGGGTGGGATCACAGGTCGGATGCCAGAGTCCAGGTTTCAGAGTACAGTGGCCCAAATCAAGTTGCACTGGGGAAAGTGTCACGCAGGCATATCAGGACAGTAGGGGTATTGGGGCAGTCTAGCCAGGTCTGGAGGAACCGAGGACAGGCCTTATAGGATCTAGTGAAAGGGAAGGGAATCCTCGACAAAGGGCCACAACAGGGAATCGATGCACGGACTCAAAAAAAAAACACCCTACTGGCTGAGATCCAGGATGCCAGAAATTCTCCCAAGCACATGTCTGTACATCGCCAAGCTCCAGGAAGGCAAAGGATGGCCGGTTCCACATGCCAGGAAACCAAAAAGCGGCGGGAAGATGTGTTTGATTCCTGGGTGTGGGCGGCTAACCAAGTATCCTAAAGCTTCTGCCTTCATCCACATATGCCTGGCATATTGATGAAAGGTGCCATCTTCATCAAAGGTTGTTTTGGCAGGGGTCGGGTCACAGGCACTTAGGACAGGCAATGGCATGGCTACTGGGGCCATGTGGAAATGGGAAAGGCTGTTAGACTTCATCAGCAGGCGCACGCCCAAGCTTGGGCAATACAGGTCTTCACCAAATGCCAGAAGGAGGCCTGAAGGCTTTAGCCAGCATGTGGGAGAGCCAGTTCCAGAACACTGATCTGAAGTTCTGTGCCGGCTCTCATTCACTGGGAAGGCACTGTTGGTGTTGAGGCTTGTATGAGCCCAGGAGGCGGAGTGCTGGCGGAGGAAGTACCCAGCACCGTGGACATGAATCCCTGAGCCTTCTGCTTGCTGTTTGGGTGCATAGAGAGAGAGGGACTGTGATGGTATGCTGAGGGTGCTGCAAGGCATAGACCTCACCGGCTCGCGGCTCGCGCGGGGCCTCAATTATCATTAGTGTTGCTAGGGGGCACAAATCTCGCGGGAGGCTGAAACAATGGCGACTGATACGACAGCGCGACAGGACTCGCTCGAAAGGCATCCATGATTCCGTCGCCCTCAAATTACCTTCCCAAAGTACAGCACGCTCTCAAAAACTGTACTTGATCGAAGAAAAAAACAAGTTTGCATTGTTTTATTGATAACATCAAGATTTTCCATACAAATGGAAGCGGAGAAGGTGGTGGTTGTGTGCACGTGTTACCGCTCCTACCACAAGAAGCAGCACCCCACAAAATGCGTCCTTGAAATCGACAACAAGAGGCAGCTTGTCGTGGAAAGTAAAGGTGGAATGCAAAGCTGGGTAAGTGTCTTGTTTTCTAACTATTTAATGCGTGGTTTTCTTTGTACCAGTACTGCAAAAGTGAGCCAATATTGTAAATGATGATCAGGTTTGTCACACGTGTTGCGACTTTCCTTCCATACTCCCTGGAAGAAGCCCTTAACTGGTTTAGCTGTGGATTATTATTAATACTTATAGTAATAATATAATAATAGTAATAATAATATATAACATTATTATTATTATCATTATTATTTATCACGGCATTTGATCATGAAAATATTACTGATACTGGCATGGTTCTAGGTCTTGAATGAAATTCTGTTACATATATACAGATTCTACAAGCTGTCAGAGAGAGTGAGAGAGGGAGAGAGAGAGGGGGTGCTTGGTAGCTGCCAGTCATTTTTGTTTTCCTTGAATGTCTTAACCTAAAATAATGCATACTGTCTGTGTTGTAACTGGGGGTGGGTAGTTTGGATTGCTGTGCCAGCATAGCTGCACACTTTTTTTGCTAATTGTTTCAGACTGGAAGGTCACTGCTCACACATCATTGGCCTGCTGAAAACACTTCAGTATTTCAAACTGCAGAACATGACCATGTACCAGACGGGCTGAGCTGCACCAGCATGCCCCCAAACTTGGGGAGCGGCAGCACCAAGGGGAACTAAGATTGACCCAGTCCCAATCAACCACGCACGCACGCACGCACGCCCCTACACACACACACACACACACACCACACACACACACACACACACACACAAGATATCACGCGCACAAACACAGACACACAGAGAAACGCACACACACACAGACGCGCACACACACACACACACACACACACACACACACACACACCACACACACACACACACACACCTCACTCTCTCTCTCTCTCTCTCTCCACACACCCCACACACACACACACACACGTAAATAATCGATAATAATCAACACACACACAAACACACCACACACACACACACACACAAAATATACACGCGCACAAACACAGACACACAGAGAAAAACACACACACGCACACACACAACACACACACACACACTCTCTCTCTCTCTCTCCCCTCTCCCTCTCTCAACACACACACACACACACACACACACACACACACACACACACAGACGTAAATGATAATATCACTCGCACACACACACACACACACACAATCACGCGTGCTCTCGTGCAGGCACTCAAGCGCATATGATTAATTTTGTAACGCACACACACGCACACACACACACCGATTGATAGGAACACACACACACAAGCGCGCGCAAGCGGTTTCTCTGTGCCGCGTACGTTGCTACGGTTGTAGCTTGTGGCCCCCCCTTCTATGCTGCCTGCGGCAAGGCGCCACCGAATGTGACCTATTTTCTGATTGGCTGAAAATCCTTTCTCCGGTGAGGTCTATTGTGGCAGGCCATGGATTGGTTTGTCGTGTCACCGGGTAGCTGGAAGTGATTGCTCCGGTTCCCCTGAATGCAGTGTTTTCTGTCCGCCCTGGGTGACGTACGCATCCGGGATGGGCAGAGGGAAGCGATGGCCACTTTTTGCCAGTATATCGGGGGGGGGCTGGTTCAGGGTAGCTTCCAGATGTGCCCGGCTGAGGCGGCAGCCGTCATGGTTCATTGAAAGGTCATGCTGCTTCTGGTGGCGTGGATGGACCCACAGGGAAAAAACTGTGGGGAACACTATCCAGCGCCTGAGGCCTGGGAGCCTGCCGAAGCAGTGATACCTTAGCGTCTGCTGACCCTCCGAAGTGGCTGAAATAGCCTTACCGACGAGGTCGCAGACTGGCAATGGATCAGTTTCCATGGGCCTGTTGGCACACGGTGCTTTCCGCATCTCCGGCCGCTAAACAGGAAGCACTCTCAGAGGACCTGCAAATCGACACTAAACAGACATGGGCTCAAGCGAGGTGAAGAGCTCCCTTCCTCACTGCAACCCCTGGACAAAAAGCTTTCATCATAAAGTCGGGGGGACTGTAGTGATGCACGGTTTTTCTGCGCACGTAGGCGAGCTCAGCGGAAGTGCACCTCGCGTGAGAAGTGTTCACTGACACTAGGGTAAACAAGCAGACGAACTCCGGCAGTACGACAGGGGAGCTTGAAAGAGTGCGGTTCTGCTAACTTGTTGTTAGTAATAGCGACACTCGGGCCTTGAGGAGAGAGCGGACTAGCTAACTTGTAGTTAGCTAGGGAGCTCGACACTCGGCCTTAAGGAGAGCGGACTAGCTAACTTGTAGTTAGCTAGGGAGCTACTTCGTACCACAGTAACACTAGTGACAGACCAGTGCTTGGGCCTCCAGTTACCAGGAGAAAGTTTTGCCCTAGCACTGCGACAGTACAGCCGTAGACGGACACAACGGCTAGGACGGTTCTGACAGTACCACTGCTGGGCCCGGAGGTGGACACTGACAGAAAGACAGTGTACCAGCTGCTTGACCCTCTGAGGAAAGCTGCAAGCTCGGCTTGGACAGAGTGCGTCGCAGACTGTGTGTGACAGACCTTACTTGGTAGTTCATGCCAGTGAAGGGCTTGGAAAGAATCCTGACATAACTCCCAAGCCAGAGTCTGGACTGACCTGGTAAGGTAGAGTGCGTGTGTGTGAGTGCAGAAGTGCTAGGTATATAAACGAACTTCTCTTGAGTGTAGGAAAACACTTCATTTCGTTTTCGTTATATGAAGAGGTTCGAAGTCACAGATAGTAGTAATAAGGACTGGCTCAAAAGCCTAGGCCTCGCGGCCTATGTACGTCCCCTCTTTGTCAAATACTTTTTGTTAAAAGTAAAGGTGTTGAAACGCAATTGTTATTTTGTTACACAATGCCTAATATGGCATTTTAATCATCAAAATGGTCGAAAAGTTTCTTATACATGTACTTTGGAATTACATCCAAAAGATTCTTGAACTTGTTAGTGTCTTCTGCAAATTTTATGTTAGTAGGGAGTTCATTCCATAAAGGGGCTACTCTGTGTGAAAAGGAAAATTTTCTTCTGTTAGTATGGCAGTGCTGAATAAATATCTTTCCTTCTGCATTTCTTGTGATGTTATGTTGTGAAAGAGAAAAGACTGAGTCAACGCAAACATTGTCAAATCCATTAAATATTTTATAAGTCTGTATAAGATCACCTCTTGTCCTTCTGCCTTTTAGTGAATGTAGATTCAAATAATTATTGTAATCTTTCGGCATAAGATTTATCTTTGCATTCTTTTAATAGCTTTGTAGCACGTCTTTGAACTCTTTCTATTTGTGATGACTGTCTTTTCAAGTATGGGCACCAAATTGCATTAGCATATTCCAAATGAGGTCTCACGATTTATAAAGTTTTAAGAATACCTCCTTATCTAAGTAAGATAAACTTCTCCTTATGAGACCCAACGTTTGATTGGCTTTATTAACTATTTTGCCAGTGTGTAGATCAAAAGACAACATGCTTTCGAAAGTTACTCCCAAATCATTTTCTTCTTTTAAGGTCTTTATCTTCTGTAAGCTACCATTATGTCTCATATAATAAGCATGTTCTTGGTTGTTTTTTCCAATATGTAGCACACCACATTTAGAGATATTGAAATACAGATTCCTACATCTGACCAATTTTGGAGTTTATAAAGATCGTTTTGTAAATCTGAGAATTGTGAAGTTTTATTGTATAGCTTTAAATCACAGCAAATATTTTACAGGTGCTTTTTAATGATAATGGCAAGTCGTTTATAAACACTGAATAATATTGGGCCTAAGATGCTACCCTGAGGTATACCACTTAGAACCTTGGCTTTATTTGATCTTTCACCACCTACTCTTACAAGCTGTACCCGATTTGTCAAAAATCCTTGTATCCATTTTAATAGTTTGCCAGATATACCATAAGCAGATAGTTTAACAAGTAGCCTTTTATGTGGCACAGTATCAAAAGCCTTCTTAAAATCAAAGTATCACATCAACATTATGACCATCATCCAATGATTTTGTCATACCTTCCACAACTTCAAGCAACTGAGTAACACAAGAACGTTTTTTACGGAACCCATGCTGACATTTTGCATATAAATCATTATCTGTAAAATGAGCTACAATTGAATCTCTAATTATGCTGTCTAACACTTTACATATTACGCAAGTCAGGCTGACTGGTCTACAGTTACCTGGATGTGCTTTTTGACCCCTTTTTAAACAAGGCTGTTACTTCAGCTGTCTTCCAGTCTTGGGGTAAGGTACCTGATTCTAATGTTTTGTTGAATAATGAACATAGTGGGACAGATAATTCATTTCCTAATTCTTTTAAAACTTTTGAGGGGATTTGGTCAGGTCCTTGAAAGTATGACTTCAATAGAAGTAGTAATAGTGGTCGATTCTTATTACCATAGTAGTAGTAGTAGTAGTAGTAGTAGTAGTAGTAGCAGCAGTAGTAGAAGTACAAAGGGGGACTGGCTACACACAGTCTAGGCCTCGCGGCTTTTCAAGAGCCCCTTTCAACACTTTTTATCCAAATAAGCTATCTGTGAATATCTGTGGAATACAACCAGAATCTAAGGACATTTCATCTAAAATACTCAAAGTAAGAGCCAATTCGTGGTTCAGTTCCTTTTGTGCTACTTAGGTAATTCGATAAGTTCCCCGAGCTTTGTGAGGATCTAATGTTTCCTACTGCAGGGCCGAAAGCGGACATATTCTTATGTCACATATTGATGTGTAAGTAGATTTATAACATTCCTCAAGACCAGGTGTGGTTTTTTGTTTTGGTTTGTTTGTTTGCTTTTTGCTGCCCCACCTACTGTGCCACCTCAGTGGCATTGCACCCACACCGCTCATTCTGACACCTCAGTGGCACTGCACCCACACCGCTCATTCCGACACCTCAGTGGCATTGCATCCACACCGCTCATTCCGAGCTCCCCGTCCACAGCCATAGCCCGGCCCGGCCCGCCGCAGCCCTAGCAACACCAACCCACAGATTTCTTCTTCCCCTTCTTCGGATGGTGAACATTGATGGAAACATCGATCATTACTGTCATACGCAGGGTGCGCTGTGTTAAGAAAAAAAAGAGGAACAGAGTTTGAAGTTGGACAGCAAGGAGGGTGTGGTGGGGGTTGGGGTATGGCGGGGGTGGGGGGGGGGTGGGGGGGGCTTAGGAGTGGATTGTACCAGCTATCAGGGGAGAGAGGACATATGGGCTGGGGGGGAGGGGGCAGGGGAGGGGGGGGGGGGGGGGGGCGGGCGGGGGGAGGGAGTGGCGTATGTGAGTTAGGCGAGGCTTGACACCCTCCTTGTGAAGGCGTCAAGCGCGTGGGACAAGGCAACTTCCAAAGGGAGTTTATTCCGGTCCCTGATGGTCCTTGGGAAGTAGCTCGAATATCTGTAGTGCAGCTTGTCCTGAATTCTTTGGTACTGCAGATGATGTTGGTTTCGCAGCCTTGGCACTGCCAATCCACATATAGCAGTCAATGTCAAGTCGTTGAAAGGCAACCCACCGGAGGAGCACTGCACTGCTGCCGAGCAACTTCAGTGGTGTTCAGTGGTGCCTGTTCTGATCCAACATACGCAGCACACCATCTAGGCCTACTAAGCCCCCTGCTGACGATGATAATTGTTTTGTCGTGGAGCCGGCCTGAGCGAGCTCTCCCTCCAGAGGGAGCCACTGACAGCTCCCATGAATTTGCCGAACCGGTGACCCGACGGAATCAAACCAAGGCTATAGAGGTCGATAGGGCATCGAAAATGTGACCATCATGAGCTGTTGTGTTTAATTAGTTATGTCCTTCTTTTTATACAAACTGGCAAAGTAAAAATCATTAAGAGTTTCTTTTCTTTTTTCTTCCTTTTTTTCAATGTGTAATTCATCATCAACACTAACTGACACTAAGTTCAGTTTACAAAATGATGTGAAGAAAAAAAAAAAGAGGAAAGAAGCCAAATGAAAATAAAGACATCCTAAACACACATAATTCATACCTTTTTCTTTCTTTTTTTGGGGGGAGGGGAGCATATAGATACACATATATATGCAAACACACACACACACACACACACACACACACACACACACACACACACACACACACACACACACAAGCGCGCACACACACACACTGAGGAAGAAAAAAAAAGCTTCTCTCTCTGTCTGTCTCAACATATATACCCATACATGGAGTGCTGTGGTCCAAAAAGTATGATCAAGCATACATATCTCTTTACGCCGCACCATGACACTCACTGCAAAAGACCTATATCACGCTGTTGATGTCACAATATATAAAAGCTGCAACAAATAAGCTTAATCGTGCGTCCCGAGCAGAAATTAGAAATCATACTTAAATAATCATAAGCAAATAGTTCCATTTTGGTGTCATCGGGATTCCCGACAACGTCGAAAATAGAAGTATAAAAGGTCCAATCGCTCTTCACCACAGACTTTCTTACTGTGTTCTCCGAGTTTGTACGTGTACTTCGCTTCATTTTTAAAACAAGAAATTCGTGAAAGTATACTTTTTCGTTTTGCACTTAGAGATGTGTTGTTTTCAAACAAAATAATGTCTGTAACAGCGTAAGTTATAAAAACCAAAGTCTACACCAAATGTAAACAAAAAATTCACAGAATTTCATTTTAGAGGACAATGAACATTTTTCATTCGATAGGTTTTCAAGATCTGACTATAATTTATTTACTAATTACACACCTACATCTACAAACAAAACAAAAAAAAAAATGCCAGGGCGATGTTATAGAAAAAAAAATGTCTTGAATGATGAGTACGCTTGTTTGTTTTGTGATTCCTTATGTGATGCAAAAGCGAATAAAAGAATTGATATTGCCAAAGTGTAGGCTAATAGATGTTGATATTAATGTTGCACTATGTTTTGACGAATTTGTCATGGTATGTGCTGAATGTATGAAAAAAATGTATACAGTAAATCCGGTTATAAGAAACTCGGTTATAAGAAAACTTGGCTATAAGAAATCAAATGGTTGTCCCCTGCTGAGGATTCTTAACATTACTTAAAATACCTCGGATGTAAGAAACTCGGTTGTAAGAAAACTCGCTTGTAAGAAACAGGTTTAGCTGACCCTGGCGAAACTTTACCTCGGATGTAAGAAAGTCTGGGCTGTCTAAAGATTTTCTCGGTGGGGCCTACACATAAAAAAAAGGGAAAAAAAGACAATTCCACGATGCAGGTCACATAAATTTGGGCGGGACAGGATGTGAGCCCTTTGATGTCGCCTAAGAGATGGGATATCCGGATGTAAGCTAGACAAAACGCAGACGCGTGATTACGAGAGGTGTTTGACCCCCCCCCCCCCCCCCCCCCCCCTATTTCTCTCTTCACGCCAGTGCGTGTTCAATGCAAGGCAAGGCTTTGTACAATGTAAAGTGAAGATGGCTGACAAAGACAAAAGACAAGCAATTCGCTGAAGCGAAAAATCGAAATTTTGGATGCTGTGGAGAGAAACCCGAAAAAGAAAAGGACGTTGATTGCTGAAGAATTTCAGATTCCTCTTGCTACTCTGTGCAACATTGTAAAACAAAGGGACAAATACAAAATTCAGTTCTTGGGCAGGACAACTGACCCGCAGCTACAGCAAAAGAATAGGAAGCGAAACATGAGGACATTGACTATCAACTTCTGCAATGGTTTGTCCAAGCGAGGTATGTTATGTTACTATCTCCACCCCCGCCCGCATGCCATCTCTCTCTCTCTCTCTCTCTCTCTCTCTCTCTCACACACACACACACACACACACACACACACACACACACACACACAGAGGGAGATCTCTTGTGATCGTCGCCGGAGACGGACGTGTTTTGCTCGAGCTCCTGTCCAAAGCTACAGTGAACAGTCTTCAGCCAGCCGCCATGGGATGCTGTGCGGAAATCTTTCGTGCAAGCATCGGAAACTTTGCCTTTGTTTTGTGGGCGATTTTGTCAAAGAAAGCAAAAAGAGCTAGAATGCGATGTCGTGGTTTCAAAATAAAAACGTATTCGGCTGCAATTGCAATCGGCACTCTGCTCGCTCTGTTGATGATCGTGGGGTGGAGCCAAACCCAGGGCCTAGCGACAAGCAGCAAAATACCCGTCAGACAAGACTGGCCAGCAGTGCCAACGCATGGACATCCCCCTCAAAGAAAGCTGGTGCCACCGAGGAAATCGCCGGCAGCGAGCAAGGTAGGATTTCCGATGTGATGAAAATGCTCAGAGATATGACAGAAAAAATCAACTCTATGGACAATAAAAATGGATGCTTTGAACAGCAAAGCAATGACCAAATGGAATCAATTGTGAGAGAAAACAAGGAAATGAAAGAAAAAATCACAAAGATGGAAGAGAAAATTGATGATCTCGAGGGGAGGAGCAGAAGAAACAACTTGTTGTTTCATGGTATCGCGCCTCCAGCTGGACGTACCGAAAATTGGAATGACTGTGAGAGGGCAGTAAAGGAAATCATCCGAGACAAAATGGGAATCGATGAGGAGGTAGAAATTGAACGGGCACATCGTTTGAGAGGTGGCAAATCTCCACACCCGATCATTGTCCTCTTCAATCGATTCAAACAGAAAGAAAGGGTTTTATCTGCACGAGGCAAACTCAAAGACTGTCCTGGTGTATTTGTGTCTGAAGACTTTACCCCCAGGGTGCGAGAACGACGCCGTCAGCTTCTGCCATTCCTCAAAAAGGCCAAGCAAGATGGGAAAAGAGCGCAACTGAGATTCGACACCCTGGTTGTGGAGGGAAAGACTTACGTGTTTGACACTGACACTCAGCGGCTGAAAGAGAGGCAGGGGCAGAAATGATGGGCCGCCGACAGCGCGTACCATGGCTAAGGAGAGAAACTTCCCTTGACTTTGAAATGTGCTCCTCCAATATCAACGGACATTTTAAAGAAAGTGCTAACAATATTGGTAATGAACATAATCAAACTAAGCAAAATATCATTTCTACTAACGTAAGCTTAACTTCTGTGAATTCTGAGACCAAACAGAGACAAGATGAATCTTCAAACGAACTCTTTAAAGAACATGGCGTAAACTCTGATGAAAATGTACCAGTGTGCGGTTGCAAAATTGGTAGCAATTCCAGGCATTCATGTAAAAAATGGAACAAATTCCAGGTATGTTTTTGAGAATACTAGAACCAAAACTATGAATAATGGAAATCATTCTATCGACCAGTTGCATGCTAACAATATTGTACAAACAACCAGTAATATAAGAGAGAATGATCAAACTACGTGTGTTGAAGATGCAAAACCACAAGTTAAATTTATGGCTTGGAATGTTCAAGGACTAAAAAGTAAACTTAGAGATAAATCATTTATATCCTTTTGCCAACAATTCAAAGTTTTCTCATTATCTGAAATCTGGTCGTGTAAAAAGGATGAAATTAAAAATGCCTTTCCTTATTATAAAGTTTATTTTTCACCCCGCTCTAAACGTTTCAAAGGCGGTGTTGTCGTTTTGTGTGGACAAACAAATTGATTTTGGTGTTGAACGTCTGCTTGAACAGGTTGAAGACAAAATCTTTCTGAAATTTGATAAATCTGTATTCAACTGCTCTTATGAATTCATAGCAGGTTTTGTGTACATTGCGCCGGAATATTCTGTGATATATAGCGAAGATAGCGTAAATGGATCGAATTGTTAGGAAACAACTTAGCTGATATTGAATGTGTATTTCCCAACTTATCTTTGATCATATGTGGAGATTTCAATGCTCGCACTGTGGTCTTTATGACATTGAGGTCTCTAATGATAGACATGTACCTCAACTACAAGAAAATTGATGAATTTTTCAATGTAGTAGCAATACCGGAAGAAAGGAAATCCAAAGACCCTAATTCGAATAAATTTGGACACAAACTTGTAGAAATGTTAAAAGAACACGACCTTTACATTGTAAATGGACGGAAAGAAGGCGATAAGGAAGGGGAAATAACCTGTGTGGCAAACGGGGGTATGAGCACGGTAGACTATTTTATTTGTTCAGCTACTTTATTTCATCACATTAATGACATGTTTGTCGTAAATAGAAGTGAGTCAGATCATTTCCCTTTGGTTTCCGTGTTTGACTTTTTTGAAAAAAACAATGTGATCGAGGAAGAGGATGTTTTACTTGAAGACAGGGTACGGTTTATTTATAATGAGCAATTCCACAGTCAGTACATTCAAACGGTCACGGAAAAGGGAAACAAATGGACAAATTTCGTATCTGCGTTAGACGCAGGGGTGAACGCGGGATCAGACTGGGTTGTTTCGTATATACAAAAGGCTGCAGAACCAATGAGATCAAAATTCAGAGAAAAGGAACCAAGCACGCAGCCAACTTGGTGGGATGAACAATGTGAACAGTCAAAGCAGAATAAATACACGACTTTGAATCAGTTCCGGAGGACAGGTGAACATTCCAAACTTAATGAATATTTCGATTTGAAAAAGACTTTAAGGCCGTGTGTAAACGCAAACAAGAAGAAGAGAACAACAAAGTTGTTAATGAACTGAATGCAGCTTGTAATGACATCAATTCTAAATGTTTCTGGAAGAAAATTAAATCGTTTACTAATCAAACAAATAATGCCGTTAGCTCTATTTCCCCACGATCATGGTTTCAGTATTTTAGAGATTTGCTGAATACAGAAACAACCGAACACACTGAATTTCTAAATGAAGTGAGGAACACTCTTACTGAACATAACTCAGAAACCTGTCACGAATGTTTAAACTTTAGCATCGATGCTGAAATTTCTGAAACCGAAATTTATGATGCCATCAATAGAATGAAACGAGGAAAAGCTCCAGGACCTGATGGCTTCCTACTGACTTCTATTTCCATGCAAAAGATACGTTGGTGAAATTTCTACACCTGCTGTTTAACAAAGTGTTCAAAACTGGGAATATCCTGAAAGATGGATCATAGCGATAATCTTTCCATTACACAAAAAAGAAACCGAAATAATGTCAGTAATTACAGGGGTATTTCACTTATAAACGTAATAAGCAAACTATACAGTTCTGTCATAAACAGAAGACTCGAACAGTTTTGTGAGCAGAACAACATAATCCCTGAAGCACAAGCTGGTTTTCGTAAAGGATATTCCACAACAGACAATATATTTACACTTCAATCAATGATACAAAAGTACTTGACAAAACAAGGAGGCCGTTTTTATGCACTGTATGTGGACTTTTCAAAGGCATTTGATTGTATTCACAGGGAAAAATTACTTTATTATTGTTATCAAAAGGTGTGCATGGAAACATGTTTAATACTTTACAAGGAATGTACAAGAAAGTTAAGGCAGCAGTGTGTGTAGGGAGTAAGATAACAGAATGTTTCGAATATGTCACTGGTGTCAAACAAGGTTGTATTTTAAGTCCCCTTCTGTTTTCTATGTTTCTGTCCGAGCTTCAACAAGATTTAATACACTGTGGTGCACATGGGGTCAATGTTTTCGGTGATTCACTTGATATTTTTCATTGATGTATGCCGATGATATTGTTTTAGTATCAGATTCTGTTATTTATCTTCAAAAGAAAATAGACTGTTTAGAAAACTATTGCAAAAAAAAGGGGTCTCTCAGTAAATATGGATAAAACGAAGACGGTCGTCTTCAAAAACGGTGGCTTTATCAAAAAGTCTGAAAGATGGTATTTTAAACCGTCAGGAAATAGAGACCATGTCTTCATATAATTACCTCGGTGTAATATTCTCTTCTACCTTAAAATGGACAAGGTGTGTTGAGAATTTAAGTGGTAAAGCCCTTCGAGCACTTATAGGGGTTAAAAGATTACATCTGAAATTGAAAACTCTTCCCGCCGGTACTATCTTCGTATCTTTGATACGAAAATCAAGCCCATTTTGTTATATGGATCAGAAATCTGGGCTTTAAAACAATATGAAGCTATTGAGCAAGTACAGATTAAGGTTTGTAAAATGATATTAGGAGTTGGAAGGACCGTCAGAAATAAGATAGCACTTGCAGAATGTGGCAGGTTTCCTAATTTTATAGATACAAACATTAATCTTGTGAAGTACTGGTGCAGAGTTATACATTTAGCAAATGACAGATATCCCAAACAGTGTTATAACATGTTGTACATGCAAGATAGGTCTGGAAGAAAAAACTGGGTTACAAATATAAGAACTATTTTATGTACCTATGGTTTTGGGTATGTTTGGGAGATGCAGGATTCTGGCCATGTGCCGACATTTCTGTCATTACTTAAAACTAGACTCCAAGATGTTTTATCGTCAAATCTGGCATGACTCTTTGTCAACAGAGCAAGATTACCTTATGTACCATCCTGAGTTTATAAAAGCGTCATATATTACAGATCTTGATAATCTAAAGCTTCGAAGGGCATTGTGTCTGCTGAAAAGCAACCGACTTCCTCTCAATGGTATCCCTCGTTTTGGCAAACTACCAAATGATAGTACATGTAAACAATGTAATGAGAACTGCATTGAAGACGTGACACACTTCATGCTGAAATGTCCAAGATATCTTTCTTTAAGAACGAAATACATTCCTCACTATTATTATCGTTTTCCTTCTCAGCAAAAAATACAATTTTTGATACTAAGACTTAAAGGAAAGTTGGTGTACAAAGTAGCTCTCTATATAACAGAATGTTTAAAATTACGGGAACAACTATGATATCATGCGTGAAAAGAGATCTTTCATGTTTACTTCATATGATGATTTGCCTCTCCTGTTCATATGGGTCAGATGGCCTTGAAAAGACTGAATTAAAATTATTGTTATTGTTATATTGTTATTGTTACACACACAGACACACACACACACACACACACACACACTCTCTCTCTCTCTCTCTCTCTCTCTCTCTCTCTCTCTCTCTCTCTCTCTTTCTCTTTCTCCTCCCTCTCTCCATCACTCCCTCCCTTCCCCGCTCTCTCTCTCTCTTCTCTCTTTCTCACACACACACACTCTTTCTCCCCCTCTCTCCATCACCACCACCCCTCTCTCTCTCTCTCTCTCTCTCTCTCTCTCTCTCCCTCTCTCCCTCTCTCTCTGTGTCTGTCTGTCTCTGTCTTGTTTCTCGTGCATGTGCACGTATGTGAGAAGCTTGATAAATAATCAAGGAAGTACGTGCTATGTTTGTATTCATTCGTTCATTTCACATTTGACGAGCATCAATATGTAGGCTAATAGCCTACAACTTATGAGTACCTGTTAACTCCAATTCAGAATATCGCTGAGCGCTGTTAAATACTGCTCGTAAATACTTGTGTGGGTGCATTTTGAGACGATTCTCTACACAAGGCTTGAAATAAATCTTTTGAAGTGTGTGATATAGTATTGTCTCTGATGCAATCCCCAGATACAACATATGGTAACATATTTATATGCATTCTTGTTAAAATTAAGAATATATACAGGTACTTGCATATTTGTAAGCAAAACACACACACACACACCACACACACACACACACACACCATCATGGATGTCCGTCGCAAAGCGACGATGACGTCAGTGGCGCCTTTGGTGAGGCCGCAACCCGAACTCCGATGCACAAATCCGTCCACACACAGGGCAGGCTACGGCAGCTGCTGGGTTGACCCTTCTGTCTTTCCTGGCCTGACGTTTGGCGTCAAGTTTCTCCTGGCGTCGCATCTCGAAGGCCTTGACCCCTTTGGTTGTTGCCTGTCTCCAGGCAGTGCAGTTGGCAGCAATTACCTTCCCAGCCAATGACTGATGTTACACGCGCGCAAGGATTGCTTGAGTCTTTGTAGTGCTTTGTCTGGCCTCCATGCCTTCTTTTGCCATTCGCCAGTTCGGAGCAGAAGAGCTGCTTTGGAAGACGGCTGTCTTCCATTCTCATCACGTGGCCTGACCATCTCAACTGTGATTGCATGATCAGGGCCTCGATACCGGGCAGATCAGCACGTCGGACACGGTCTTCGCAGTGTATGTCCAGGAGTCTGCGAAAGCAACGGAGATGGAACTGGTCCAGTTTCTGGAAGTAGCGGCGGTAGCATGTCCTGGCCTGCCACACACACACACACACACACACACACACACACACACACACACACACACACACACGCACACACACACACACACACGTGAAGGATAGTTTACACTGTAGCCCTAACTGATGGCGGGGTTAAAGCTGCCCTTTGAAAAGCATCATTGGACATTTTGATTAAAGTACTTAATCTGTTTTTATTTCTACATGTATGTGTTGGTCGGAACACATCCCAGTCAGTGGTCCTGTTCTCAGAGTCAAAGCAGAGGAGTTGTCAGCAACTCTTGACTACAAGAATGGAAATGTAGTGATGGTTGGCTACACCGTTGGAAGAAAAGACAGGATATTGTCTTCAGATCAGTGAGCGGCGAAAGAGGTGCTGTGGACGAAGTCTTTCCGGACAAGTGGATGGAGGATGTTCTCAGACCAATGCTGATGAACTTTGAGCCTAAGGATGTGTTCAGTCTCGACGAAACAGCGCTGTTTTGGGGGCTCCTCCCTGACAAAACATTTTCGTTCAAGGGAGATCAGTGTCTCGGCGGAAAAAAAAAGTCCAAGGACAGAATCACTGTCATGCTTTGTTGTAACATGGACGGTAGTGAAAAATTACCCCTTCTGACAGTTGGCAAGTTCATGAAACCACAGTGTTTCAGGGGAGTGAAAAAGCTGCCAGTGGAGTACCAGGCCAATCGCAAGGCTTGGATGACTAGGGAAATTTTCCAAACGTGGCTGCTCTCCTTTGACAGAATCATGCAAAGACAGAATCGGAAAGTGCTCCAAGTTCTGGACAATTGTGCGTCACACAAAATTCCCACAGGGTTAAGAGCAACGGAGATCTTATTTCTTCCACCCAGTGCAACTTGCAAGCTGCAACCAGGTGACGCTGGTGTCATACAGAACTTGAAAGTGAAATACAGAACGAGAAAGGTTCTCAAGCTGGTTGCTCACATCAACACTGGAGGCACAACAAAAGACTATCAGTTCAGCCTCTTGGATGCAGTATGTACCCTGCAGCAGGCATGGGATGAGGTGACCCCAATGACAATCACCAACTGCTTTCTCAAAGCAGGCTTCAGGCATGACAAAGACACAGAAGCTTTCGCAGAAGAACATGACCATAGTGACCATGAGACACAAGAACCCATTCTGAAGAGACTATTTGAAGAATACAACATTCCACCACTTTTTTTTTTGCGGATGCCTGTATCTCTCGGGCCTGGTTGACGCCGGGATATATTATGAAAGGAAGTGTAGAGTAAAGCCCTATCATGTAGTCTCAGACCGAAATGGAAATCCGTAGCATCATCTTAATCATCCTCGTTCTCATCGATCAGCATTAAAAAAAAAAAGCCTCAAATTCTGTGGCCCTTCATGCCCTGCTCTCATGGTGACCTCAGTTTCGATGTCCTCTCCACATCTGTGGTCTTAGTGTGGTTCCGTCGGGGTCACCGGTATCGGCGAGTCCATGGGGGCTGTCGTTGGACGGACGTGGTGGCGACCCTCCGGAGGGAGAGCTCACTCACGCCGGCTCCGCGACTAAGCAATTATTGTCGTCAGTGGGGGGCTTAGTAGGTGGTGTCCTGCGTATGTTGGATCAGAACAGGCGCCACTGAACACCACCGAAGTGACTCGGCGGCAGTGCGGTGTATCCTCCGGTGGGTTCCCTCTTGACAACTTGACATTGACTGCTCCCTGTGGATTGCCGGTGCCAGGGCTGCGGCGGGGCCGACCGGGCTGTGACTGTGGACGGGGTGTCGGAATGTGCGGCGTGGGTGCACTGCCTCTGAGGTGGCGCAGAGGTTGGGACAGCAAACGACAACAAAAAAAAAAATAATAAATAAATAAATAAATAAATAAATAAATAAAAAATATAAATCTGTGCATTACAGCTGGTGTATCATCCGTAGTGAATGGCGTGTCAACAGGTATTCTCTACAAACAGATCACATAATCATGGATAGTATGGCCTCCTCAGTTTAAAGTCTGTCACCTGGTACTATCCAAAGAAAAAAAAGCATGCATTATTGATAATGAACAATCCGTATTAGTGGAGTGTCACCGAGTATTCTTCTGAAATTAATTATACAGTATTGCTTACACACTAGCCGCAGATGTGGCACTAAGTATCATTCTGAAAGAGATCACAAATTACTTTCAGCGCACCGCACACAGTGGAAATATTGCCATGTATTATCCTGAAGAAGAAAAGAAAGACATTACACGTTACTGGCTGTGGATAGATTAAGCACGATCAGGGAGAGCCGATGTGAAACTGCAGGGAGGTCGCTGTCATGCAAACGGCAGGCCGGAGGTTCCGGTCTCTGAGAGGAAAATCAGTCGACTGCACTTGTCTCTATTTCTTCTCTCCCTTTACAAAGCATTTTTCTTTTTAATTCAAACTCTCGTCTCATAGGCTTCACACACAAAAACTATGACGAACAGGCAATGCATTAAATTCGCCAAACGACGAGCAATACGATGGTGTCATAAACCTCTCTGTCTCCGTGTCTGTCTGTCTGTCTGTCTGTCTGTCTCTCTCTCTCTCTCTCTCTCTCTCTCTCTCTCTCTCTCTCTTATATATATATATATATATATATATATATATATATATATATATATATATATATATATATATATATATACTGAGAGAGAGAGAGAGAGAGATATTACAACTACAAAATACAATATGACCCAGATAATGACATGAGCAGACACAAGAAGAACGGGAAAAAGGAAAAGATCTTTTTGGTAAAACCCCCCCATATGACGGAAAGAGAAAAAAAAAAAATATAGGGAAAGAATTTTTAAAAAAATCCTAACTTCATCTTTCCCCAAAAAGAGAAAAAATTTTCCCCAAGATATTCAAAAAAAACAGCTTTAAAATTTAAATCTTTAATCTTTGTATCCCCAACCCTTTAAAAAAAACTTCATTGATTAAACCCAAAACAAAATAAAAAGGGCAGTACAGAGAAAAAACGAGGGTGATAAAAGGGAAAATCCTGCAATTTTGTATCAAGAAAAAAACAGTCCCCTCTGAGCAACAAATCCCTCTACAACGCATTGTTTTTTACCAAGCCACTGAAAAAATCAGAGAAAAGCAGGAAACATATATAGGTATAAATAAAAAACCCAATTTAAAACTAGAAATGCAAACCAAAAAACAGTCTTTTCACAAAAAAAGATAAAAAAACCAAACAAAATTTGGAGTAAATCATCGGGAAAAGTCAAAGAGAAAAAGTTTAACTACAATATATCCTGGAAAATCTTTAAAAAGGGAGCAGAAACCTTTACAACAACATTTAAAAAAAGATGAAACCCTATGCTAAAACAAAAAAGTACAAAATTTACTAGGGCAAACCAAATGGAAAATTTAAAAAATAGGGGGATAGAAATGGTTAAAAAATGGGGGGAACAAGGGGAAAATTCCCTTTCGTAAACAAGAACCAGAAAACACACAAAAAAAACACAGCAGACGTGTTTTGGAAGAAACCCCAAAAGAAGTTATAAAACCCGGCGGGAAACAGACCCACCACTTCCTGAGGGATTGCATCCGCATGAAACAGCGCTGTGATTTTTAAAACCCTTCCCTTTTAAACAAATGTTGTTTCCCTTCCCGGTTGGGCATTTTTTTTTAAATTTGCTGGTATTTATTTCCATTGTCTGTTTTAAAATATAAAAATTTTATATATATATTTTTTTGGTTAAAGTGAATTTACAAAAAAAGGGAAATTCAAAAAAATCGCTAAAAATTTTCAGAAAATTTATGAAAATTTTTACTGTTTCCTCGGGGTTTTTGTCATTCACAAAATTTTTTAAAGGGGATTTTAAAAATTTTAAAGGGATTTTTGGGGATGCCTTTTCTGGGCCCAAAAATTTTTACTGAAAAAGTGTTCAGGTATTTTAAAAAGTTTTTTTGCTTTAAGGAAATTTTAAAACAAATTTTCAGAAATTACATTGTAAAATCCAATACGTCACCCATTTAAACCAATCATAACCAATTACAAAAAAATTACTAGGATTAGGTTTATCTTCTCTATTTTTGGTCTCACAGTTCTTCCCCCCCCATTTGGTGTTGTTGTTCTTGTTGTTGTTATTCTGATGCGGGTGTTTTGTTGTCCCCTTAAGATATTAAAGATCGGGGTATCTTTTTTCTTTTTGGCCAGTATCCCTCAAACCTTTTTTTTCCCGTAGCCTATTTTTCTTCTTTTCCCCCCTTTCCCTTGGGCCCCGGGAATTTTGTTGTAGTACCCATTGCGCTGTACTTTTGTTGTTGTCGTTGTTGTTGTTACTTTGTTGGGGGGTTGTTTTTGTTGTACCCCTTTTAAAGGATGGGAAAGATCGGAGAAATCTTTATCTTTTGGGCCCCAGTATCCCTCAACCCTTGGTATCGCTACCCTAGTTTCTTTTTTTTTGGGTTTTTTCCCCTTGGGCCCGGTTATCTTCTGTTTTTGATCCTTTGGGCTTTTGTATCTTTTGTTGTTGTTGTTGTTGTCTTTGTTCTTCTTGTTGTTGTATTGTATTTTCTCCGCATTTTTAAAAATCATTTTTTGGTTTAAAAAACAAATTATGGGACACGATTAACAAAACTAAACCCATTTAAATAAAACGCATTTTATTCCAACTACAAGTTTTTGATTTACTGATTTTAAACTAAAATTTATAAAAGTTTTTAAAAATTCAGCAAGGGATGCTGTCCCCCGGAAATAAAGGAACGATCGTATGCTTTTTTGATCGTACGAAGCTTTACACCATGGTAGGGCAAGGGTACATGGACGCTGACGTTTATTTTTGTGGGGCCTGATATAAAAAGGGGGGGGTCCCAAAGGAAAAAAATATTTTTTTTAGCTCAAAAAAAAAAAAATTACAGCTGTCCACGATAGTGCTTTAGAACCAGGGGAAACTGTCAAAAAACAAAAGGGTTTTTTTAATAAACACGAACTTGTTTTAACTGCAAAATGCTACAGCATCTCAGACTTAGCTTCTCTCTCGCTCCCCTATTTATTTTTTTTATTTAGGAGGGGAAAAAAAATTTTCCCCCCCCCCTTCAGTACGGGTTTTGAAACCCCCGTGTTTTTCGGGATTACTCTGGCTGGGACTTGGCGAACCCAAACAAAAAGGAGGCAAAAAACTACCAAAAAGGGCCAAAAAGTTGGGCAAAAGAACAAGTTTTTGGGCCCGGGAGGGTGGAGTTTTAGTACAAAGAGAATTCGGTTGGTTCGGTAGGTGCTGTAATTTTTTTGGGTTTTGAGGTTAAAACCGCAGGGATTGATTGGTTTTTTGCTCTATAAGGGGGGGGCCTTTTAAAAAAATTTTTATTGGAAAAGCTGGCCCTTGTAGTACTCCGAAAATTTAAAGTAAGGGGGAATCCCGGTCTTTGGCCCGATAGGTATAGTCCCGTCCCCGTACGTGAACTCCCAAAAGTTCCCCCGGTTGGATCGCTGTTTTTTGGGAAATAAGTTTGGTCGAGCGGGGAAAAACCCTAGATACTGTTTCTGACAAAAATTTTTACTGTTCCCATCTTTCACTTTTCCCTTTTTGTGGTACTGGACAGCTTTGGGGCTATCCCGGGCGTGGGTTTCAGGGGCTTTTATGCAGCCCCTGGGTTTCCATAGTGCTTTTTTTGGGCATCTTTTTGCATTGACCCTACTCGGGCCCAAATTTAATTTTAAACCCCCTGGGTTCCCTCTGCTTTCGCTGTTAAAACGCAGTCGTGTTTCTTTGGATAAAAAATGGTAAATTTCCCTTTGGGGTGGTTGGGTCGGGGTGGGGAGGTTTTTTGGCACCGGTGGGGCGACGGGGTAGCTTTCGGCGGGGGTAGGGTCGACGGTGGGAGATTCTTTGGCAGCAGTAGCTTTTTTGGCCCGCGAAGGATCGACGGTGGTAGCTTTTTGGCCCGGTTTGGGCGCCGGCGGTAATTCTTTGGGAGTGGTAGGGTCGACGGGGGTAGCTTCTTTGACAGCGGTAGGGTCGCGGGGGGTAGCTTTTTTGGGATTGGTTGGGGCGACGGTGGTTGATTTTTTGGCCCCCCCCCGCCCGGGAGCTTTTTTTTGGGAGCGATAGGATCGAACGGGGGGGGTCTTCTTTGGCAGCCCGGGAGGGTGCCGGCGGGGGAAATTTTTTGGCACGGGTTTGGGGCGACGTTGGAGGGATGCTAAAGTTTGGCATTTTTTGTTAAAATTAACCGGGCCCCTGTCGTAGAAAAGAAAAATTTTAACAGAATTCATACTGCCCCAAAAAAATTTATGGGTTTAGAAATTCCATGTCTTTGAAAACATTTTACCGGTTTTTTCAAGTTAAAATCCATATTTTAGCAGTTTTCGGGGGGGGGGGGGGGGGGGGGGGGGGGAGGAATGGGGCGGGGAAAAAAAAAGAGGAAAAAAAGGGGTAAAGGTTTGGAAAAAAAAAAATCGGGGAGGGAAAGTCCTTCTTTGTCCTTCACTCCCTTTCCCCCCGCCCCAAATTCTTTTTCCCCCCAATTACTTAGTTTCCTTTTTCCCCTTTTTCTTTGTAAGGCCCGGGTGGGAAACCCTTTTTCCTTTTTTCCCCGGGTGTGGCTTTGGCTTTTTAGAATCTGGTTTTTGTTTATGAGGGAGTGGGGCTTCCCGGGTTTAGGAAACTCCCAAAAAATCAAGTTTTTTTTGTTTATCGGTCGGGCGCGGGTAGTGAGTCATTCGGTGTTTGTTTTTGGGCCCCTCGGTGTTTTTACGCTTAGTTTTTTGCCCTTTTTCATGATTTTTTAACTTTTGGGGCTAAAAAAAACCGCTTTTTTTCAAAACCCGAAAGCTTTTATAAATTACAAGGGAGGGGGGAAGGGAAAGGGGGGAGGGGAAGTATTAAAAAACCAGAATTTGCGAAGGGGAAGGGGAAAAAGTTTTAAATTTTCGGGGTCGTGTTTAAAAGTTAAACCATATTTCTGTTTTGGCCGACCCAAGGGGGGGGCAGTTTATTTTGCCCAGGTACACCCCCCCCCGTCCCCCGTACGGGAACTTGGATTCCTTCAAACCCCCCCCGTCCCCCGGGACGGGGAAATTGGACTCCTTCACCCCCAAAGTCGTTTCCGTTCGTGAAAAAGGGACCACCCCCCCCCGAAAGGGCCCCCGGGACGGGGGCTGCGACGTTTATAGCACTCGGAAGAAAGTTTTCTCGGCTACCCCTATGGGCCCTCCCCATTTGGGGGCAATATTTTTCCCTTCCGACGGAAATTTGACGCGAGGCTGTTATTAACAGGTTTCAGTGCGAAAATGCGACGTGAATTTTTTGGGGCTGTCCCCCCTGTTTTTCCAGTTTTGCGAAAAAGTATTGCAAAATTTTTTTTGTTTTCGTTTTATGACCCATGGTTTCCCCTTTTCCCCCTGGCCATGGAACCTTGCATGCACGTTTTTGTGTTTTCAGTTGTTGGGCCCCCGCATTATGGGTCAAACCCGGGCGACCCCAAAGTCCCGTTTTGGGCCCGGAAATTTTGCCCTTTTTAAAATCGTCAAAAATGCAGGGGTACAGGCCGCCCCTCATGCCCCACCCTTTCTGGAGGAAAGGGAAAGAAAAAATCTTTAGGGTTCAACTCCAAAAAAGCAAAACCCCCCGGGGGTGCTTGGGTTTAAAAAACTTCCTCCTCAATGCCTGGAAATGGCAGGGGTCAGCAGATGGGCTTCTGGGGGGAAGGCGTGGAACGGGCTTTTTGAAGAGTTTAACCTGCGGGGGGCGAAATTCGCCCCCGTGCAGGTGAAGGGGGTTTTCAAAACGCCTGAGCCAAAGAAATCGACGAAATCCCTTTTTTCACTTTTAAAGGGAAAGGATAACGGGGACTTTCTGGAGAAGGCAGGAGATTCTGAAGGCATTAGTGCAAAGAATTCTTTTTCCCAAGGGCCATTCCCGACATTTTGCCCAACTTCAATCAAGCAAATGCCCTCCGGACCGCATGGTTTTAAAGGCAGTTGCTGAATGATGCGGGTGCACGCCAAAAGGGAAAAAAAATATGGGTTCGAAACCTGCTTTTAAAGGGGGGCGAGGTTTTTCGTTTTTGCAAACACTTCAGTCCAAGTTCTTCAAGTCCTTGTCCGAGTTTCCCGAAGGG
>CM031605.1:39431175-39448675 GCA_018398815.1 Conus ventricosus
CATTTGCAGGCATGTACGACTTCATTACAGAAGGTCATTTTTGAGCAAAGTCTTTTTCTTTACATTCATGTCGATGCATGCATTCAGGTGGTGCTTTTTGTTGTTGTTGTTGCAAAACTGAATGATAATGTTTTAAAGCAGTACAAATGGAAATGGCGTCCAAGAAACAGACTGAAATTTAGCCTGATTACAGTATTGTGTATGAAAATTGTATCCTTGTCTTTGCCAAAATACCCTCTGGCAAGTTGCAGTGATGCATTTTGGTCACCATGATCAGTGGGTGTTAACCGTATCAGTGAAATCATAGGATAACATTTTTTTTTCTTTTTTGCTGTCCCATTCGCAATGCCATCTCAGTGGCATTGCACACACACTGCTCATTCCGACACCCCGTCCATAGTCACAGCCCGGCCTTGCCCCCCCCCCCCCCCCCTCCCCATCCCCCCACTGTCCGGCACTGGCAATCCCAAGGGAGCAGTCAAATGTCAAGTCGTCATGAGGCAATCCACCGGAGGAGACGCAACACTGCTGCCGAGTCACTTCGGTGGTGTTCAGTGGCGCCTGTTTTGATCCAACATATGCAGGACACCACCTACTAAGCCCCCTACTGATGACAATAATTGCTTAGTTGCGGAGCCGGTACGAGTGGGCTCTCCCTCTGGAGGATGCCACCACCCCCGTCTAACGACAGCCCCCATGAATTTGTCGATGCCTTTAACCCCAGTGGAATCAAACCAAGGCCATAGACATGGAGAGGACATCAAAAATGAGGTCACCATAATAGCCATGCAGATAAGAGGTAAATTGTGCAAATGGTGATAAAAGCACCATATTTGGCATGATGACTCTCAAGGGTATACTTAACAAATCTGCCTGACTGGCCACCTGAAAATCCAAGATGGCGGCCATTTTTCAAGATGGCCGCCAAATGAACCTCCAATAACAGTTTTGCACATAAATCAGGATGTACTTGGTCGATTTGAATGATCTTGGTGTTGATTTTATGTTTTCTTGGCATGCTGGATTAAGTTTTACTAGTTTCAAAGGCTTTGTGATAACATCAAGGAAATAAAATGGCAATTTAAATATAAAAACAAGTAAAACAACAACAATTCATGATAAAACACTTTTAATAACAATTTGAACCAATCAAGATGTTTAGCACTTAGAACATTCAGCAATCACATACGAAATCTGGACGAAAAGAGAATGTTTAATACCAACTGGCACCGAGAAAACCCAATTAATCTGTTAATACTGCATGTAGTAATTATCCACCATTTAGGATGGCTCTTGGCTTCCAATGTGATTTACACCATATATCACCTGGTTACTATCTACACAACCCACCCACCATTATGAAAACTTTCAGTTGGAGATCCATATTTGGTATCACTTGTGAGTGATGACTCACAAACGTACATGTACTAGTACAGTCTCTGTGTATTTTAGAGTCAATAGTTAAATGCAATGTCCGTAGCTTTGCACAATAACTCCACATGGACAAGTGGAGTGAATGTTCCCGTATCAAAGTTCAGTGTACGTACTGCTGCTCACACAAACAGCTACAGAGAGCAGTGCAAGAGAGTCCCAAGTTAAAGCATTTGCATTTTCGGCTGCAGCCTTTCTTGCAGGAGCACTTGGTCAGTTCCTGACAGCTTGTTGCAATTGGGGGAATGGTCGTCCAGCATACCTGCCACGTCTCTGCTGTTTGAGTCCATCCCCAGTTAGCAGGACTACCAGTGTCTGGGTTGGAGACAGTTGCCTGACCCCAGATGATCCCACCCTGGTAGGCAGCACGCTTGGCATGTTCCATCAGGGCAGCCCTGGTTGGTGGGATTGCATCATATGATCTCTGCTTGCGGGCAAACAGATCCAGCCTGGCCTCGTCCACACCAGTAGCTGCACTGGATCTGTCATACAACAGGACTACGAAGTGCTCTAGCTTCTGCAGGTCATCATCAGAAACTTCACTGGGGCAGTGGCTGAGTTTTGCAAATGTTTCGGAAACGTCGTCGCAAACGTTCCATGTCTGCCATGCAGATTTCTTTCCTTTCCCATGGAAACCAGACACGATATCACAGCCAGTGAAAGCATGGAAGTACAAGATCCCACTGACTTTCTCAGGTCCCATTGCAAGCACTACCTCATGGACTGGAATCCACCTAGCCGTGGCTCCTTGGCCAAATGCCAGCCACATGCTTTCAAGGCCAAGCTCTTGTAAGGACGGCATTGTTGATATGGCTATGACAAGCACATCAGTGTCATTTGCTTTGATGACTAGGGACTGGCTTCCTTGTAGGGTTGCATCTCTGGCATGGACAAACATCCTAGTGTCGGCTTCTTCATGGGAGCATGGGGCCACTGCATCCAGTGACTTTATTTTGTTGCTGATGGCTACGTCTCCTCTTGTTACAATGACTGTGCTTCTGGTCTCAACTTCACACATTTTCTCTGCAAGGAAATGAAACAGCTCCGCTTTGTTGTTGTCATCCCGCAGGAAGCCTCTCCAGTTCGCTGGTGTCTTGCTTTTTCCTGTCACCCTTCTCCTTATCCCCTTTCCTCTCTTGGACCTTGTCTCAGACTTCAGGCTTGCCTTCTTGTAGACATCAAAGACTATGTCCACCCGCTCATACTTGGCACCATACGATTCCACTTTTGGAAGGATGTCTTCTCTGGCATAGTCATCAAATGACTTTGTACTGCGTGGGGGCATGGCGTGGATGAGCGCTGAACCATCAATGATGATGGCATCTCCTTCTGGTTCTCTGTCTGGCAAAGTGACCTGTGCTTGGAGAATTTCAGCCAGCTGTGACTTCTGGCAGGTATGGAGCTTGCCATTGTCACTGAGAGAGGCAGGAGCTGACTGGTTCTCATGCTTGAAGAAGTCGTGCAGGTCACACTGTCTGACCTGGCAGGAGATGAACATCCTTGAGAACAGCTGGCAGTCATCTTTCAGCACTTTCTCCTTGGAACTTCTGGCAGCCTGCTCATGTGTGAAGAAAGCAGCCTTATTCTTCTTGATTGGATGGTAGAATGAACAGTCTCCTTCATTTTGCAGGCCTTCCATGAATGACTGGAACTGTTCTTTCCCTCTCTCGTGATGTGTGCCAACCAGTTCAGCGAGGGCTGGATCAGCAATGTTCTTTGTGTCTAGAACCAGTAGGTCAGCTGACCCTTCTTGGAAGGGGTTGCCCATCTCCTTCATCACTGCTTGTAGTGCTTTCTTCTTCTCAAGGAAAGACCTCTGGGCACTTGGGGTCTGCTCATGATGCTTGGTGGTGATGGTTGCATCTTTCACACAGGACATGGCCTCATATCCAGCAACCAGGCGGCTCACTTCAGGTCCAGCCACCATCCACCTTCGAAGTGCTCCTGGATCCTCAGTCAGTCCAATTGCTCCTCCATCGCCCTTGATGACTGCATTTTGTTTTGTTCATGGGCTTGGTCCAGGGCAAGGGCAGAGAACTCTCTTCTAGACTTGTGGACGACAAAGTTCCCTTTGTGAAACTCCATGGCTACTTCTGGGTGTTGCTGGTCAAGGGACATCATGTCCCTGAGGTGAATTGGAAGCCATCTGGCATAGTTCACGTTGTTGTTTGCGAAGAAGTAGGGGATGAGTTCAGACAGTGCCTCTCGGTACAGTTCGAAGTCTCCTTCCCTCAAAGAGCGGATGAGGAGGAATATGGTGAGCTCCATATCCAACACCAAATTCCAGAACTGGAATTGTGGACTCTCATGTCCCCGCTCATCACGCCAGTCTTCAAAGGTAAGGGTTGGTCTGCCCGACTCCTGAGACTCAGAACAGTAGTCTTGGTATGCCTCTTTCATCAGTGCATACAGACTGCATGCTGTGATCTGGTGGGCCTGTCTTGTCCTGGTGACACTTGATGCAGTCAGGAATGACTCCGCTGTGCCTGATGACGCCACCCCTGCTTCAGTAATGGCACTGGTCCAGCCACTACCTTCCAGCAGTGTTCCCAGGGATTTCAGTCCAGCCATCTCTATGTGGAGTCCCCCAAACATAATGACAAAATTGTCCTCTCCATACTCCATCACCCACAGCCATTGGATCTGCTTTGCCAGAGCAAACAGTGGCTGGTCAGCAACTATGACCGGGATCTGTCCTGGGTTCAGGAAAGCCACCGTTTCTTGGATCTTCTTCATGGCATGCTTCATGGTTGCAACAGAGTGAGCCTGGTCACGAAGCAAAGGCAGCAGTGAGGTAATGCTCACTTCAAATGGCAACCCCCTCTTCTGTGCGGCATGGTGGGCAGCCCATGTGATTGATACTGACCTCGTCGCCAAAAGTCTCAGTGAGGAACACCTCTTCTAGCCAGTTGTACTCTTGCTTCAGGTGTAAATGGATTGACTCAGGTGCTGGGTATGGATGGGCTTCAACAACTGCAGGATTTGGATTCTTTGTAATGTAGGCTGGCTGGACGTTGGTGAATGCATCGGGAAGTTGTGGAACTTTATGCACCCTCACGTCGGTGCTGAGTGTCAGTGGCACACGTTCCTCACCAGGGCTGTCAGAACTTGGATGCTGGAAGAGGGACAAGCTGGTTCCATGGAAGGAAGATTTAGCAGTAGTCGAAGTTGGGTTATGGTCAATATTGTCCACTGCTGAAGTCGTGAACACATGTTTTCTCAAGACTGGTGGGCAGACGACTCCATCTTCCACGTACTGAGCCACAACTGCCTCTCCTAGCTGGGCTGAGATTTCTAGCACTCTGTCGTAGGAGATGCTGAGTCCATTATCATGGAGCATCTCGATGAGTTGCCTCTTCCTTGTTTTGGCAAACACAGACATCCCCACATACACAGGAAAAGGTGTCTCCCGGTCCTTGGAATGCCTGTGGACTTGTGTTCCTTTCTGGGACTTGGCAAAACAGTTGTACTGCAAGAGCTGTGACATTGCAAGATCAGATTTCGATGCACCATGCTGGAGTTGTGACTTGATATCAGCTCCATGTTCGATCATGCAGACAAATTGAAGCAGCGATGCAGGGACAGCCTGTTCCAGGCATCCATCATGGAATGTGCTGTTGAATTGTGATTTTTGTTGAAGCATGTCCCGACGTATCATCCCAGCAGCCTTTGCCAGATGGATTGCTTCTCCATATTTGCTTGCTTGTTCCAGGATTGCCCCAACATCCTTCTTGAAGGCTAGCACGACATCACGCCCTGCACGATGAGCTTCCAGCTCGGGGATGTGGAAAAGAAGCTGCTCTTTGAGTCTGGTAGCATGGACTTCAGGAGAGTCGATGCCAAGCTGCTCAAGCCTATCCTTGTACAGCCCACACAGTTCACTTAGTAGGAATGTCAGTGGACCACTCAGACTTGCAGTTTTCATCTCATTGATGTAAGTCAGCATTTCAGAAAAAGCCATTGGATAGGCTTCCTTCCCTTGGAGTACCTCTTCTGTTTCCTTCTGCCGTTGAGTATTCAGATAGGCTCTTTTTCTGTTGTACAGTGCTGCCAAGCAATTTGGATGATATTTCATGTCCTGTGCAACAACATCTCCAGCACTCAGTTTTGCAAGGAGCTTCCCATCGTTGAGAGTCGTTGCACATTCATTGATTTTCTTGTTCACTTTCATGGTCATGGCTTGACTGAGGTTGTCTCCTTCTTCCTCACAGAGAAAGCATTCTGAATTCTTGGTGTGTGGGGTTCTTCTTTGTATTTTGCGGCTGCTGCTACTCTTCTCGTCTCTATCAGCTGCTGGAGCTGACCTTTTTTCAGCTCTTTCTAACTTCGTGTTGTTAAACAGCAGCCTGCAACTCACATGGTATTGAGCTTTGTTTTTCATCAAGGTTTTCTCTATCCCACTGCCATCATCAAGTCTTCCTGGGTACAGCTTGATCGGCATTTCATTAATTGAATGAAACCGAGGAATATTATTCCCCAAAAGGGTGTACCCATCTCCGACTCTTTTGATAGGATTTGCAAGTGGAGAGGTAAGCTCTTCCTTCTTGTCCGTCTGACAAATGCAACACTTGTTCCAGTCAGTGTACCAAGATGGTGTATTTGAAGCCATGGTGATGTTCAGGGCCGAGGGATCATCCTTTTACCACCCTGTTTGATGGGCACTTTCCTGTATGGGATACGACTAGGTTCATGCATTCTGCCCTACACCTAGCCCGATCGTTCATCCAACATCATTCAAGTCCCGTGCGATCTGTAGGCCATCCGGATAATTATGAACCCCATTATCCTTGGCTCGGCTTTCCCGCGCTGGCACATCCGTCAATTCAGGTGCGGCTGCTTAAATGGCTGGGGTTGATTAAGCAGCATTTGGGACACTAAGTATAGGATACTTAGCTGACATTGAACCCCATGCTGAGTTCCACAGCAGTGACTGTCACCAGTGTGCCCTGGTAGTGCCCGACAATCACTCCTCAGAAAATAACATCAAGATCTGGTTCGTCATCTTCATGCACATAATTTTTGGAGCAAGACACACTCCATCACACACAGAGACCCTCTGTGTGCTACCCTCACCTAGTTTAGCCAGAGAGCCAACGCGGTGTCCCGGGGTACGCGCGCACACCCACATACACAGAGACTTGGATTGAGCATGCTCAACTGTCCACCTATAGTTGTCGTCACGGTAACTGTTTTTCATCACTTTCTTGCATTAATTAAAGTGGCACAAGAGCTGGGTAAAGTTTGTTCTGAACTTGGGCACAAAGAAATAGAACAGAGGTTTCATCACGTTATGTAAATAGCATATTTCAGTCCATGCGTAGGCCAGTATGGCTTGTGATGGGTTGACCCGGTCCTCTGATTTCTGAAACACACACACACACACACACAGACACACACACACACACACACGCGCGCACACACGCACGCACACACATGTAACTGATAAAAATCTACATCTGACAGTTAGTGATAAAAGTTGAGAAGTTGAGAAATAAGATCGAGCAAGCAAGAAAACATGGAAATCGACACCAAGATCATTCAAATCGACCAAGTACATCCTGATTTATGTGCAAAACTGTTATTGGAGGTTCATTTGGTGGCCATCTTGAAAAATGGCCGCCATCTTTGATTTTCAGGTGGCCAGTCGGGCAGATTTGTTAAGTATACCCTTGAGAGTCATCATGCCAAATATGGTGCTTTTATCACCATTTGCACAATTCCACTGCAACATTGCTGTTATCTGCCCCGCTATAAGAGCAGGGCATGAAGAGCCACAGAATTTGAGACTTTTTCTTTAAAATGCTGATCGATGATAATGAGCATGATGAAGGTGATGCTACAGATTTCCATTCCAGTTTGAGATGTGCATCACAGGGTTGTACTCAACATTTACTTTCATAATATATCCTGGCGTCAACCAGGCCCGCGAGATACAGACACCTGCTGATTTGGTCAGGAAATTTAGCAACACTCTCAGAGATGCATCCATTTAGTGGATAAAACTTGACTGTGTGGTCCCAGTCTTCCCAATTGAGCCCGTAGCAAACTCAGCTCTGAGTAGAAGCTGGTCAGGGCAGAAAAATCCCACTTGTCTCTGATGGGAATCGAATCCACAACTTCCCAGCCAGGAGTCCATGATGCTAACCACATCGCCATAGTGGCTGGTATCATAGGATAACATAGTACAGGTGTTGAAATGTTTGTTAACACTTTTTTGTCATGCATTTCTTTATTTTTTTGCCTTAGACATCAAAGCTGAATCACTTGTAGATACCGATCCCACAAACCACCTTGTAAAATGTGAAAACCATTTGTTTTCCTAATGGATAGTGACCCCTCAAATGTCGTGAAAACTCTCATACACACAGGCACACACACAAAACCACATGCGTACTCACATTCACTCACACATACATGCAATACGCATGCATACACCACACACCCCATGCACGCACATGCAAGCAGTAAATGGTGTGTGTGTCAGCTCTTTGGCCTGACTGTTTCAGCAAAGAAAAGTGCCAGCCAGCAGTGAAGAGAAGTTGTTCCGCAACCTGAAGCTGGTCTACAGGGACCCTGCCAAAGGAATTGCTGACAGCAACAAGGAATAGTGAGGGGGATAAGACGTTGAAACATACAGACAAGTTTTTATAGGAGGATGTATATAAATAGATAGATAGGGCGGTACAATAAATATTCCCATTGATGTTGGTGAAAGGGTGGAGGGGAGAATGGGAGGGTAAGGAATGAGTGCAAGGGAGATGCAGGGAGAAGAGCCTTTGTGGCATCTTGTTTTTGTTATTAATCATTCCTACGTTTAAATCTTCATTTGCCTGGATTTAAAAAAAATTTCTTTTTGAAAATAATCAATAAATAAAGGAAACTGTCCAAAAACCATTGCATAGAGGGTTGCTAGTTTTCTATTACCACAGGGTTCGTACGCCCTTGAAGACCTGAAAACCTTTAATTTCAAATGGGTCAAAAAGGCCCCTTTAAAACCCTTTAATACTGCAGATTCCTACCATCCCTTGAAATCCCCTTAAAAATCGTTTTCGGGCCAAAACTGACCGTAACATTTGAAGACGAATCGAGAACAAACGCGAACAAGACTTCGGACATCGATTTTCGCCTCTCGAATCGTTCTGTGTGTCGTTGCTTTTCAAGCAAAGGGAAGCAATTCAATAGTTGGTTATCGTTTGCGCATGCGCATTCGACTTCCGACAAAGTGCGCCATGCTCCCAAATCTTCGGTGAATGCGAACACTGTTGCGTCTGTCATCATGCCTAAGGGAAATTGCGCTTTGATCCGTTGTGGTTACGAAGGCAATACGACTGGATCACTGAATGCAGAGACAACAAACATGCTTTTTCCGTAAAGTGTGCAAAAAGCCGTTGATGTTAAGCGTGGGCAAATCGCGGTTGCAAGTCACGGAAAGAGGAAAATATGTGAATTGGAAAACGGGTAGGCTGGTAGTTATTTCTTACGGACCTTTGTTGGCAATATCAAATTCATCAAAAACAGGTCAGACCCTTTCCTCAGTAAAGAATCGTCAGCCAATCCCAATAACTGCAAGGGGGACAGTCTGTTAAAGTTAAAAGCTGAAGTGTTGTGGACGATTCATGTCTCAACAATCATCACAGTTTCCGATTGCTGAAGACGACACGAAACTGTTTGCAAGCAATGTTAAATATTACTCGATTGCGACGAAGTATCGGCGTGGGGAAACTAAATTAGATATTTTCAACTTTTGGCATTGCCCCTTTTTTCTGTTAGAACTGAAAAAAGAGTAAAATCTTTATACTGATCTTCAAATAAATCGTACGTCGTCTCCATAGACCCCAAAGTGACTCGTGTGTGCACATTTGTAATTTAAAAAAAAAATCCTACTTTTTGTTTAAAAGACAGCATTCATACCACACCCCTCCCCCCCCCCCCCCCCCCCCCCCCAACTTACCTACCAGCTAGCCTAAAACACCACCACACAAAACACACACACACCACACACACCCACACACACACACAAAACAAGACACACACCCCCACCACACACACACACACCACACACCACACACACACACACCACACACATCACACACACAGAGAAAGACGCACAGAGAAAGACGCACACACACAGAAAATACGCACACACACACACAAACACACACACACACACACACACACACACAGAAAGAGAGAGACACACACACACACACCACACACACCACACACACACACACCACACACACCACACACCCACACACACACAGAAGGAGAGAGAGAAAGAGGAGAGACACACTTACCACGCACACACACACACCAAACTAAAAAACGGTTCAAAAGGCCACTTTTGCTCCCGCATGTAATCAAGTATTTAGTATTTTTGTTTTACACTACATATGGTTGATATAGGTCTGTTTGCCCATGTACTCTCCACGTGTTTTACGCTTGTTTGTCCAACATCCAAAACTTGATTTAAACCCATGTTACGAAGCATTTAAAGTCACGCAAAAACCCAACCAACTCTCTCTCTCTCTCTTTTCTCCCCTCTCTCTCTCACTCCCCCACTCCCTCCCCCTCTCTCTTTCTCTCTCTCTCATACTTTTTTTCTAGCTTTATTTAATTCACTTATAATGAATATGATTTCTTTTGTTTTAGTTGTTATTGTCATTTTGTTTAAGCAATTTAAAAAAGTTTAAAAAACAACAACAAAAAACCAGTTCAGTTGGAGTGCAGGAAGGTACCCACGTTCACCTTTTCAAGAGGGGTTACCCCGCCCCCTACCCTGCCCCAGAAAAAAGCATTAGCTAGTCCAGGCCGCCAACATTCCCCACCACTTCCACACAAACATACAGTGGCTGTATTTTAAAAATAAAATTTGCAGTGCTCCCCCCTGAAATGTGCCAGAGAGGGGGCCTCCGCTCAGCTGCCGGAAGAGAATTAATGAATATGTCATGCTTTTTTATGAATCATTTTAATAAGGAATTTGAAACAGAAGCAGCTGGACATCCCATGTCAGATACTGGTCCAGAAAGCAGATTGAAAGTTTTTTTTTCTGATTTCTCAGTTTCTGTTATAAAGATTCATTTTTTATTTTTTGTATATGATATGAGCTGGAAAAGACTACAGAAGTGTAATCACCTTATCATCATGGCTGGATACATGTGTAAGGTAATTATTCACTCCTTTTTTTCAATCGTCGGCTAAATTTGCCCCTTTAAAATTAAAATACCCCCTTTTGAAACCTTGAAAAACCCTTGAATTTTTTTCCTGTGAAGAAGTGGGAACCCTGTACCAGCAGAGGTGACACGGCAAAGGACAAGAGTCAAGGGAAAATAATCGCTTCAAGACAAATGGCTGTCTGTAAAACTGACTGATACAACAGCTTTCGACTGTACACTCTTATTTCTATCCCTGTTCATAAAGATTTTTTTCCATTCTTAATCATCTTTCTGTAAGTTTGTTTGTTCCTTTTTTATGATTTTGAGTAAGTTTAATTATTCCTTTTTTTTCCCAATAATTTTGAATAAGTTTGTTTAATCTCCGTTTTTCTGATATTCTTACGACAAGTCATCATGCATTGGACTAAGGTGCCAGCAGGTGCCAGCAGCCAAGAAGCACATGGACTGGTTTGATGAGAACTGCAATGAAATCCAGCAGCTACTGGATGAGACATCTTCTGCGCAAAGCTTACCTCAGTGACACTAAGTCCATCCCCCCCAAAACATTCAACAATGTATGCAAAACACATTGTCGTAGAACACCACCATCGACGATGAAGTGAGCATCAGAATTGCAAAAGCAAGTGCAACCTTTGGCGGACTACACACCAGTGTTTGGAATAGAAGAGGTGTTAGTCTAGAGACCAAGCTGAAAGTGTACAGAGCAGTTGTTCTCTCCACACTCCTCTACGCATGTGAAACGAGAACAGTCTACCAACGGCATGCCAAGAAGCTGAATCATTTCCACACAACCTGCCTCAGAAGATTGTTAAATGTAAAATGGCAGGACAAAAACCCAGACATAGAGGTACTTGACCAAGCAGACCTGCCAAGCATCCACACCATCCTGATGCTGTTTCAGCTAGGATGGGTAGGCATAGCTGCCAACTGCTACGAGATCGCTGTAGTTTGCTACGCCAAGAGAATGCTTGCTACGACGCTACTACGTTCATTAAATTGCTACGGCGAAACAAAAAAATTCGAAGATACTTTCGTTTTGTTTGGACAGCGCTAAGTAACGTCTCTATCGGTCTGTCGGAACTGCATTTCCGCTTTCGGTTTTACTGTAGCATGTAGATTTTTTTTTACAATTTGCCCTCTTCCTCTGCTTCATCTCTGTATAATAACATTTATAGATATACTAAGAGTACTGTAGCTTTAATGTGGTCCGTAAAACTGGTTATAGGCCTGATTTCTTTTTAGAACGCGCGCAAAATTAAGTTGCTACTGTCAAATTGGAAATGCTACTGTGAAAATTGTGAAATGCTACTGTAAGCCGCATGAGCAGGTTGGCAGCTCTGGGTAGGTCATCTAGCTTGTAAGCCAAGACCACCAGCTACCCAAGAGGCTCTTCTATCGTGAGCTATAACAAGGAGTGCGTTCCATGGAAATCAGAAGAAATTCTTCAGATACTCTCAAAACATCCTTGCAAGCATTTAACATCAACCAACATGGAAACAAACTCAAGCATTTAACATCAACCAACATGGAAACAAACTGCTATGGATCGAGCTAGAAGGCACTATTCTATCCACAAAGGTGCCAGTTTATGTGAAGAAAGGTGGACTGCTGCAGCACAACAGAAGGGACAGGCAAGGAAAACCCGCAGCCGCAATCAAGAGACATTCTCTCCCATATTCCCTTCCAAGCTGTCACTGCACATTCCATGCATGTATTGGCTTGACCAGCCACCTGCATATCCACAAATCATCTCACCCACTCAATCCCAAGATGACTTTTTTCTTTCTTTCTTTCTTTCTCTGTACGCAAGCTGATACTCCTGCGGACACTGCCTGTATAGACAGGCAGTGGAGTTTTGTGTGTATGACCGTTTCTTATCACACCATTAAGGCAGCTATACTCCATCTTCAGTGAAGGTGCATGCTATGTGTAACGTGTCATCCATACCAATGGCCAAACTGGCCTTCTCTTCCGAAAGTTGGTGATGGGATTTTACATGTGTGCAAGATGTTGTACATGCGTTCACGCACGGAACCTCGATTTATAGTCTCATTTGAAGGACTGTATGGGGAATGGAGTCAGAACCAATGTTAACTCCGAGGGAGATATCCCCCTGTACCGAAATTCGAACCCACAACCCCAGGATCACGAGTCCAGCGTTCTACCAACTGAGCTATTCTGGCCCCCAACCAAGATGACTGAAATGGTTCTTGTTGACTTAATGGAAAGAATGGACTAAGGTGCTGATAATTATGGAGTCAGAAACTGTTCTTATTTGCAATCTTCTTGTTTTTGCATGATGGTGAAGTGTAGATTTGTATTTTTTTTTCATTTTGTTTTGTTATAGATAATGTACAGTGTTATAGATCTTGAAACTGCATGTGCTTTCTTTCCCAAAGCTGTGATGCTCAAGAGAAATGAAGAAATTTTGAAACTGTTCTTGTTTCATTGGCTGTCTGTCACTCAAGTCTCCATGTTTTTGTTTCATCTGCTATCTGTCTCTCAGTCCCCATTCTCCCTTTCTTGCTGTTTGCGCTTGTTCTTGTATGCATGTGTATGTGCATGCATGTGTACATGTAAAGTGTATGATTATTAACAACCAGCAATGCACAAAGGCATGCTGCAGTAAAACTCGCACAACATCCTAGCATAGGTCTTCTCTACCTTCTCCTCCCTTAACTCCAGTTCACCACGTTCCTGCAGTTCTGTCAATTGTGTGCCAGGGCCTGTGTCTCTGCAAATGTATTTTCCCTTTCCACGCTGCAATGATGTTGGTCTACCGTTGTTGTCCGTCTTCCCCTCTCTCCCCTCCTCGAACAATTCCCTGGAGAAATGTTTTAGCACGGCTGCTTGAGCTTGTTAATGGTCATACCAATGTAGTTTTCTTGACTGATGTCATTAGATCTTGGTACGGTTGTAATTGCTACCTGATGGTTTGACATTCTGGTTGATTGATGAATTGATCAGTACATCTGATGTTTGACATCAAGCAATAACATCTCATTTCTATGGCTTAGATTCTTCCTTCCAGATTGGCATTGAGGGCCCATGTCTCGCATGTGTACAGGAAGATGGAATATACCAGTGCAGGCAGGAGCCTGGTTGAGTGGTCGAAGAAGATGTTCTTTGATACAGATTTTAATCTGGACAGTGCTGTTGTTGTCTTTGTTGCCCTTGCGAGGGTTTCTGATTTGGATCACTCATCAGAAATGATGGATTCCAGCTTAGTGAATAGTTGAACAGATTCTAGCCTCTGATCCTGGAATATGACATGGGATTTGATGGTGATGGTGTGGCTGACCATTAACTTGGTCTTCTCAGCAGCAGTTTCCGTGCCATATCTCACTGATGTGCCATCCAGTTTTTCAACAAGCTTGGCGAGTTGTTTTTCGCTGCCTCTCAGGCCATCAATGTAATTTTGCAAATTGAAGATTTGTGAGTTTTTTTTCCCTCCAATGCTGACAGCATAGACCTACCACCACTTAACCAAGTCTTCTCAATCCCGCTGTCTACCATCCACCTATCAAGCAAAAGTGATTAGAGCATTTATGGATGCACACTCCTGAATAGCACCACACATATAATCAAGGGAGAAGCCTATTTTTCAGGCTGGGCTTGAAAGAGGGCAGTGAGCTGAAGTACCTGAGGTTGATATCAGAGTTGAGAAGCTTGACACACAAAAGTGTTTACCAAAAGCTTGAGTACAAGACATTTTGAAAGAACAAGTATCTGGCAACGAAATGATGCGACGACAAGCAGTTTTCAGTAACAGTGACTCTGTCATCTGCTTCATTAGAACTTATTTAACAAAACTTGGTTTAATACATATGAATCCAATGGATTTATGGTGTTTTAGCTGGAGTTATAAGAGTTAAAAGAAAAAATACTATTCCATCGGACGAAAGGGACTAACAAATTACAAGACAAAACACAACACGTTTTGACCTCGTGTCGAAATGCGTGTGTTTTGTCTTGTAATTTCAATGTGTCTTTCCTACTGCTGTCACCTCACTTTGAAACTAACTGGATTGATAATGAGTATCGCAAGTGAAGTACATGGTGAAACTTAACTGCGAATTCCAGAGACCATTTTGAGAGGCTGTTGGTTTTCAGAAAAGTGTACAGTCTTAGAAACCATAGTGACAACCATATTTTTTTCAAAAACAGTTGAGTCTAAAAGCATATTAACTAAGGGACAAAAATCGAGGGCTTTCTCTAATATTCTAGAAAGAAAAGGACAGGTGTAAGTTAACAAACCTGAAAATGTTGCAAGTGTGCACCCGGATGCACAAAACACACATGCATGCAGGCACGCACACACACATACTAGTGAGTATAGATGTACATATATTCAGGGAGCAGAATTTCATGTAAAAATTCAAAACATTGCGACATAGGGAAAAGAATAAAAGTTTTGCATCCTTTTCTCCCTCTGATCGAAAAGATGCTTTGCTGTTCTTCTGGGAATGTGTTTTGACCTGTTCAGATCAACAGCCAATGGCTCATATAATGGATGTGAACACATCCTGTAGGGTTCATTTCATTGCTTGATTGTGCCTGTTTTGGGTGAGCATTGCAGATTCCACTAACAATTTGAATATGGTGAAAAATCCATCCTATGATAGCTGTTTCCATGCAAATGGGCCAGTGGACAGAACTCTGCCCGTGTTTGACCTATGCATTATCCCATCATACTAGTCAGGCCTCGACCTGAAGAGTTAATGGTCAGCTCCATGCTTGCATTTGTGTGTGTGTGTGTGTGTCTGAGTTGACACTTGTGTGTATTTATAAGTATGTTAATGCTAGAATATCTGTGTCTTAATGCAAGCAGCTGCATTTTGCAAATGTTAGGGCTAAAAGTGTGTGCACACATTTGGGTGTCCATCACGACAGTTCAGAAGACGATAATTGAAAAAAAAAGAAAAATGTATGTATGAATAATACATTGAATGTGAGATAAATAAGCAAAATACAGATGAACAGATAAATGAACATGAAAATAAGGAGATGAATATAGGTAATTATGTAAACTGGTAAATTTATACATTAAAATGAATATATACACAAATGCACAGGTGCACACATTCACATTTTCCCACACCTGATTGAGACAACCCACATGCTCTAACGCATATATGCTTTACAGCCACTCGGTCACTAACACATAGAAAGGCACCCACAAATCCTTGAACAGACAAAAAGATGATCTGATCTGTGAATCAATGTACTCATCACATTATTGTGCCTGCTATGGTGTTGCAAAGCAACACTTATTCATGCATAATACAAAATGGACAAGTAAATTTCAGACAAATATGTCTTTTTCTGGTGTTACGATTTACAGAAACAAAAAATGCACAAAAACCATTTGGTATGAAAATGACAGTTTTTGGAAGAGGAGTCGGAAAGAGCGGACACTGCGAAAGCAGAGCAGGGAGGGGAGAAACATGCAGCAAGGGAAAAGAGTGCGGATTGGGATTCTAAAAGCCTCGGAGCTAATGTTCCCATCTGGCATATTTGTTCATTCATTTGCATATTTCACAGCTGTGTTTACTGAAATTAACCGTTATCATGTTCCCATCCCCCATTTCCCACACAAAATGTGATGAGAATTGACATCAAAGCTTGTAAGAGATACCACACATGCAAACACATATCCACTCATGCAGGCACCTGCACGTGCGTATACACACACACATACACACAAACGTGCGTGCACACATACAGAATGAAAGATGGAGAGAAAAGAACAGAAGAAAGGAGCCGGCATTACCTTCAAGAAGTCTCTCTCTCTCTCTCTCTCTCTCTCTCTCTCTCACACACTCATCTTCAAATATACAGGGATACATATTCGGCACCTATGTACATCATACAAACACACACGCCTCCCCTCGCTCCCCTCTACACACACAGATATCCACAAGCGTGTGCGCTCCCCCCCCCCCCCCCCCCAACCCAACCCCCCCCCCCACCCTCTGGCACTCTGCCACTGTCACATAACACGAAAAAGCCTCTTAAAATTTTCTTGATTTGAGGTGAACACAGTTCGCAAGCGCACGGACGCGCGCACGTGCATACACAGAAACACACACGCGCACTCGCATACTGTTATAAATGAAAGGAAGTCCAGGGGAGTGGGTGAGGGAGGGAGGAGGGAGCCTTGCTAAGTCTCTAGAAAATGTCATTGGTTGGACAACTCATTCTACTCAGGTGTAGGAAGTTGGGAAAAGAAGGCGGAACGAGGGCGGAGGGGAGGGGGAATGGTGGGGGGTGGGGGTGGAGGGTCGGATATTGGGAAGCAATAGAGGGAAAGGACAGATAATAACCCAAGTTGACTGAACAACCGCTGAATGGATTCTTCCTGGAGATAGAGACACAATGGGGATGGAGAGGGTGGGAGATAGATTGGAGAGGAGGGAGGGGGAGGAGGGGTTAGCGGGAGGAGAGAGGTGAAGGTGGGTTTTGCAAACAGAAATGTGTAAGGAAGATGGGGAAGAGGGTCGGGAGGGGGTTGAAAGGCAATCCATCCAGAATCTAGGCAAGTTCTGATCAGTTAATACACCTACATCCACACCTTGACCCTAACGCAAACGAGAGCACACACACACACATACACACACTGGCATGCGTGCGCACACACACACACACACACACACACACACACACACACCACACACTCGCGTGCGTGCATGCGCGGGCACACACACACAGAACGCACACACACGCACGCACACACGGACCCACCCACACATTGTAATAATACATGGGTAGAGAATAGGAGAAAATGTTAAGCCCTGAGGGTATTACACTGATAGGACAGGACATCTCATCTAGACCATTAAAGTTGAAGAAACTAGAGGAAAGGAATGGAAATAAGGCAGGCGGGGTGGTGT
>CM031605.1:39453675-39467998 GCA_018398815.1 Conus ventricosus
ATACGTTGATCATAAATCAGTTTGTGTTTTGGAGAGATCAGAAGTGTGAATGCATTGAAATGAAGGTATATGTTGTATCAAACTTTAAATATTGTGCATAAACAGCACAAGAAAATGTTTTGATTTTGCATATAGATGCATGAAGATGCATTTGTTAGTGTGTGTACACACCCAAAGTTGATTCTGGTTGTTGCTTTGATTCCACATTTTGATTTTTAGGAGGTCAGCAGCTGCTGCAGTCGTGAAATCAAATGTGTGGACGTTTCACCACAGGCATCACTGCAGTCTCAAAGGTATGCCGTGTATAGTTACTTTTGATTTGGATATTTTATCAGCAAAATCTGACCAGGTGTCATGTGATCTGAAGCACCTTGTCTGGCTAAATCAGTTTTCATGCCTTATACTAGTTATAGTGCAGTGCTGGAGGCTTGCCATAATTATTTATCAGATGAATGGGAGACATGTTTAGAACAAACACAGGAGAGGAAAAACTTTGGTTTCTGCATGGTGTGCAAGCAGTAATCCTCTATTATTGACTGCTGCTGAGATGATGTGTCAGTGCCAACTGCATTACATTTGAAAGAATATTGCAAGTTCCTGAGAATTCTTGAAAATTTCAGTTTTTGTTTCTGATTTTTATTTTACCTGTTCCTGATGAAAAGATTCTGGGGTGGGCATGTCTGTGATGATGATGATGATGATGGTGATGATGATGATGATGGTGATGACGATGATGATGACGATGATGATGATGATGACAATAATGCTTTCAGACCGCTGCTGTCAGAGAAGCCAGACATTGTGGTGGGCACGCCCAGCCGTATTCTGGCTCACCTGCAGGCCGGGCACCTGGAGTTGCATGCGGTGCAGATGGTGGTGGTGGACGAGGCTGACCTCGTCTTTTCCTTTGGCTATGAGACAGACATTAAGAAACTTCTGGAGTGAGTCCTGGTATCTCTCACACCGTTGAAATAATTGTGGTTTCTTTGTTTTTTAGAACAGATGCAGAGAGAATGGCAGGATAGGGTTCCATGTGGGCAAGAGTGGCTGTGTGGTATGGGAGGAACTATAAATAGCGGAGAAGAATGAAGTTGGAATGAATGTGTGTGTGCATGGATGTGTGTGTGTGTGTGTGTGTGTATGTGGTGTGTGTGTGTGTGTGTGTGTGTGCGTGTGTTTGCGTGTGTGTACATGTGTTTGCGTGTGTGTTGTGTGTGTGTGTGTGTGTGTGTGTGTGTGTGTTGTACGTTTAGCATGACAGACTCTCGTTGTTTGTTTCTGTCCTGTTTAGGGACTTGCCCAGGATCTACCAAGCCTTTCTGATGAGTGCTACTCTAAGCGAGGATGTGAGGGCTCTAAGGAAGATGGTCCTGCACAACCCAGTGCGTGACTTGCATTTTCTCTTTGTTTGTTAGTTGTTTTTTTTTAAAAAAAATCAAATTTCAAATTGTTATGACTATTTGATGTTGAACTGTGCTTCATGTGCCAGTTACAGGGATATTAGATAACACATGTATAGACCCTATGCATGCATGCATACCCATCAACATTCATATAATTATGTGACCCACTCCCACAAAGGGTACAATAAGTCTATTCTGGACTTTTTGAGTATTTAGTATCATTAAAAACTACAGATTAAGAGCTTTCTGGTGATATTAATTTCAAGAACAGGGGACAATTCAGTAGGAAGATATATACGCATTCAAAGTTGGTAGGTTGGACGGTGGCCATTTTGAGAAATTGCCTTTCAAAGTGAAATGAATGGTTCTGGTCAAAAGACCCTAGCAACGGTGTTTAAATATCAACCAAACTTAATGAAAATTGGCATACAAGTCACTTGTACCATGTTGGAAGATGTCATACCATGATTATTAAATGCAACTAAAGACTTCTGAGAAAATCAAATTTTAATACTTAGTTTCGAATGAACAACTTTTAAACCGAAACAGGTACCGGTACAATGACAAAAATAAGATTACAATGGTAACTGGCTGTGAACCGGACCAGTTTGCCAAGAAATTAAATGAAAAGAAGAAAAACAGATGGAAACAAAATATAAAAATAAGTAAAATAAGATCTTTAAAAAGCGGGCAATAGGAGAGGAAGGGGAGGAGGTAAGGTGGATGGGTGGGTGGGTGGGTGGGGGGGGGGGGGGGGGTTCCATGCAGAAAAGGTGGGGTGCAGAGAAGAAAGGTGGAGCAAAAACAATGAATCCTAAAGATCTGATAATCAAATCTGAGCAGCAAGTTACAAATCTACGCACAATGGCATGCAAACAAACTGAAACATTAAAAAAATCACTTACTTTCTTTGTCAGTGTATCACTCTGTGCACAAACATTTTGTAATCCACAACTGGAACCTTGTTACAGCCTTATTCTCACAACCAGTTATGTGAAGTAGAAGTGTTGAAGAGGTGATCACAGTCTTGCACAAAATGTTGGTCCTTCATCAGAATCTAGCCCTAATTTCTCACCAAATCCTCGGTGATAATGCATGGTTTGATGTTGACAAAGCTGATGATTGTTGAACGCAGTGATGAAGTAGTTCATGTAAACATACACATTCGGGACCTTACATGAAGATCAACACTATCAATAATGTACACACGTCTGTGCAAAATGGTAGAAATCTTGATTTTCTCCACCAGAAACCTCCAAAGAAAAATGAAAAAGTCACACATAAACACAAACACTGGAAAAAATTCCAGTAAATCAAAGTCACTGTAGGAATCCAGCACTAGGTAAAAAAAAGAAGTACAAAAACAGAACCCTTTGTGTGGCCAACCATTTGCTCACACATCAGGATTTGGGGTCAGTATGTCCTTTGCATCGTCAGACACAAAAGGCCTGATGTGTTTGTACAGGTACAGCAGTCTCTCACGGGTCAGACCTGGTGAATCCATGACAGCTGGCATGTCGTTCAGGTCACGCAACACTTCTTCAGCATTGTCCACCATCACAAATGCTGTCTCCTGGTCGGCAAGAGTTTCCCTGTGAAACACCACTCCTGGACTGTCATGAGAAAATCGAAAATGTCCTATCTTTTTAATCCCTTGGAGGGTGCGGAAAGAATTCCTGAAGAAGTCTTGCCAGTTGTATGTGTGCACAACAACATCTCCATTTTCTTGCGCAACAATCTGAGGTATGTTTACCTTTTTAACAGGTGTGCTCTTTCGCACAACCTTAGAAAGGTCATCAAGGCAGTGCACTTCACTCTGTCTGAATTTCCTCTTTAGAAGGCCGAAACACCAGTCAGGTGCAAACTTAGTATGACCAGGAGGCATGAAGTTCAAAGTAGCGGACCTGTGCCTACCAGTCATCACTCGCCATGAAAAGTACCACAGTACAAAGCGGTTCTTGTTCTGGCCAGAACAATTGTCGCAGTGGAGCTGCACATCTCTCTCTCCAAGGCCGTGGTTATCAAAAAAATGATGGAGATATGAAATGACAGCATTGCTGCCTTGGTAGATGAGGCTCCTTCATCAATTAAGTAATTGATTTGCTGTGGCAGACCCTCACAGCAAACACCAAAAATACTCACTTTCCTGGGGGTCAAGAAGTAGATGGGCCCAGGCTGGTAGGGACTGTGTGGAAGATGAACTTGCTGGGCAAAATCAAAGGAGTAGTGGATGGTGACATCCCTGCTACAGGGTTGGTGGCGCCCCAGGGATGTGATCTGCTGCTGTTCCACTACTTCCTTGCATTCTGCTGTCATGCGTCGGTACAGCACCCTTTCTTCTTCAACACGGCTTAAGTGTTGTTGCTGTGCCATCAGCAGTTCCTGCTGTTCACAGTCATCCATGATGCCGCCCCGTAAAATCTGGTGCTTGTTGGACTTACAGATCCAGCATAGATCAGTCATAGGACGAGCAACCCACAATGAAGGGAAGTAGGGTCGCCCACAGTTTCCGGAATGTTGACAATGACACTGGACGCAATCCTGAGGAAAAAAACAACAACATTTACTTGTATAAATAATTATAAATTAATTGTAATGGTCTTTATCATGGTATGAGCTTTTTTTTTTACCCGACTACCACAACAAAACTCAGTACCTATGTGTGAAATCTTTAGTTTTTTGAGGTTGGACAATTTTAACATCCCAGTTTCCACAAAGGTTAATGCAGAATTAAACTGAATGGTGTATCAGTTATGACCCTGTGTACATGCCAACAAAACTTGGTGTGTGCCATCAGCTAAGTGATCTGGCAACAGAATTAACATTTGTTTTTATTACTACTGAATCTGAACTTATTCACATTATTTTGATCAGCTGAACTTTCATCACTTTCTATGTAAAAAAAATGGAAGGATGGAGCTGATTAAAAAAAATCTGAACTACAAAGACATGCATGTATGACACTTTACTGTTTGCATGGGTCACATAAACAAGAATGCAAAACAAAATTGTAAACAGCTCACTAGTAAATGACTTTTCCACACTATTTACACAATGAAATTGATCAAATGGGATGAATGAATGAATAAAAGGAATGAATGAATGAAGAAATGGAATTTGTTTAAAGTAAATGATAATCAAAATGTTGAACAGATGGAAGGTAGGAGCTGATATAAAAAAAAAAAAACAACACCTTAACTACAAAGACATGCATGTATGACACTTTACTGTTTGCATGGGTCACATAAACAAGAAACAAGCATGCAAAACAAAATTTGTAAACAGCTCACTGGTAAATGACTTTTCCACACTATTTATACAATGAAATTGATCAAATGGGATGAATTCATTAATTAAATGAATGAATGAATGAATAAATGGAATTAGTTTATGAATGAATGAGTAAATGGAATTTGTTTAAAGTAAATGATTAGCAACATGTTGAACAAGACAAAGAGAAAAGTGGATGGGGCAGTGAGTACCTTGACTCTCACAGACAGCAGTGAAATCGCGGTGGACTTCACTCTTTGGGCGGGATGACGGCAGGAGCAGAATGTCATCACGCTTGAAACCAGGTACCCTGCCCGGAAGACTGACAGCATGGTCTTCTGCATAGTTCTTGATGAACTGAACTATGCGGCTGGTGTCATCCAGGGACAGGGCCTTGGTGTTGTTCTTCCTCCCCCTCTCTTTTTCATGCGAATGCTAGGCCCTCCGCTGCTGATGAAATGCTTCATCAGGTTTCACAGTCGTTTCTCTCCAACACTGCAACATTGTCAAAATCTGATCAGGCTAACTGTCCATTGTCTATTAGACAGTTTGCTTGACTTTACATAAACACCATCCAACTCCCTCACACATCAAATACCTTTTAGTAACAAAAAGATACAAAAGGATTAATTGGCAGATAAAAGTAAGATATGACTGTTCACAAAGTCTGAGATTACGCTAAGGTTATGATTTGCAAAAAACAGTGTACACCTTTTTAAAAAATGTGAAAATATGTGTGCATGTGTAGTGTGTGTGTGTGGTGTGTGTGTGTGTGTGTGTGTGTGTGTGTGTGTGTGTGTGTGGTGCGTGTGTGTGTGTGTGTGTGTGTGTGTAGTGCGTGTGTGTGTGTGTAGTGTGTGTGTGTGTGTGTGTGTGTGTGTGTGTGAGGATTATGTATGTGTGTTTTGATGAAATTTATTTAATTTAAACTCAAGTTTTCTACTGAAAAGAAAATCAGACTGTAGATTAAAAAAACAAACTGTTCACTATTTAGTCAGTGCTTGAAGAGTGCTGAGAGATCAGAAGCCAGATTTAAATCCAACTGATTGTGAAAAAAAAATATGTGACAGTTTAGCACTAAAATTCTTACCCAGTGAGAAACATGAAGGTCTTTCTACAGACAAGTCGGTTCATCATGGTGTATGAAGTGCGGGGCTTTTGGCGCGTCTTCTGTTCTTTTCTGCGACTGCATTCTGTAGTTCCCCCTTGCCGCGTATTTGAACTGAAGATTCCCATCACAAGCAAGTCCAGTTCATCTGGCACAACAGATACAAATCACATAAGAAACTCAATTTACAAGCTAGAAAGACCCCCACCAAAAAACATCTGTGGACCCCTAATCTCAACACACACATTGTGATACCTCACACATTCATACACTGACCTCACCCACCCTCCTCTGTCCGTTGCTGCCCCCTCCCCCACTCCACACACACATACTTTATGCATACACACACAGTGAGTCAGTGATAACAGGCATACACACACTCCTCCCCACCCCCACCCTTCTTTGTGTCCCTTACACACACACACACACACACACACACACACACACACACACACACACAGATTGATGATACACATGCATGCATTATACTGTATGCACACACCCCGCGAGTTCCCCTTCCCCCCACACACACACACACACACACACACACACACACACACACACACACACACACACACATGCAAGAACACAAATGATTTCAACATTCTAGTGTTAGATTCAATACCTAAACTTAACTACTTAGAATTAAAGTTCATACTGTCAGTGAAATACACATTTTAAAGCAAAGTAAATAATTGCTCATTGATCCATATTCTACTGCTTCAGTATTTCTTTTGTGGTGGCTAGCAAAAACAAATCAATGACAGCAATGTTCAGTAAACAATGTAGGTAAATAAATAAATGAATAAGTGATAAAGAAGTAAATACACAATAAATAAATAAATAAATATGAATAGCACATGATTACAGTGTAATATTTCAATTGATTAAATCAGTCACAGTGGAGAACAGTTGGTTTTAATAATCATCTTACTTGGCAATCAGTCACTCACCTGGAGTCAAGTCAAGGTAACTCAGCTGCAATGCCAGAATTTCTTGGGGAGAAAACTGGGAGATGCAGCCTCTCTTCTCTCTGGCACACTGATCTGTCTCCGTGGCCACTTTGATCTGTGTGCAACTGCACTTAAATTCTGCGGCAGTCTGGAGCGTGGGATATTGTGGTGCACCGTTAACACATGTTGCAAAATCACTGTCGGATTCGACGTCAAGAAGTGGCGGTGCTTCGTCAGAGTCACAATCACTCGAATCGTCGTGTTCCATTTCTTCCTCTGATTCATGATCACTGTCTTCTGAGTAGTCTTCATCAGACTGATTCGGATCATCAATGAAAAAATCGTTGATCAGTTCCTGCAGCTCCTCACCTTGAGGTAAATTTGCCGCTTGAGACTGATTCAACAAGTCGATCATTCGTTTTTGCTTTCGCCTCTCCATCTTCGCACACGAGTGACCGAACGACAACAAACAGACGGAGTACTTTCCTTGTCGAAATTAAGACCAATCCGCTTTCTCGGCTCAGACTGTATCCAAGCAAGATTTCTAAAGTCCGTTCTCATTGGTCACGGGAACAGCGTCTGTTTACCTTATTTGGAGGCAAATTACGCATTGGGGTCAGGTTGTACATTCTTGTGAATGAAACGACGGAAACGGCGGGGAATGAGACGAGTCCAACAGTATGCCACATGCCACACTTTTTGCCGTGTCATGGCTGGTCGCTTCGTGGCAAAAATGGCCTTTTTCGCGAGTTTGTGTTGGATTGAACGGTGAACTGTCCAAATTAAACATCAAAATTAATGCATTTAGAGGTCGAATGTTGATTTAATATGCATACACATGATGTAAAATTGATCATAGAATCCGAAAATGAGGAAAACTGAAAATTGACAAAATCGACCCCTCCCGTCCTTTTTGCCTGCAGCGGCGATCGCCGTGAGCGACTTATTGTACCCTTCGTGGGAGCGGGTCACATATACATAACCACAAGCATGTACACATGCACACAGACAGACAGACTCACACACACACACACACACACACACACACACACACACACACACACACACACACACACACACACACACACACACGCATGCGTACACACACACACACATGCGCACACACACACATGCACACCCACACTTATACACACACATACACATGCACATACGCATGCACACAAACCACACCAAACAGCAGCCAAACCTCACCAAACACTCATTTCAAAACAGATGGTAACTTTCTGCCACTTGTTGATTGAATGAGCAGGTGAGTAATTGAAAATTCGGTCTGATTTTAATTATTCATGATGCGATATGGCAGAATATAGGATTTTGCTTTAGTTGTCTTTGAAAGTGACATGGTGTTGAAAAACTGCCGTGGAGATACAACAATTTCCGAAGTATGAAGGGATATTTTCTCAAATTCAGATGGTGGGCGACTTATATTATGAAGCACACTATGTATGATTCATTTGGTTTTTATACTTGGACACTTCAAAAACTACAGGTGTGGGGGGTTCAAGGCTTAAATGGAAGTATCAGTTTATAACTTCACAGTTTAAATCTATGAGTCAAGTCACATACAGTTGCACCAGTAAGCTCGACCCCACCCACATGCCACTCCCACCCTTCCCCCTGAGATACGGGGTTGCAGGCTGAACTTCCTGCTGGAATAAAGAAGGCCATACACATTTTTGGTTGAAGTGAAAAAAGTCTAGTTTTCCATACAAGGGAGTTCTTCTAACGCCAGATGCACAAAATTCTGGTCACCACAAACTTTCTTGAGTTCAGACTGCAATCTTCTTTATAAGTTTCAGAAGTGGTAAATAAAAGTTATAGTCAACAAAAATTATCGCTGCCTCCGTTTCTTGAAGTAAGTGAACTCCACTGCATACAGGACAGTAACATTAATGTCAGTTTTAATGGTGGTCTTGTGAATAATATGGTAAAAAGGAGGTAAGATGTCTCCAAATGCTCAGATTTTACCAACAAAGATGTAGAAATTCTTCAGCTTCTCGGGGCTTTGCCTCCTGATCCCAGACAAGAGTCTCTGCCCTTGACCCTGCTTGGTGGGGGGGGGGGGGGGGGGGGGGGAGGCGGCCCTCTGGACCCATGGCCTTCCTGCTGTTAATTTTTTCCTGGTTTCATCCAGGTGTAGGAATAACTGGTTGTCACTATTATTAGGTGATTATCTTTCTGGTGTACAGCAGTTGTATGTGTTTTGCTGTTGCTATTAGTAGGTGATTATCTTTGTGGTATACAGCAGTTGTGTGTGTTTTGCTGTTGCTCTTATTAGATGATTATCTTTCTGCATGCAGCTGTTGTATGTGTTTTGCTGTTGCTGTTATTAGATGATTATCTTTCTGCATACAGCAGTTGGGTGTGTTTTGCTGTTGCTGTTATTATTAGATGATTATCTCTCTGCATACATCAGTTGTGTGTGTTTTGTTGCAGGTGATCCTGAAGCTGAAGGAATCTCAGCTGCCTGAGACAGCCCAGCTGACCCAGTATTACGTCAAGTGAGAGGCAGATACTTCTTTACTCTGCCTGTACTGGATTATACTGCTCACACACACACGCATGCACATGTGCCCTCACACACATACACATACACACTCACGTACGCAAATGCAAGCATGCATGCACTCGCGCGCACATGAGCACGTGCACACACAACACACACACACACACCACACACAACACAACACACACACACACACACACACACACACACACACACACACAGAGAAGGACATTAAACTAGACACAGACGCACACAGAAAGACAGGCAGGCTGACATCCTTTCTTCTTCCTCTCTCTCTCTCTGAGTTTAAAAAGTATCTTTCCCTCTCACTTAGCTGTGACTGTGTGTGCTTATTGAAAAGGCAGTTTAGCATTTTGACTTGATGTATCCACTAATCACTGAGTGGCCGCTGCAGAATTGCAAGAAAGAAGCTGTAATCTCTCAATCTCATATGAAGTGAATGCCTTCAGTTTGCATTATATCGCTTGCAATATACCGGCAGCTGAGAAGTGAATGCACACAGTTTGCAATGCACACTGATGTACATGCACAAGGACAAACTTAAGACAGCTGACAAACAAACCTAAAACAGGTAATATATGGAATTAACAAAACGCAACACATGAGTGAAAATGCATATCATAGAGTATTTAAAGAAAATGTCCATCTTGAGTTCGGTGTCCAGTATTACTCTTAACTGTGTTTTAGTTCTCTCAAATCTGCACATAGGCACATGCACATCAAGCATCATCACACTCTGTCATAGTAGAAAGAAACTCGGTGGAGAGCGTGGCAGCAGAGAGTCCTCAGAAGAGAAGCCCCCTTCAAGCAAGTGTTTCGGCCCTTATCTCCTGACACTCTAGGGGGGTTGGGCCACTCCCGGTTCATGACTCCAGATGTCCCTCTGCTGCCCCCCTTTTTTTTCCCCCATCTTGGGACGAGCCATGGCTGGGATTCGAACCCATGACCCTCTGGACATGCTCATTTTCTACTTAATGACTCGCGCTTTAACCACTGAGCCACAGGGACACCTAATATTTGTAGGGAAATTAAGCCTTATGAAGTTCACTTTTGTTCCTCCTTGACCAGATCCAGCTTGAACACCTCTCTGCCGCTTCTGCCATTGCTTTCAAGGCTCTGGTTTTTTCCTTCCCTGCAACTGAGAGCTGTTTCATGAGGCTGTATGCAGACGTTCCTACAAATCCCCTAGCTCCAATTTCTGCAGTGAGGACTTTGACCTGATTGCCTTCTCTCCTCAGGCTGTTTGCCAGATCAGCATACTTTTCAGTCTTGTAGATTTGAGCTGCCTCCATTCTGTTCTCATATGGCACCGTGAGCTCGATCATGATCAGCTGCTTGGTTGACTTAGAGTGGACTACTATGTCTGGTCTCATGCCACTCTTGCTGATGATCTCTGGGTGACTCTTCCATTCTGGGAGGTCTGCAGTGCACTCCCAGTCATCTGCCCCATCCAGCAGACTCTGCCTGCATGTTTCGAGTGGCACTGTTGTTCTTGGCCATGATTTGCTGCCTCCTGCCGTGAGAATGTTGCGGGTGCTTTTGGAGTCCTGATTCTCCCTTTTGTGGTGTTGGTACTAGCCCAGACTACTTGTACAATCATATATTATGATTGTACAGTCATATATTATGATTGTTTTCAGATTCAAAGGAAATCTTTGCATCATGTAATTATTATAAGCTTGTCATGTTAATTTGTGAAATCATATGAAAATGCTTGTCTGTTTTAAGAATATGAAATAAAAAAGATCTTAATAATGCCATCTTGTATGTTGAGTGGTTGAGAATTAGAGGACAAATATACGGATGGAAAGAAAACTTCCTCCTTGTATGTTGACCAGAAATGAATAGGAGGACAAGTACATGGATGTAATGATGTCTGCGTGTTGAACAGATGTGAACTAGAGGACAAGTACATGGATGTAATGATGTCTTCTTGTGTGTTGACCAGGTGTGAACTAGAGGACAAGTACATGGGATGTAAAGATGTCTTCTTGTGTGTTGACCAGATGTGAACTAGAGGACAAGTACATGGATGTAATGATGTCTTCTTGTGTGTTGACCAGGTGTGAACTAGAGGACAAGTACATGGGATGTAAGATGTCTTCTTGTGTGTTGACCAGGTGTGAACTAGAGGACAAGTACATGGATGTAATGATGTCTGTGTGTTGACAGGTGTGAATAGAGGACAAGTACATGGATGTAATGATGTGTGTTGACCAGGTGTGAACTAGAGGACAAGTACATGGATGTAATGATGTGTGTTGACCAGGTGTGAACTAGAGGACAAGTTCAGTTTGCTTGTGGCACTGCTGAAACTGGGGCTGGTCCGTGGCAAAACAATTTTGTTTGTCAACTCTGTGGACAGTTGCTACAAGTGAGGACTGATTGATCATGGATTAATTGTTGTAGCTTTGCATGTATATTCATCGATTATGGTATACATATATGCAGATTGATTATGGGCTAACATATACATTGAGACTGATTGATTATGGGTTTAATTGTTGTAACTTTGCATGTATATTCATCAGTTATGGTATAGCATATGCGGATCGATCACGGGCTAACATATACATTGAGACTAATTGATTATGGTTTAATTGTTGTGACTTGCATGTAAATTCATTGATTATACTTTAACATGTATGCAGATTGAGTATGGGCTAACATATATGATAGTATAATTGCTGTAACATGCATTTTGTAGATATATTGACTAGGATAGTTAGTGAGACATGGATTTATAGATTGAGGGATTGTAGCATGATCAGTTTAACATGCGTTTATAGGTTGTGACATTATAATCATTATACCAGGTATTTTTATACTGGACATGATTCTAATGTAACCACCTTTCATTTCTAAACCAAGTCATTGCAGTATAAGCATAGTTAGTACAGTTTCTAAACATTTGGGAAAGTTTAGAGAAACTAAGGTATCATTTAAAGGCCTGAAAGTTTGTAAAGACTGACTGAGTTGACAAAAATAATAAATTTCATGGTCCCATGAAAAGAAATGAAAGAAAACCCGAAAAAAAAGACCTTGTGGTTTTTGCAAGTTATTTTAGTTGTCAGCATGAAGTATAAAGATTAACTGCTGGAACTTTTGAAAAATTCTTTGGAGATACTGGGAAATTGGACCCTACCAGTGATAGCATTCTGTTGAGTGATTTCCCCTTGTATTCATCCGAGCAGATAGTCTGTACTCTTGCATAAAGTTAAGATCGCACACTTCTTGATGAGTGTTTTTTTTCAGTGTGACTTGGAAGAAGTCTTTGGAATATACATTGAGTTGGGAAACTTAGTGCGGTTGGGTCTTAAAAGTTTGTAGCTTTTGTGCCCTTTTCTGATTATGAACCCTGAATTAGGGTGCATTTGAAACTTAGTGCGGTTGGGTCTTAAAAGTTTGTGCTTTTGTGCCCTTTTACTGATTATGAACCCTGAATTAGGGTGCATTTGTAGTTTGATTTATTATGGTGTTATCATTATTACTTGCTTTAATAGACTGTGACCTAAATTGTGGTGTGAACCATGTAACTTGTGTATTTTAAGTACAGATGCACAAGATAACATTACCAATGAACTACACAGACTTATACAGTAATTTGTACTCTGTCACCTGACTACAGTTATTTCCCTTGTCGTTGCAGGCAGAACCATACTGCCACATCTCACACCGTCTAGAGCATTACAACACATTCTTAAAGTGTCGTATTCGTATAACTGAATGACTGTAAGATGTTATACATCCAATGTGGTGTCTGAAAACACTTGACTGTGAGATGTCCAGCAAAGCCTAAGAAAAAGACTCTGTGCCATAACCCCTAACTACCAAGCTTTTTATGTGACATTTAAATGGAACTTTTGAAATTAGGATACTTTAAAAATAAACAAACAAACATACATGCATACATACAAACAAATAAATACATGAAAGAAACAAGGCTGCAGGTGTGAGTCACTCTAAACGTGTATATTAAATCTAGTAATGGATGTAGTTTACTGTGCCTGTGTCTGTTTCTGTGTTGCTGATAGTTCAGAACTGATCATCATACATAATCACTGATTTGATGACAGAAAATCTGGAATTCATCAATAACCTTGATGTCTAACCCCACTTTTTTTGTATTCTCACACACTGCACTGACGTTAAATGGACTGTGATTAGATCCACACGTGTACACAGCTTTCTGAAGTACTGTTACCCTTTGAATGCACCTGGGTCTGTAAACTATCCACCGTCATAGTAGATGGAGATTCCCCTTCCACTGTCACTCATTATGTCATAGTCACACTGGACTGTAGCTGAGAAATTTTTACGGCGTTTTAGGCTTGAATCAAAGCACTTCGCTAATGATGGTTGCTTTTGCAAACTTTTGCATTTGCCCTCGAATGGTGTGCAGTAACTGTCAAAGCTTTCCATAAGCCTCAGATAGGAACAAATGGGCAGAACAGGGTGGAACAAGATTGAAATTGTAACGATGCACAGATGAAAGACAGCAGAAGAGGAGTTGATTTTTTTTAATAAATAGGTATTTATCTTGATGTATCCTAGCCTTACCTTCCAATTTTAAAAGTATATGTGTCTGTGAGCTGTGAGTGAGGAGTTTGTGTACTTCAGTTTCAGTTCATGTTTGTCAGAGCATTTGTTACTTTAGCGCATGTTTGTTACTTGGTGAAGCATTGTTCTCTTGATCCAACCATGGACCCGGGTTTAATCCACTCGTGGGACAGCTGGATGAGAATTTTCTCTTTGGAGTCAATGTGTGTGCAGCATTCCCTCCCCCCCCTCCCCCCACCTTCCTTTCCACCTCGGATTCTTGGAACAAGACTCTGAACTGAGTCATGAGCGTGGTCACAAAGGCTAGAACAGACAAACAGTGCACTAACGCATTAAATCCCTTTTCATCCCTAGTAGCACAAAGGGCCACAAAATCAACAGTAAACCTCATATGCTTCTGACATCATGTTAAGACATCATCTTCTCTAACACAAGGCTATCTCGTGTGGAGTGAAAAGCATGTGGCCACAAGGTCATTCAG
>CM031605.1:39468998-39509864 GCA_018398815.1 Conus ventricosus
GATCTGTGAATCGGTGTACTCCTCATCACATTGTGCCTGCTATGGTGTTGCAAAGCAACACTTATTCATGCATAATACAAAACGGACAAGTAAATTTCAGACAAATATGTCTTTTTCTGGTGTTATGATTTACAGAAACAAAAAATGCACAAAAACCGTCGGGTATGAAAATGACAGTATTTGGAAGAGGAGTCGGAAAGAGCGGACACTGCGAAAGCAGAGCAGGGAGGGGAGAAACATGCAGCAAGGGAAAAGAGTGCGGATTGGGATTCTAAAAGCCTCGGAGCTAATGTTCCCATCGGGCATATTTGTTCATTCATTTGCATATTTCACAGCTGTGTTTACTGAAATATACTGTTATCATGTTCCCCATCCCCCATTTCCCACACAAAATGTGATGAGAATTGACATCAAAGCTTGTAAGAGATACCACACATGCAAACACATATCCACTCATGCAGGCACCTGCATGTGCGTATACACACACACGCACACGCACACGCACACACACAAATGTGCATGCACACATACAGAATGAAAGATGGAGAGAGGAGAAAGGAGCCAGCATTACCTTCAAGAAGTCTCTCTCTCTCTCTCTCTCTCTTTCTCTCTCTCTCTCTCTCTCTCTCTCTCTCTCTCTCTCTCTCTCTCTCTCTCTCACACACACACACACATCTTCAAATATACAGGGATAAATATTCGGCACCTATGTACATCATACAAACACACACGCCTCCCCCCTCCCTCCCCCCTACACACACACATATCCACAAGCGCATGTGCTTCCCCCCAATCCCCGCCCCCACCCATTACACTGAGTCGCATCTTTATGATGTAGAATGCACTCTGCCACTGTCACATAACACGAAAAAGCCTCTTAAAATTTTCTTGATTTGAGAAGTTGAACACAGTTCGCAAGCACACGGACGCGCGCACGTGCATACACAGAAACACACACACACACACGCACACACACACACACACACACACATGCGCATGCACACACGCGCACTCGCATACTGTTATAAATGAAAGGAAGTCCAGGGGAGTGGGTGAGGGAGGGAGTATTGCTAAGTCTCGAGAAAATGTCATTGGTTGGACAACTCATTCTACTCGGGTGTAGGAAGCCGGGGAAAGAAGACGGAACGAGGGCGGAGGGGAGGGGGGGGGGTAGGATATTGGGAAGCAATAGAGGGAAAGGACAGATAATAACCCAAGTTGACTGAATAACCGCTGAATGGATTCTTCCTGGAGATACAGAGACACAAGGGGGATGGAGAGGGTGGGAGGTTGGAGAGGAGGGAGGGGGAGGAGGGGCTAGCCGGAGGGGAGAGGTGAAGGTGGGTTTTGCAAACAGAAATGTGTGAGGGAGATGGGGAAGAGGGTCAGGGAGGCGGTCGAAAGGCAACCCGTCCAGAATCTAGGCAAGTTCTGATCAGTTAATACACCTACATCCACACCTTGACCCTAACGCAAACAAGAGCACACACACACACACACACACACACACACACATACACACACTGGCGTGCGTGCGCGGGCACACACACCCACAACACAACACACACACACACACACACACACACACACACACACACACACACACACAAACATACTCGCGTGCATGCATGCCCGGGCACATACACACACACACACACAACAGAACACACACACACACGCATGCACGCACCCACCCATTGTAATAATACATGGGTAGGGGAATAGGAGAAAATGTTAAGCCCTGAGGGTATTACACTGATAGGACAGGACATCTCATCAAGGCCATTAAAGTGGAAGAAACTGGAAGAAAGGAATGGAAATAAGGCAGGCGGGGGTGGTGTGGGGTGGGGTTAAAAGGGAGCTAACAAAGGGAAGAGGGGGGGGGGGGGGGAGGAAGGATGGGATTAATATTGCCCCAAATCAAATGAATAAACACCAAAGAGAGAAGGCCCTGGAGATAAAGGGAGGGGGAGTCGGTGTGGGGGGGGGGGGGGGGGGGTTTGCGATGAGGCTACGGAGATGGAGAAGGGTTGGGGGGGTGGAGAAGGGGGGGAAAAGGAGCAGGAAGACGTTCCCAGGGGACGGGGTGGGGGGGGGGCTGGGGTAAGCGGAATGAAGGGTTTAATCTTTCCAAAAATAAAAGTTTGTTCAATTTTGGTTTTTTTCCTGCTGAAATGGCCGCTTTTTTCGCATACCCCGGCGGGTTTCCCCTGGGGGCCCACTCCCTATATGGACGGGGAAAGTAAAACCCCATCTCCCCAAACAAAGGGAGTGGAGTTTTGTGGGTTTGACCGTTTTTTTCCCCCTTTAAAGGCCCCAACCCCCTCATTTTCCCGGGGAAGGTGCATGTGGGTGAAAACGTGTCATCCAACCAAGGGCCCAAAAAACTGGTTTTTTCTGTTTAAAAAGTTGGTGAGGGGATTTTCGTGTGTGCAAGATGTTATGCTTTGCTTTTTTCCCCCCCCCCCCAAAAAAAGGGAAACCTCGGGTTAGTCTAAATTCAAAGGACTGTAGGGGGGAAATGGAGTCAAAAACCCAATGTTAACCCCGGGGGAAAAAAACCCCCCCTTTTACCGAAAACCCCCCGGTGGAGATTCAAACCCCGCAACCTTTGGTTTACGTTTCCGGCGCTTTAACTGAGCTTTTTGGGCCCCCCTTTAAAGCTAGTTCAATTTTTTTTTTTCCATCTGATAGGGAAAAGATTTTTCCCCCTCCCCCCCCACCCCAAACCCCTTTTGTACGGACCAAAATGTAGGCACGCAGGGAGCTGCCCGTTCACCAAAAGAAAGACAAAAGTTAAAAGTCTCTGCAGGCCGAAGGAAAAAGGGGGGGGGGGGGGGGGGGGGGGAAAGGGGGGAAAAGGGATTGAAGGAGGGGAGGCGGAGGGGGGGGCCTTTTGAAGGGAGCAGGAGGCGAGGTGGGTTGTGTGTGTTGTGTGTGTGTGTGTGAAATCCCTTAATCAATGCCAAGCCATTTTTTTTTTCTTGTTGAATAAACCCACATCATTTCACACACACCACACACCCCACACCAACCACACACAACAACACCCCACACCAAAACACTCATGCGCCGCGCACGCACGCACGCACGCCGAAAGGCACCACACACATCGCAACGCAGGGCCCCGCTAAACAGGGCAGGGGTTTTTCAATACGGCTGTCTTTTAAATTTGTGTTCTTTTTTAGTATGTTTTGTCACAACGGGAAGACACACTTTTTCTAAATGTCTGGAAGGGAAATATTCAAACCTTACCCTTTTTGGTCTAAGATATATAAAACCGCTTGCGGGGCTTTGCGCGTGTGCATGCGCGCGCGCGGGGGTTTTGTGTGTGTAACCCCACAAAAGTCATACAATTTTTGGACGTTTTTGGTTGAATGGTCATGTTTCCTTTAAAAGTTTCTTAAAGGAACGGGCACTCTCGTCAATTTCCCGGTTTAAATCTGTACACGGGTTTTGTCCTGGGGGGGAAAAACGATTGATTCCTTTTTTTATCTTTGGTTTCATGGAAATCAACGTAACAGCTGAAAATGACCCCTTTGTCATTAAAAGGGATTGGGTTTGGGAGGGAAGAATTTTAAAAGTAAGTATGATCAGTTCTTTAAATTGACTGAAGTGAAGTGGTTTAAACCCGGGTCTTTTCCCTAGGGGTTTTACATCGCTGTAAACAAACCCACCCTGGGGTTTGCAAAGTTTTGAAAAATAGTCGTACGTCCCGGGAAATGTCTTCAAAAAGTGAAAATCCGAATGTTTTGAGCTGTCAAATTTTTATCACTCATTTTCCGAGATGTTTTTGGGTTTTTAAATGATCTTTTTTCTATTTTATTCCCCCAGATATTTTAAAAATTAGGGGCCCTAAATTTGGGCCCATTGTTTTTTTAACTTCTTGAATATCGATTTGCGCCCCCTTGGGCCCAAAAATTTGCTCCGGGGGCCCCCAACAGTCTGGTCGCATTTTTTTGTTTTTTTATTTTACTTTTTAACTTGCGCGCGGGTTTGCCCTTACTCGTTTTTGAGTGAACCTTTTTTTTAGGAAGAAGAAAAAGGGACTTAGAAAGGACCGTGACAGTGTTTAAATGTTACAAAAAAAGAACAATAACTGAACAGAGGTTGTAACTAAGCTCGGGGCCAACACAACACACCCCAAAACACACACACACCAACAGGCCCCACACACCACACACACAAAAAAACACACACACACAACACACACACAAAAACCCCCCACCAAAACTCACCCCACTACTTTTCTCTTCTCTCTAACACCCGGGGGATGCTAGTATGCTCTGTGGTGACCGACAGACGCGTTCAATCACTGCCCTTAAATTATTCGGTTTTTCTATTTTTTTCACGGAAGGGGAGTGTTTTAAATTTTTCCCACGTTTGATTCTTTTAGTTCATTTACTTGCACCTCTGAAAGCTTTGGTTTGTTTAAATGAGCGAAAAAGGGTGGTTTATTTTGGCTTTTGTTTGTGTTTGGTGTGTTTTTCCCTTTATCTCCCGCCCGGGACCACGCAGCGGAGCCGGGCAACCCAACAGAAAGAAACGGCAGAAGGTGGGGAAGGGGGGCCCCGCGCACAGGGGAAAAATGTTTTGGTCCCATGAAAGTTACGGCAAGACTGGTTTCCCGCATGGCGTGGAAGAGACGGACGGGGGATACTTGTATTTTTGGGTTTTTTTTGTTTTTGTGTGTATGCCCATTTTTAAAAACCCAATGTGCGGACCCCGCCCATTTTTTCTAGTGTCGTATGACCGGGAAAAACCCATGTCGACACCCACTGAAGGCTCCCACTTCACGGGGCCCTTTGCCAGTACCCTTGGACCCCCCTCATTTTTGGCAATTTGGGGACCCCGCTGACCCATTTCCAAAAAAAATTCACTGAAAGCAGCCCGTGAAGGGCCACATGGGGGGGCTTTGCGGCGAATCCCTCCTCCCACAGATCCCCACCCTGACAATCTCCCCAGTAAATTCTCGTAAACTTTGAGTCAAGGGATTTTGGGACGAATTTTTCCCCCAATCAACATCAGTGAGATTTCCCCAAATTTAATTTTGTGCCCCCCAACCCCATCAAAATTTGCCAAAATGTTAAAAGATTATTAGTTCAGGGGGGTCAGGAAATTGGGTTATCACACTTAGGGAAAGGGGGGGGAAAGTTTTTGAGGGAACAGTGCTATTGAAGGTGCCGGTTGCCCTTACGTTTGGTTTTTAGAAAATTTTGACCAAATTAGCCAATATTTCGTATCTTTCACCCAGTGATTTTAGCAGTGACATTGACAAAATTTTCATAAAAGGTTTCCTAGCTTTCCCTTCCCTGTTTGGGAAAAGAAGCCCAATCCCCGGGAACATCCGAAGATGGCCCTTTAAAAATAGATCCCCCACCAAATGAAAAAAAAACCAAAAAACCTACGCCCGGGAATTTACCCCCAGCCCCGTGTAAAACCGAGCCTTTCGAAAGAAGGTGTAAAAACAGATTCATTCCCCCACCTGTCAAAGGGAAAACCTTCACCAAAGGATCACCAGGCCCTGAAAACCTACAAGCCCTACCACCGTTTGCGGTTGCAAAAAATATTGCCCAAACCCAATATTTTTGTTTTAAAAGAACAGAAAAAAAAATAAACTCAAAAGCTTTCCCAAAGGAAATTAGAGCCCCTTTGAAAGTTATGCAAATCATATTACAAAAACAGTTAAATTTTAAAAACATTGAAAATGAAAAATCAAAAATTTAAAATTCAGATGTTGGCGGCTTTAAAAAAATTTTTACGATTCAAAACGGTTTTCCCAAACAGTTCTCATGGGGCCCCCCATTGGAAACCTCCCTTTAAAACCTTTGCCATTTTCCACTCCCCCTGTTCTTTTTTCCACTCCCTTGAAGGGACCCCCTGCAAACCCGACAAAAACCCATCAAGATGCACAGATCAGGGGGCCCTGTCTAAAAACCCCCCCCCTCCCCCCTTTACCCAAACCCCGCGGTAAAACCAGGCCCCATTTCCGTCCAATTTAAAAAACTCTTGCCCCCAGCCTCTTTCCCCTTTTCCCACCCCCCTTTCCTCTAAACCTAGCTGCCCACCGGGTTCTCCATCCCGTCCGGCCCCTCCCCAAGTTGGGGGACAGGGGTCCTTCTACTCCACCCCCAGTTAGAAATGTTTTGATCCATCCCCACTCACCTGTTCTTTAAAAGTCCACCCTGTCCTGTCTCCAAAAGACAAACAGTACTCCCAGCCCCCCCGGGTCCCCAAAAAACATCTTTGGGAAAGAACAAAAGGGGACTTTTTGATTATAGGAGTTTCCAAAAAAATTAACTGGATGCACACAAAATGAACCACAGGTACCCAAAACCCTTCAGAAAATCATTTGTTTTCGGTCTAGGGTCTTGACATAAAAACGGGTTTTTAAACCCCGCCACCCCAAGGGCCCATATGGTTGGTTTATTTTGCATGTAGAATCAACGACTGAAAAGGGGGGAGAAAATTACAACACCCCAAATGGGGGTTTCCCCTTTTTATCATGTAAAAAGCCCTTCCCCCAGAGCAACAGTCGGGGCCCTCGTCATATCCCCGCATGTGGTAAAATTTTAATAAATCCGCCATTGTTAAAACCCAAACCCAAAAGGGCTTAGCCAGTATGGGGAAAAATGTTGCAGTATTTGTAGAAAAAAAAAATTTTTCCCTTTTTTTGAAAGGAGGGGTCCCCCCGGGAAAGACATTTTCAAATCCCCCCAAAGCCATCAGCCAAAAAGGTTTGCAAAAAATTAGCTTTAAACCCATCAATACTGTGTTTTTTCCCTCGTCTAGCACGACCCCGGGCCCCCCCGCCCCGAAAAACCCACCAGCCACCCATTTTTCCCCCCCGGGTTAAAACCACCGGCCAAACACACCACAGGCCAGCCCCCGTTGAAACCAGCCCTTTCCCGGGTGGGCCGGCCGGAAACCGAAAACCCAAACAGGCCCCCCCTGTTGGGGGCCCGGGGGGGGCCCGTTGGTTGGGGGCCCTTGCCCCCTACTTTAAAGGTTGCTAACGGCCAACGCCAGGCACCGTGGCCCCCCGGGCCAAATTTAAAGGCACCCTTACCCCCCCGGGCCCCCCCCCCCCCTTTCCCCCCCCCCCCCCTCCCCCCCCCCCCCCCCCCGGGGAACCCCCCCCACCCCCCCCCCCCCCCCCCCCCCCCCCCCCCCCCCCCCAAAAAAAAAAAAAAAAAAAAAAAAAAAAAAAACCAACAAAAAAAATTGAGGAATAGACGGGGTGTTTTACGCAAAAGTCCTTGTTATAAGTGTGTTTTGGGTGTGTGTGTTTTTGTGTGTTGTGTGGGCGGCGCCGCGCGCGTGTTTTTTGTGTGTGTGTGTGTTTTTTGTGTTTTTTGTGTGGGGTTTTAACTTTCATCCTTCCTTGAGCCTGAGAATTAACCCTCGGTACTATTTGTGCGTTTTTATTATTTTCTTGGGAAAAATTAAACTATTTTTTAAAATTTGGCATCTTTTGTTGACAGTGATCCCCCTTAGGCTTTTGTAAAAACTTTTTTGGGGTTCTACTCATTTACTATCAAAAACCACTCGTGTTACAAAAGGGACTTTTGCCCCATGTTTCAGAAATGACTGAAAATGTGTGGCTCATGAATCATTTGTGCCTTCACTGGGAAATTCCGGGCTACATTTGTGTTTTTTAAAAAAAAAAAAAAAAAAAAACAAATTTTTTTACCGCGTTCCCGTGGATGTGATGATTGGAGGGGGCGGTTTATAAAATGCAAGCATTTTTTGCCCCAAAAAAAAACTTGGAAACTATAGCAATTTAAATTTATTTTTCAGCTTTTGTTGTTTTGTTCAGATACATTGATTTGGGGTTTTTTTGGTGCAATTAACAGGGGAAATTTTGCTTTTTTTTTGTCCCCGCAGTACCCTTTGTCCCCTTCAAAAACCCGACAGAAATTTGTTGAGTGCACATTTTAAATTTTTAAGTGCTTTTTCAGGCAAATTTTTCCCAACCCCTGCTGGGGTACCCAAACTACCCGTTTGTTTTATTGATTTTTTTTTGTTTTTTTTTGTTGTTGTTGTTATTGTTGTGTTTGTTGTTGGTGTTTTTGCGTTGTTGTTGTTGTTGGGTTTTTTTTTCTTATTTATTTTATTTTTTTTTAGTGTCCTTTCTTCCCCCTTTTTTTTTGTTTTTTCCTTTTTCTTGTGCCCCTCGGACATAAATTTTACCCCAAACCGAACTCATGGCCTTTAAGAGAGGGGCTGAGAATTTGCCATTTAAAAAATCAATGTGCAGTCAGTAATCCTTTATATCTCGGGCCCCCATATGAACCCTCAAAAACCCTTCCAGTTTGGGTCTTCCGAAACAAGGGCAAAACCTTCTTTTCGATAAAGATTTTAGCAGTCCCCGGTTTTATAAAGTTCGAAAAGACCCCACTTTTAAAACAAAGAGGACAGGTTTCTAGTGTTTGTCAGTGAATCTCTTTAAATTTTAAAAGGACTTTTCCCCCCTAGAAAAGCTTTGGGAAAGAAACAGTGTGGATACAAATTTTCCCCTGAACAAATCACGATCCCTTTAATCGGGGGTTTTGGGTATCGGAACCCCGCAGGGAAAAAGTCAGCTGGACTGTTTAAAATTTTTTTACTATGATGGGGCGCAGTTTCCTTAGAATTTTAAAAAAGATTGGTTTTTCTCGGTGACTTCAATTGGATCTTTTGAAAACAAACAAACCAAGGAAAAAAAACGATTAAAGGGGTTGAAATTTTCATTTGGTTTCAAAACAAAAAACCCCGGGGTAACACCAACTTCAAAGACAATTTAAAGACCATATCTATATTCCCAAAAGAAAAAAAACTTTCTAGAAGCTTGTGTTCCCGTCTTTCTTCTTGTGTTTATTACCCAGTGTGTGTTACTTTGGGTTAAAAAATGGAGTGAAAATCCCCAAAACCCGGCCAAAAAAAAATATCGTTGCTTCTAAAATTTAAAAAAAAAAAACTTTTTGCTTATTTAAAGAATAGAATTTAAAACAGTTTTTAAAATTTTTCTGATCCGATTTAGCGATTGACTTTTGGATCGAAATTTTTTTTCCGAAGTTTTATAACAGACATTTCTTCCCTTTTTTAAAAAATCAAGTAAAACCTTTTTCCCAAACCCCCCGTGGGGACACGAAAGAATTACAGGAGGCGTGTCCTTGAGACCTTTTTAAAGAATGGCTATGAAGGGAAAAATCAAGATCACTAAAAGGGAATAAAAATCTCAGAAGCGAGGGAAAAAACTAAAAAAAATATCGCGAAATTTTTAATTCCAAAAAAAAATCCAAAAATGGTTTGGCAAGCAAAAACCAGTTAAAAACAACAGTTCTTTTCAAAATCAACTGTTATCAAAGGTATTTTTTGTGAACAAAATTAACACTCAATTCTTACCCTTCCAGATACGTTTGGGTTTTATTTATTTATTCAAGCTCTAATGAACTTTTAAAAAACTCCCTTTAATTTTTTATGGGCAAAAAAATCACGTCTTTAAAAACACTTCAAATCATAACTGGGCCGAAAGGGGTTTCAGTACCCAATTTATTTTCCCCCCGGCCGGAACCCCGTGGACTAGATGGATAGATGGCAAAAAACTGAAACTCTCGGCTCCCGTTATTAAATGACACGTTAACGTATATCTTTAATCTGGTTTGATAAAAGTTATTTTCCCAATGCGTTCCCAAAAAAAAAAAAAGTTATTTCCCATTCTTAAAAACTGGTGATAGTACTGTTTCCCTTTAAAATACCCGCCAAAAATCAATCTTATTATCCTTTCCCAAAACCCCTAGGGGAAAAACATTTAAAAAAACATCCTTCATACTTCAAAAAGTTTATTTGTCCATCCCGGGCAAATCTGGTTTTTTGAAGAAACATTCCTGCCATTTGCATTTAATCAATTTTTGGAGGGTGTGTGGCTTATAATATTAATTAAACAACAGTTTTTGTGGTGTTTTATTCGTTGATTTTAAAAAAGCCGATTTCATTGACCCCAATGTCCCTTTTTCGAAAATGGGAATAGGTCTTTCAAAATCCCCCCTTTCCTTTTTAAAAAAACAAAATCACAAAAAAGACAAAAATGGTTTTTCGGGGGCGGCTGTCCTTCTTAAAAAATCTTAAAATTTTTGGCGTTCCCCAAGGGTCCCTTTTTTGGCCCCGGGTACTCTTTTCAATCCATTAATTTACCCACCCCCAATGTGAGATTACATGCGACCCCTTTGCAATGACACCCCAATTCAACCCGCATATTTTAACCTTCCCGTCTTTCAAAACATTTGCAAAAGGGAGTACCCAAAGACCCTTTTAAAAAAACCCCAACTTTAAAACATATGTCACTTTACCCCAAAAAACAAAATCCTGTAATTACAAATAGGGAAAAAAAGACAAAAGTCACCCAAAGATTTCCCTTCCCTTTTCCTCAATAATTTTAAATTGTGGAACAAAAATCACTCATCATAAAGTATTAGGACTAAAAATTTACAAAGTTTTCAGCTGGGAAACCCACATAAAGTTCTATGCAAAAGCTTTTCCCAGAAAAATTATCAGACCACCAAAATTAAACCCCTTTCTTGACCTTCATTCACGAAAACTTTTTTTTCCTGCTCCCTATTCAAATCTCATGTTGATTTTGCATGGGCTATATGGGATTGGCTGCAAGTGCAAACCCCCTAAAACCCCTTGTTAGCCTACTTTAAACGAGGCTCAAATAATCCCTTTTGAAGAAAACTGCCCGGGAAAACTCCGATTTAAAAATCTTTACATTTTTCCATTTCCAAACCCGGATCCAAAAACCAAAAAAAGGGGCTAATGAGGGACAAGATTTTGACCGGGGAATGCTCCCAAAAACTTTAATGAGACGATTTTTCAAAAGTCTCGTGGGGAAATCCCCCAAACTCCCTATCCCCAAACCCCAGAATTTTCCTATTTTAAATTTTTGTTTTAAAGTTTCCGGGAAACCCCTTTGTGGAAATCCCTTCCAGAATTCATCAAACAAAAACCATTGGGACCACAACTTTCAAAAACACTTACCTTTCCCATCTTCTGCGGTAAAAAAAAAAATTAAAAAAAAAAAATAAATAAAAAAAAAAAAAAAACCATAAGTTTACCAGGGGGCCGAAGGGATTAAAAAATGCACTGACCCACCACCAAACATGCACTGACACACACACAATAAACATGCCTGACCCCCACACACAAAAAAACATGCACTGCCCCCACACATAAAAAAAAGCACTGACAAAACACATAAATTTCCTTCTCTCTCTCCCCTTTTCTTCTCCCCTCTCCTCTCTCTCTTTTTCTCTCTCTCTCTCTCTCTTCCCCCACACACCCACACACAACCCACCCAAAACAAGGAATGGGGAAAAAGTTTACTTCAATGAGCGGCCTTGTAAAAAAAAACCAAAAAACTTGGGCGTCACTGAATTTTGGATGCCCCGAACTTAAATTTTATTTAAGAAAAACCTTTAATTTTTGATGAATACTGCCATTAATGAACGATTTTGGTTATGCCCCGACTTGCCAGTTTTGAAGCAAGAACCCTTTAAATGACGGGAGCAAATTGTTGCCCTGGGGGAGTTTTAACGTTTTTTCTTGTTGTTGATACTGTTGGGTCAGCTGATTCTCCTCATCGTTTACTTTTTGCCGGTAATTTGTGAAATGTAAGCCCTTTTGGGGTTTTTATTTTTGGGGGGGGGACAGCCAAAAAAAGGGCCCCGGGGTTTGCACCCCCCTATTAGATTTCGATGTGGTTTTGGTACAAGAAATTGGAGGTTCATGCGGAAAAAAAAAGAGTTTTCACCGTCCGGGCCGGGGGTGTTTCCCCACATTGTTTTTAAATCGCTAGAAGCTGCCACCGGAAGTTCTTTTCGCCCCAAATTCCGGGGGCCCTCGGCTCGCGAGCAGTTTCTTCCCCGGGCCCAATTTTGGGGTTTTTTAGTCCCCTTTTTTGGACTGGTCCCTGGTAATACCAAGTAATTCAAAAAAAAAATCAATCCCCTTTTTTTATTTTACTTTTAAACCAAATTTGTCTTTTCTAAATTTTTTTTTTTTTTCTTTTTTCATGTATCAAGTTCTTGATATATATATAATATTTTTTTTTTATATATATATAGATCGTATATTTTAAAAAAACCCAAAAAAAATTTTTTTTAAGTGTCAAAACCCTTGGGGGGCAACATTAGTTTTGAACCCAAATTAAAAGAGGGAAAACTTAAAAACTATCTACAAATTTGTTTTAAGCGTGCTGCTGCGCTGTCATAGGATTCCCCGATGACAGCCCCAGCAGAGTTTTAAAAAAAATTTGTAGATAGTTTTTTAAAATTTTCCCCTTTTTAATTGTTCTAATTATTTTATTATTATATATAAATTATATAATATATATATATATATTTTATATATATATGTGTGTGTGGGGGTGTTGTGTGTGTGTGTGTTTTGTGTGTTGTGTGTGGTGGGTTATATTGTGTGCTATGGAAAATAATCTTATGAAAAAAAAAATATGTTGTCCTTTTCTCTCTCTCTCTCTCTCTCTTCTCTTCTCTCTTCTCTCTCTCTTTTCTCTCTGCCCCTCTCTGCGCTCTCTCTCTCTCTCTCTTCTCCCCTCTCTTCTCTTCTCTCTTTTCTCTCTGGCCCCCTTTTAAATTTTCTCTCTTCTTTTCTCTCTTCCCCTCTTTTCTTCTCTCTCTCTCTCCCCCTCTCCTCTGCCGTGCTTTTTGTGCGTGTGTATGTTTCCCAATTCCGTACATATTTTGTCCCTGTTCATTTTATGTTGATTTTAATTTCAGGGGTAAAATTTTTGTTTCGTTTTTGTCCGTTCCTTTCAAAATTTTACATCTCATGTGTTCCCCTTTTCCCCTTCCCTCCCCTTCTCTTCCCCTCTTTCTCTCTCTCTTCTCTCTCTCTCCTCTCTCTCTCTCTTCTCTTTTTTTTTTTCCCCCCCCCCCCCCCCCCCCCCCCCCCCCCCCCCCCCCCCCAAAAATCATCTAAATTTGTTAATTTGTTCGCGTATTTTTTATGCCTTGCGAAAAATTTAATGCATGTGTGCCTTCTCCTCTCCTCCCCCTTTTCTCTCCCCTCTCTCTCTCTCTCTCTCTCTCTCCCCTCTTCCCCTCTCTTTTTCTTTTTCTCTTTCTCTCTCTCTCTCTCTCTCTCTTCTCTCTCTCTCTCTCTCTCTCTCTCTCTCCTCTCTCTCTCTATGCGTGCAAACGTGCGTGTATTTGTGTGTTCAAAAATATGTACGCACTTTGTCAAATTCACTTCACTGTCTGTTTTCGTACATGCCAATTTTGTACGTTGTAGTACACTTACATATGTTTCCCCAGCCCACCTCACTCCCTACCCCCCCCTCTCTCCTTCCTCTTCATTATTATTATTCTCATTTTTATTTATTTATTTTTTTTTGTTATTATTATTTTTTGTTGTTGTTTTGTTTATTGTTATTCTTATTTTTTGTTTTGTTTTCATTTATCTTCTATTTTCATTTGATGTTTCTCTATGATTACATGACCGCTTTGCTTGCTTCTTTGATTTCTTACATTAATTGATTTCACTGCATGTTGTAGTCCCTACTCAGGGCGAGGACTGGATGTAAAAAAGCACGTTAGTGCTTATCTATTATCCTCGTAAATAAAGAATTTTGTCTTTGTCTTGTCTTGTCTTGTCTCTTCTCTCTCTCTCTCTCTCTCTCTCTCTCTCTCTCTCTCTCTCTCTCTCTCTCTCTCTCTCTCTCTGACTCTCTCTCTTCTCTGTCACACACACACACACACACACACACACACACACACACACACACACACACACACACACACACACACACACACACACACAAGCTGTAAAATATGTAATTTTTCTCAATAAATGTAGGCTGTTATACACGATACACAATATTTTATTTGTCCTCATAGAATACAAGGAAAATTTGTTTGTTTGTTATGCCATGATGGATACTATTCAATAATTAATTCAATAAAATATATTGCAACCAATACATATTATTATTTGACATATATCACTCATTATTTGTATATGCTTTTATTATGGTATAGTCACACGGGTCAATGTAATCACACCATTGAATCATCTGTTATGAACAGATTACATTGTCTTGTCTTTTAGGCTTCTTGCACAGTTTTAATTGGTTTATACTATAAGCATATAAGTTTTCATAGGCTGCCCAGGTGATTTTTATCAATTCATACAAGAATTATGTATCCATTACATCAATATGATCCAAATGATTTTTATTATTGGTATAGCTGTGATTATGGTGACACTTATCATGTTCATCAATGGTCCTGTGTAGGGCTTGAAATACCCACCCTGTCCCTTGCCCAAGACAACTAAATCTTATGGTGGACAATGAAAATGCCCTTTCCATTTGTCTAGACAACTAGTTTTTGACTGTGGCAGTGAAACACTGAAAGTATGACTGAGCAATCATTTTGATGCAGACTGACACTAGTGACAGGACTTCCTCAGCTTTTAACATTTTTCTCACCTCAAACCCCAGAACCCTCATGTCCACCCCCGTAGTTTTTGTCAGAATTAACCTTAGCAGAGTGGTATGCCTCTGAGACTAGGTGTATTTAAAACAAAAAGTTTCTGCAGCATGCAGGGATTGTACTTGGTCTGGGTCTAAGTTAAATATGTGTATGAATTAGATTTGTTTTAGAAAGTCATAAAATGTGTGTGGTTATGAGGGAAAGAGAGAGTTTGAAAAAGGCTGAGAACAACGTCAGGCGATATTATGTAATTTCAAGTCAGTACAGGAATGTGTGATTGGGGGAAGTATTACATTTTTTACTTGCACAGTTTTTTTTAAGCTGTTACTTAGATTTTTATTGAGCAATTTATTCATACAGTTTTCTTTTTCAGTGTTTTTTGTTCTCATGTACTACAGGATTATTATACAAAGGGACACATTTTTCATTCATGTTCCAAAAGAATGGTGAAAATGAGTGTTCTTGTGTCCATACTCTTAGGCCTAAATCTCATTCTGAATCCTTTAAATCTAGTGTGTGTGTGATACAATGGTGCATTGAAGTATGTCTGCTGACTTGTCATTGTGTTTACGATAAGTAGAAGTTTGAGGGGACAATGTCCCCAGGACAACTACGAATCATCTTGGAATTTCTGGCCTTGCCATGTTGATTATTTTTCCCTGAAATTTAGACAGATTTAGCTTCATGACAGAACAAGAGAAAAGCCTTCATAGTTTTTGTTGTGATAGGTGGTCTTGCCTCAGTAATGAATGCGACATGCTTGGTATACAGTCTTTCTGTACCGGTCAGAGGATTTAGCATTGACTTCATTGAAAATGTTGTAATGACTAGTGTCAGTATTGTCATGAAAAGAAATTTTTAGAAGTAGTTTTATGTCAGTGTATCAATGCTATTTTAGTAAGTTAAAGAGGCTTCAAGGAGAAAAAAAAATAGTTGAGGAAATGGTAACCAGACCAACCTCATTTCTTTGTGATATTTCAAGGAAAAAATGCTTCCTACATCCCCTTTTTTGTTCAGGCTATAGCCAAGCAGGGTTGGACTCAGCCAACTGCTATCCAAGAGAAAGCCATTCCTCTGGCCCTGGAAGGAAAAGATATCTGGCAAGAGCGCGAACAGGTTCAGGCAAAACAGCTGCCTTTGCCATCCCATTGGTCCAGAAACTCTTGTTGGCAAAACAGGTTTGTATGCTTACAAGTCAGAGCCTCGTGTGTGTTAGAGTGTGTTGTGTGTGTGTGTGTGTGTGTGTGTGTGTGTGTGTGTGTGTGTGTGTGTGTGTGTTGTGTGTGTGTGTGTGTTGTGTGTGTGTGTGTGTGCATGTGTGTGTGTGTGTGTGTGTGTGCATGTGTGTGTGTGTGTTGTGTCGTGTGTGTGTGTGTGTGTGTGTGTGTGTGTGTGTGTGTGTGTGCGTGCGTGCGTGTGTGCGTGTGTGCGTGTGTGTGTGTGTGTGGTGCTCTGACAAGGCTAATATGTTCCCTAAAAGGAAGAAGTAAAACCATGTAACATTTGTAAGGATCTTTATCATAATTTTGTTCTTCCTCTCCCCCCCCCCCCCCCCCCCCCCCCCCACCAATGAAATCAGGGCTGCATTAAATAATGGCAAAGGTGTTCACTTGTTGCAAGCATCCTTTTCCCCAGGTATGGTCTGCATCATAGTGTGTTGTTTCTAGTGTATGTCTCTGAATTCTATTTGTTTATCAGTGGCATTTGATTTCACTCAGAGTGCCAGGAGCAAGCTGTTCGAGCTGTTTGTTTGACACCAGCAGAGAGTTATGCCTGCAGCTTACAAGAAAATTATGGTAAGAAACTTGTGTTCTGTTAGCTCAGACAGACTTAAAAGTTAAATGTATAGCATTTATGATGATGTTTTATATCACTTACAGTTGTAGCACTGGCACTGGTAGTTTGCTTCTTTTGTTTCTCTCTCTTTTATTTCCTTCTCTTGTCAACATACTGTCTGCATGTTTACTTTTTCTTCCCACCATCTCTTTTGATTTTGCTGTTGAAAATAGAAAAAAATTGGAGTGAACAATAGGTGGGGAAATGATACGTTGATCATAAATCAGTTTGTGTTTTGGAGAGATCAGAAGTGTGAATGCATTGAAATGAAGGTGTTTTGTTGTATCAAACTTTAAATATTTTGCATACACAGCACAAGAAAATGTTTTGATTTTGCAGATGCTTGAAGATGCATTTGTTAGTGTGTGTACACACCCAAAGTTGATTCTGGTTGTTTTCTTTGATTCCACATTTTGATTTTTAGGAGGTCACAGCTGCTGCAGTCGTGAAATCAAATGTGTGGGACGTTTTATCACAGGCATCACTGCAGTTCAAGGTATGCCCTGTATAGTTACTTTTGATTTGGGTATTTTATCAGCAAAATCCCGACCAGTGTCATGTGATCTGAAGCACCTTGTCTGGCTAAATCAGTTTTTATGCCTTATAGTGCAGTGCTGGAGGCTTGCCATAATTACTTATCAGATGAATGGGAGACATGTTTAGAACAAACACAGGAGAGGAAAAACTTTGGTTTCTGCATGGTGTGCAAGCAGTAATCCTCTATTATTGACTGCTGCTGAGATGATGTGTGAGTGCGAACTGCATTACATTTGAAAGAATATTGCAAGTTCCTGAGAATTCTTGAAAATTTCAGTTTTTGTTTCTGATTTTTATTTTACCTGTTCCTGATGAAAAGATTCTGGGGTGGGCATGTCTGTGATGATGATGATGATGATGGTGATGATGATGATGATGACGATGATGATGATGATGATGATGACAATAATGCTTTCAGACCGCTGCTGTCAGAGAAGCCAGACATTGTGGTAGGCACGCCCAGCCGTATTCTGGCTCACCTGCGGGCCGGGCACCTGGAGTTGCATGCGGTGCAGATGGTGGTGGTGGACGAGGCCGACCTCGTCTTTTCCTTTGGCTATGAGACAGACATTAAGAAACTTCTTGAGTGAGTCCTGGTATCTCTCACACTGTTGAAATAATTGTGGTTTCTTTGTTCTTAGAACAGATGCAGAGAGAATGGCAGGATAGGGTTCCATGTGGGCAAGAGTGGCTGTGTGGTATGGGAGGAACTATAAATAGCGGAGAAGAATGAAGTTGGAATGAATGTGTGTGCATGCATGTGTGTGTGCATGGATGTGTGTGTGTGTGTGTGTGTGTGTGTGTGTGTGTGTGTGTGTGTGTGTGTGTGCGTGCGTGTGTTTGCGTGTGTGTACATGTGTTTGCGTGTGTGTGTGTGTTGTACGTTTAGCATGACAGACTCTCGTTGTTTGTTTCTGTCCTGTTTAGAGACTTGCCCAGGATCTACCAAGCCTTTCTGATGAGTGCTACTCTAAGCGAGGATGTGAAGGCTCTAAGGAAGATGGTCCTGCACAACCCAGTGCGTGACTTGCATTTTCTCTTTGTTTGTTAGTTTTTTTTGTTTTTTAAAAAATCAAATTTCAAATTGTTATGACTATTTGATGTTGAACTGTGCTTCATGTGCCAGTTACAGGGATATTAGATAACACATGTATAGACCCTATGCATGCATGCATACCCATCAACATTCATATATACATAACCACAAGCATGTACACATGCACACAGACAGACAGACTCACACACACACACACACACACACACACACACACACACACACACATGCGTACACACACACACATGCGCACACACACACATGCACACCCACACTTATACACATACATACACAGACCTGTGCACTTTACGATTTTTGCGTATAATCTCACGAAATTTAATACAGCTATACGATTGTACGTTTCAAAACCAAATTGTACGAAATTTTGATGAACGAGCTTACGAAAATGCGCTGAACACGTAATCCGGCCGAGTCCAAGAGTCTGGTCCAACTTTTAAAAGTTCCTATGGCGCATGCGTACTTCCTGCCTCTATGAATGCATCAACATTGCTTCTCACTCAGCTTCAACTCGCGCGCATGAAACAGACAACGAAAATTCAGATTCATTGGTAGAAGCTGTGATCCAAAAGAAAAAGAAATATGAACAGAAGTACAAACCAGCGTATCATACTATTTTCAAGTTCATTACTGCGTCAAAGAAGGGCGATACGTTCGCACACAGCACCACGTGTAACTGTCAAATCGCGATTGCTACAGTGGTCGCTTTGACATTCAGCGGCACATCGGTAGCAAAAGCCAAAAGGGAAACAGTGATTCTGGAAAACGGTAGGCAATGAACATTCAAAGCTTTTTCGTGAAGTCGAGTTCTGCAGGCACTTCTGATGAGACACTGGAACATCAGACTACTCGCGGAGAGGGACAAAAAGCTCCAAAATCCCCCCCTCCCACCCCACCTCCGGCCCCAAAGGAGCACACTGTCCAGTGAAATTCTTGAAAGTCTTCTCATCCTGAAGAAGGCTGACTGTTTTTTGATAGATGCAGTTCATGGCCTTTCAGCTGACATTCACAATTTAAAGGACAGCGTTCGTAGGGTCCTTTGAAGTCCTTATAAATGGGATTTTTGTCAAAAGGCCTTTTAAGTCCTTTGATTCAGCAAGTTGGTCCTTTTAACTCACGAGGAGGTCCTTTTCATTTTTGAAAGGTACTGTTAAGTCCTGTTTTTTTAAGAGAAGGAGGCTTGAAAATGGAACCGATACATCTTCCACAAACCAACTGTACTTTTGCAAGTTGCAAAGAGTTGACAGATGCCGACGCGATCATCTGAACGTGGTAGGCAGGCCTATAACGCTAGGCCTATCAGTGGGCTTTCTGTTTAGTAAGCTTAGCTAGCAGATGACGCGAAGCTGCGGGCAGTGGCTTGTGTCTTCTGCTGGTGCGTTGCTGCAATCCAGCTTTTTTGACGTCACGGGTTCCACAGTGCAGACGCGGTGCTAATGTTCGCGGCATATAGCTGACTTAACATTTTCGCTCATGCTATCTATGTTAAAATGTTCCCTTTATAGAAATTCATTTGAAGAGTGGGGCAATAATGATGAAATATATTACCCAAATAAATATAGGTACATAACATGACGGATTGCGAACATGCGAACATAACAAACAGCTTGGGGAACAGCTATATGCTGAGTTCTTGAGTAACATTTACAGGATTGATTCCTTTTCCCGCCTTGTCTACCCCCCCTTCCTCCATGTTGGCAAAGGTCCTTTTAAACTGATTTGAGGTCCTTTTAAAGTCCTTTAAAGTCCTTTTTTGGCCTCATGCCCATCACCTGGGAACCCTGAAGGAGCTGGAATCACCAAGTCTGAAATAAAGTTCACATCATAATTGTTATGCTCTTCAGAAAGACTGGTTAGCTTATCAACAGTGAAAACGTGCCCATAGTAGCATATGAAAGAAATAGATTACTTCAAGATTTTTTTTCCAGTTATGTCCATCAGTACAGTAAAAAGTGAAGAGAGAGTTATTTTATAGTGTTATAAAAGAAAATTCACATCAGTTAATGTTCTTGTTAATTTCCTGAGCAAAGGCTTTTGCCCATCAGAGGATACTGGCAAGGAACTTGGATTAGTTTGACAATCATTGATTGTTAAAGAAGCCAATTTAATGCATTTCATGAAAATACATCTTTTATAGTAATAAATTTTCAGTGTTTCTAATGTCTGGAATGCATTCAGTATTGTTTCCTACGCAGCTACTTAAAGTTGCAGCGCAAAGTTACTTTGCGCTGCAAAAGCTTACACATTTTACACACAATTGTACACATTTTTGACCCAAAACCTACACATAGAATTTCTGAGGGGTAACCAGGTCTGCATACACATGCACATACGCATGCACACAAACCACACAAAACAGCAGCCAAACCTCACCAAACACTCATTTCAAAACAGATGGTAACTTTCTGCCACTTGTTGATTGAATGAGCAGGTGAGTAATTGAAAATTCGGTCTGATTTTAATTATTCATGATGCGATATGGCAGAATATAGGATTTTGCTTTAGTTGTCTTTGTAAGTGACATGGTGTTGAAAACTGCCGTGGAGATACAACAATTTCTGAAGTATGAAGGGATATTTTCTCAAATTCAGATGGTTGGCGACTTATATTATGAAGCACACTATGTATGATTCATTTGGTTTTTATACTTGGACACTTCAAAAACTACAGGTGTGGGGGGTTCAAGGCTTAAATGGAAGTATCAGTTTATAACTTCACAGTTTAAATCTATGAGTCAAGTCACATACCAGTTGTACCAGTAAGCTCGACCCCACCCACATGCCACTCCCACCCCTTCCCCCTGAGATACAGGGTTGCAGGCTGAACTTCCTGCTGGAATAAAGAAGGCCATACACATTTTTGGTTGAAGTGAAAAAAGTCTAGTTTTCCATACAAGGGAGTTCTTCTAACACCAGATGCACAAATTCTGGTCACCACAAACTTTCTTGAGTTCAGACTGCAATCTATCTTTATAAGTTTCAGAAGTGGTAAATAAAAGTTATAGTCAACAAAAATTATCGCTGCCTCCGTTTCTTGAAGTAAGTGAACTCCACTGCATACAGGACAGTAACATTAATGTCAGTTTTAATGGTGGTCTTGTGAATAATATGGTAAAAAGGAGGTAAGATGTCTCCAAATGCTCAGATTTTACCTACAAAGATGTAGAAATTCTTCAGCTTCTCGGGGCTTTGCCTCCTGATCCCAGACAAGAGTCTCTGCCCCTTGACCCTGCTTGGTGGTGGGGGGGGGGGGGGAAGGCGGCCCTCTGGACCCATAGCCTTCCTGCTGTTAATTTTTTCCTGGTTTCATCCAGGTGTAGGAATAACTGGTTGTCGCTATTATTAGGTGATTATCTTTCTGGTGTACAGCAGTTGTGTGTGTTTTGCTGTTGCTATTAGTAGGTGATTATCTTTGTGGTATACAGCAGTTGTGTGTGTTTTGCTGTTGCTCTTATTAGATGATTATCTTTCTGCATGCAGCAGTTGTATGTGTTTTGCTGTTGCTGTTATTAGATGATTATCTTTCGCAGGCGCTTGTATGTGTTTTGCTGTTGCTGTTTTTAGATGATTATCTTTCTGCTACGCAGTGGGTGGTTTTTTTGTGGCTGTTTTAGTTTTTATTCCTGTATCGTTGTGTTGTTTTTTTGGGGTGATCCGAGAAGGAATCTCACTCCCTGAGACAGCCAGTGACCCAGTTTTGCGTCAAGTGAAGGCAGATCTTTTTCTCTACCTGACGGATTTTCTGCCACAAAACCACACACGCAGCACATGTGCCCTCACACAAAACCATACCACTCACGAGCAAATGCAAGCATGCATGCACTCGGGCCACATGAGCACTGCCCACAACACACACAAAACCCCAAAACCACAAAACCCCACAACACCACAACCCCCCACCCCACACACACACAAGAAAGACAAAAAACTAGACACAGACACAGAAGAAAGACGAGGTAAATTTTCTTTTTCCCTCTCTCTCTCTGATTTTAAAAAAGTATCTTTCCCTTCACTTGCTGTGACGTGTGTGCTTTTGAAAGGGCAGTTTAGCATTTTGAACTTGATTTTCCCACTAATCACTGATGGCCGCTGCAAAATTTGCAAAAACAGCTGAATCTCTCAATCTATAGGGGAAAATGCCTTAAAATTTGCATTATATCGCTTGAAAAAAACCCGGCGCTGAGAAGTGAATGAAACCCCTTTTTCAATGCACATGATGTAATGCAAAAGGCAAACTTAAGACAGCTGACAAAAAAAACCTGAAACAGGAAATATAGGAATTAACAAAACGCAACATTGAGTGAAAATGATTCATAGAGTATTTAAAGAAAAAGTCCTTTGATTCGGTGTCCAAAATTTTACTTTTTAAAAGGGGAATTAGTTTTCAAATCTCACATAGGATATAATAAAGTTCTCACACTCTTATGTATTTTGTTTTTTTTTTTCAATTAAAAGGAAATCTTTGCTCATGTTTTTTTTTATAACTTGTATTTTTTGGAAATCTATAAAAATGCTTGTCTGTTTTAAGAATATGAAATAAAAGATTAATAATGCCATTTGTTTTTGGTGGTTGAAATTGGGGAAAAATGTAGGATGTAAAGAAAACCCCTCCTTGTTTTTTGACCAAAAATGAATAGGAGCACAAGTACATAGTGAGTCTGCGTTTGAACAGATGTGAACTGGGGAAAAGTAATGGTTGGAAGTCTCTTGTGTGTTGCCCGTGTGAACAGAGGCAAGTACGGATATAATGATGTCTTTTTGGGTGTTTGATCAGACGGAAATAGGGGAAAATACATGGTGTAATGAGTCTTCTTGTGTGTTGATCAGTGTGAACTAGAGGAAAGTACATGGATTTGATGTTTTGTGTTTTGACCAGGTGTGAACTTGGGGACAAGTCTGGTGTAGTGTGTCTTCTTGGGGTTTGATCAATTGAACTAGAGGAAAAGTACATGGATTTTTGGGATGTCTTCTTGTGTTGACCAGTGTGAACTGGGGAAAATACATGGATGAATGAGTTTCTTGTTGTTGACCAGATTGAACTAGGGAAAAGTACAGGGGTGAAAGTTCTGGTTTTTGCCATGTGTGAACTAGGGGACAAGTACGGGATGTATGTGTCTTCTTGTGTGTTGATCAATGTGAACTAGAGGACAAGAAAGGGATGTAGTGATGTTTCTTGTTGTTGCCCGAGGTGAATAGAGGACAAGTCAGGGGTGATGAGTCTTTTTGGTGTTGACCAGGTGTGAATAGAGGACAAGTAATGGAGTAGTGATGTCTTCTTGGGGTTTTGCAATTGAACTAGAGGACAAGTACGGGTTTAAGTGTGTCTCTTGTGTGTTGCCAGATGTGAATAGAGGACAAAAATGGATGTAATGATGTTTTTGTGTTTCCCGGGTTGTGAATAGAGGAAAGAATGGATGTAATGATGTGTGTTGACCAGGTGGAAAAAAGGGGGACAAGACTGATGTAATGATGTTTGACCGGGTGGAAAATAGAGACAAGTTCTTTTGCTTGTGGCACTGCTGAAAGGGGGCTGGTCCGTGGAAAAAACCCTTTTGTTTTTTAAACCGTGGACAGTTCTACAAGTGAGGCTGTTTGATCATGGATTAATTGTTGAACTTTGTGTATTTTCACGATTGGTTAACGTATATCGATGGATTATGGGCTAACATTACTTTGAGATGTTTGATTAGGGGTTTAATTGTTGTAACTTTGATGTTATTCATCGATTATGGTAAAAACATATATGCAATTGTTAGGGGCTAAATATCATGAGATGATTGATTAGGGTTTAATTGTTGTAACTTTGCATGTATATTCATCAGTTATGGTATAGCATAACGGACGATCACGGGTAACATATACATTGAGATGATTTTAGGGTTTAATTGTTGGACTTGCTGTAAATTCATTGAATTTTTAACATGTATGCGTTTGGTAGGGTAACATATATGAAGTAAAATTGCTTTTTAACATGCATTTTGTAATATATTGATGGATGTTTGGAGAAAAGGTTTATAGATTGAGGGATTGTGCATGATCATTTAAAAGTGCGTTTTATTGTGACATTATAATCATTAATAGGTATTTTTGTACGGACTGATTCTAATGAACCAGCCTTTCATTTTAAAACCCAAATCATTGCAGTATAAGCTAGTTAGTACAGTTTCTAAAAATTTGGGGAAAATTTAGAGAAAAAATAAGGTATCATTTAAAAGGCTGGGAAAATTTGTAAAGATGACTTGTTTATAAAAATTTTTAAAATTTTATGGTCCCAGAAAAAAAATGAAAGAAAAAAATGAAAAAAAAAACCCTTTTGGTTTTTGCAAGTTTTTTCAGTTGTCGCATGAAGTAAAAAATTAACTGCTGGAACTTTTGAAAATTCTTTTGGGGATACTTGGGGAAATTGGACCCCACCAGTGTAAACATTCTTTTGGTGTTTCCCCTTGTATTCATCCGACAATAGTCTGTCTGTAGTTGCATAAAAGGGAAGATCGCCACTTCTTGATGAGTGTTTTTTTTCGTGTGCTTGGAAGAAAATTTTGGGGAAAAACATTTGGTTTGGGGGAAATTAGTACGGGTTGGGGCTTAAAAGTTTTGTAGCTTTTGTGCCCTTTTTGGGGTATGAACCCCGAATTAGGGTGCTTTTTTAGTTGTTTATTTGGGGTTTCATTGTTTCTTGCTTTAATAGACTGAGACTAAAATTTTGGTGGGGAACCATGTAATTGTGATTTTAAGTACAACACAGATAAATTACCCAAAGAACTACCAGACTTATACAGTAATTTGTACCGTCACCAACCCAGTTTTTTCCCTGTCGTTGAGGCAGAACCATCTGCCACATTCCAACCGTCTAGAGCATTCAACACATTCTTAAAGTGTCGATAACTGAATGACTGTAAGATGTTTCATCCAAAAGTGGGGTCGAAAACACTTGACTGTGAGATGTCCCAGCAAACCCAAGAAAAGACTGTCCATAACCCCAATACCAAGTTTTTTTTGTGAATTTAAAGGGAACTTTTGAAATTAGGATACTTTAAAAATAAACAAACAAAAATACATACATACATACATACAAACAAATAAATACATGAAAGAAACAAAGGCTGCAGGTGTGAGTCACTCTAAACGTGTATATAAAATCTAGTAATGGATGTAGTTCACTGTGCCTGTGTCTGTTTCTGTGTTGCTGATAGTTCAGAACTGATCATCATACATAATCACTGATTTGATGACAGAAAATCTGGAATTCATCAATAACCTTGATGTCTAACCCCACTTTTTTTGTATTCTCACACACTGCCACTGACGTTGAATGGACTGTGATTAGATCCACACCATGTACACAGCTTTCTGAAGTACTGTTACCCTTTGAATGCACCTGGGTCTGTAAACTATCCACCGTCATAGTAGATGGAGATTCCCCTTCCACTGTCACTCATAGTCACACTTGACTGTAGCTGAGAAATTCTTATGGCGTTTTAGGCTTGAATCAAAGCACTTTGCTAATGATGGTTGCTTTTGCAACTTTTGCATTTGCCCTCGAATGGTGTGCAGTAACCGTCAAAGCTTTCCATAAGCCTCAGATGGGAACAAATGGGCAGAACAGGGTGGAACAATATTGAAATTGTAACGATGCACAGATGAAAGACGGCAGAAGAGGAGTTGATTTTTTTTTAATAAATAGGTATTTATCTTGATGTATCCTAGCCTTACCTTCCAATTTTAAAAGTATATGTGTCTGTGAGCTGTGAGTGAGGAGTTTGTGTACTTCAGTTTCAGTTCATGTTTGTCAGAGCATTTGTTACTTTAGTGCATGTTTGTTACTTGGTGAAGCATTGTTCTCTTGATCCATGGACCCGGGTTTAATCCACTCGTGAGACAGCTGGAAGAGAATTTTCTCTTTGGAGTCAATGTATGTGCAGCATTCCCCCCGCCTTCCTTTCCATCTCGGATTCTTGGAACAAGACTCTGAACTGAGTCATGAACGTGGTCACAAAGGCTAGAACAGACAAACAATGCAATATACGCATTAAATCCCTTTTCATCCATTGTAGCACAAAGGGCCACAAAATCAACAGTAAACCTCACATGCTTCCTGACATGTTAACCCTCTTGTACTCAGTTTCTCTGACTGCAAACTTCCCTAGATTTCAGATTCTTCTACAGGTTTCAGCCTAAAAATGGGTATGTGTGATTATAAACTTATGGGGAATGTATGTGAACCGCTAGGAGAAAGAAAATTGGCAGACAGTTTCAGAAGAGCATGCACTTCACTTTGAACTCTATTTTGTCTGTCTTAGGGATATAGGTCGTGTCACTGTCACCAAATTGTCACCAGACACGTGACATTTTATGATGACAATCAAGTTTACAGCATGCAAGCATGCGCAGTCACCATGCTGATGCAGGCTGTTAGTGTAAGATGAAACCTGAGGCCTACCTGACGTGAACCATCTGCTGCCTGGCAGTACAGATCCCACTGGTTGTCCCACCAATGTCATACAAAACTTGTCACATGTCACACACAATACTATAAAAGAGGGTCAGGTGCGCCCTTTGCAGCTTGTTTTTGTCTTGTATACCTGTTTCTTTCATCAGTAGCAGTCTTAAAAAACAAAGAGGAACAAACAAAACGAAAAGAACAAGTGGTGTAGCAGTGTCAGGTAACGAGTGAGCCGGCCCAGTGGGTTCCTGACACTGATGCACCCCTGCCATGCCGTGTGTCGCGGGCCGCCATTTTGTCTGAAGCGCTGCCAGTGGAACATTGTATTCCGGGTCGCTTTGCACTTCACTGTCTTCTTCAACACTACTACCTACATCTATATCACTTTCATTCTCCATTTTTCTTTCAAATGTCTCCACTTCTACAATAATTTCATCTAACTCCTCTTGCGAGTGGTCAACCATCTCGTCGTCGTTCGTAGCAGACGCGAAAGCCGCCATTGTGAAAGTCGGTCAGTTTCCATTCACAAAGTTACTCGCTGCGTTCTGTGCCTATTCTCAATGAACACACACGGTTCCATCACCCAAAAATAGTGCCAACACATGATTGGGCCATGCCTGAGTCTTCCTAGTTACTGTCTGCGACTGTGTGTGTCTACACACGTGATCACTGCGTGATGGAAAATTCCCACAGAGAGGTCCCGGTACGTCCCAGTACGGGAAGAACAGGCGCCCGACGTTCAGTCCCGGATTCTCCCGTTGCGAGTATAAGAGGGTTAAGACACCATCTTCTCTGACACAAGGCTATCTCAGATGTGGAGTGAAAAATGGTCACATATATAATGCCAAAAATCTAAACAATGATTGGAAGAAGGAAGAGAAAGTTATGGTAGTTGTTGAATGTCATTGGCAGCTGTTGTGATATTGCAGGCTGAAACTGTTCCTGGAGCCGTTTGGTGTTCCTTCCTGTGTGCTGAATGCAGAACTGCCGGTGAAGTCAAGGTGAAACCCAAGTCAACCAGACACAGGGATAAAACTTTTAGAACTGCTTTGTGTGTGTGTGTGTGTGTGTGTGTGTGTGTATGTGTATGTGTGTGTGTGTGTGTGTGTGTGTGTGGTGAATTTGAAAAATCTTTTTTAGAGAAACATTACAGCAAAGTAATAAATTCGTGTTTGTTGTAGACGTTATAAAACACAGGTTAAATGGGGAGAAAAATACTGGTCAGTTACCGTACATCAACATCATTTCATAAATTTAAGTTCAGATGTAACAATCACGATTTGCCAGTTGAGTCAGAGAGAATTTATGTCATTTCTGTAAAATAGATATTTGCCAAAAATGTGACACAAATTGCATTAGAGATGAGTTTCATTTTATCTTAGAATGTCCAAAATCTTCTGATACTCAAAAAAAGAGAAAAACTCTAAACATGTTTATTCAGGGACTGTGTTCCTGTTTTCTAGTTTGTTTTCTGGAAACGGAAAGCTGCTGTTCAAATGAAGTAAAATTGTTAGACATTGCAATGTTGTTTAACATGTATTTACTCAGTCAAGGAATTATTTTGTATGCATGACGTAGATGCCACTTTGAATTTAATTATTTTATGCTTTTGTTTTATATTCTCCATGTCCCAGCAGGGGTCAAAGGTTAATTAAGTCTTGAATCTTGTGTGTGTGAGTGTGTGTGTGTGTGTGTGTGTGTGTGTGTGTGTGTGTGTGTGTGTTGTGTGTGTGTGTGCGTGCATGCATGCGTGTGCATATATGCCGTTGAACGTGTAGTGTGTAGACACTTCCTTCATTAAATCTGATTAAGATGTTGGGGATGTGTACAGGTGTCATATTGTCAGCCAGTTCAACGAAGGCCTGTATGAATTGATCATTGCCTCTGATGAAACACTGTTGGAGAAGCCCAGCAAGAAACCCAGCTCGAAAGGCAAAACGTCAGTGTTGTTTTGTGTTGCTTTATTTTGTTTGTTTGTGCTCTGTGCTCTTTATGAACTATATGCTTTCTAAGAACTAAAGTTAAGATTCAAAACTGATTGTGTGCATGTGTTATCTGCCTTAAATTAAGGATGACAGTATTTCAACAATGATGTTGAAAGACTGGCACAACTGTACCCTTTCTATTTCCATTCAGACAGGCTCTGGACATAGTTTTCCACAGGCCTCTGTACTGAAGATAGGTCAGTGGTTTGTTTACACCATTGGTGCTGATGAAATGGTGTGACAAGATGATTTTAGGCAAGTGTGAGTTTTATTTTGTTTTGGTTTGGTTTGGTTTTAAACTGAATGAGCCGTGTTGGAGTAATGTCAGTAGCAGGGCACAGGGGATGAGTACACACCCTCTATCCCCCCCACCCCACCTTTCTGGCACTTCACTCTTGCTCAAGACCCACTCCTTCCCCCCTCTCCTTCTCCATTTCCCCACACACGCCCCACCACCTTCTAAACAAGAAATGAAAATACAAGTTATATTGCAATTTCATCTTCTTATTGGCTTAATTTATGACTTTTTTTTGTTTTTGTTTAAACCTTTTCTGTATTTGTAAGCGCTTAGGGCTTATGATGTAAGATTAAGCGCCATAAATAATCATTATTATTATTTTTTTAATTATTTGTTTCTGTCAATGTAAAGATTCTTTTTCTATGTGATAACACCTTTGAAAGAGCTTTGTGTGGTGGGCTGGGCTATAATGCAACTGAAACATAGACTGCATGCATATATATATCCATATATATATATATATATATATATATATAACTAATAAATTACAAGGATAAGTACCGAGCACCGTTCCAGCAACTTACAGAGCAGCTTGGTGTTGCAATGACTGCAAGAAATATTGAATTATAAACAAAGCTTGCTCTTATGTCTTAGATTGAAGAAATAGGGGGAAATACGCATTCATATCTGTAGATGATTCTGCCTAACTAACAGTATGTGCTTGAGTGGTTGAATGGGGGGAAAAAAAAAAAAATAATAAATGCTTCTCAAAATGAGCCTTCAGCAAGCTTGTATTCTCCAAGGGAGAGACATCCTCCAATAGGGAGGGAAACTCACTAACATATAACTCCTGGTCATATACCGATATTTCGAAACTTGGTCGTTTCTCCTCAGTGACCGCGGAAAGTGGTAATTAGACTCCTCTACCTTTTCAGTTTTAAGAAGAATGCAATCCCAGAAAAGGCTGGTGTGCAATACCGTAGTATGTTTGTTGAGTTTTCAAAAAACCAACCAAAGGTGCCATCTAAGAAGCAAAAGAAAATCATAAAAGAGCAAAACAAGCTACATTTTCTTGTGAAAAGTAGAAAATATAAAAAGATATCCTCTTAAGACACAAGTGCTGAGGGCCAGTTCTTGGAATGAATCCGCAAGGGACTAAAATACAACAAACTAATAAATTCCAAGGATAAGTACCGAGCACCGTTCCAGCAACTTACAGAGCAGCTTGGTGTTGCAATGACTGCAAGAAATATTGAATTATTATTTATTTTATTTTATTTTATTTCCCCACCACCCCCCCCCCCCCCCACCCCATTCAACCACTCAAGCACATACTGTTAGTTAGGCAGAATCATCTACCGCTGCAGATATGAATGCGTATTTCCCCCTATTTCTTCAATCTAAGACATAAGAGCAAGCTTTGTTTATAATTCAATATATATATATATCTCTATATATCTCTCTCTCTCTCTCTCTCTCTCTCTCTCTGTGTATGTGCGTGCGTGCTCGCGTGTGGTATGGTGCCTGTGTGTGTGCATGTGTGAGTGTGCTTTGAAATCATTTGAAAGTCACATGTGTTTCTGTTTTTCTTTCTGGATACTTGCAAAACAATAATCAATTTCTGCTTCAAACAGGGCCCGGAAGAAGGATGAAGAGTATGGCGTGGCCCGTGGAATAGACTTCAAGAACATATCCAACGTCATCAACTTTGAATTCCCAAAGACTGTGGATGCGTACATTCACCGTGTTGGAAGGTGAGTGTTGGGATTGGAGGGGAAGGAGGGTGAGAGGCGGCGCAGGTTGGGAAGTGTGTGTGAGGGGGTTGGGGGGAGAGTGGATATGGAGTATAGTGGTATGTACACTGTACCCCTTCAACCCTCTCCTCTATACCACCTTCCCTATTTCCCCCTTTCCCCCCTACTCATTGTACTCCTGGTGGTGAGTAACTGCCACCAGAGACATGCAGGCTGGAGAGCTGTCCTTGGATCTGAGGATTTCTGAGAAAACGCCCTGGTGTTCAGAGGCAGTCAGAATGAACATGCAAGAAAAGATCAGTCCTGAAACAAGAAGAAGATCGCAAAACATGTTCACACTGAGTCTTGTGTTGCATGCATATTCTCCAGTTCATGTTTTTATGATTCTACTTGCAAGGCAATGCAGCCCGCAGATGTTATGGAGTAGTGTGGCGCTTCTGTATGCATTAATCAGAGCAGTTAAGTGGTGGGCAAATATGTAGGTGATGGGGATGTGTTCAGCCACTATGTTTCTGGTTGCGCATCATGCATAGGCTTCGTCTTTTGGGGGAAAGGTGATGTTTTGCATGGCATGGATTATAAATTGGGGTAAGACATTTGAGGAAGGCACTGTAGTCAACTGATGGACTGAAAAGACTGCAAAATTAAGCAGTTTCAATCATTGGCTTTTGACTTGTTTTCAGAAAGTGAACAAGCTTTTTCGCTATGTAAAGAACTTATCTACATTGAGTGTGGATTTAACAGCGCTCTTTAAACGCATGCACTACAAGAAGCATGTTGATACTTCAAGGGCACTGGACTGCAATCAGAGCAGACTGGATTTCTTGATCGGATTAATGCTTTACCCTCTCCGCTCACCCTATTATATATATATATATATATTTTTTTTTTCAAACAAGCATGCATGGATTTTATTTTGACGGTGTGACAGCCTGTGTAAGTGATGTGTAATGCACAACTGGCACGACTGTACCCTTTCTATTTCAGTTCAGACAGGCTGTGGACTTAGTTTTCCTCAGGCCTCTGTGCTGAAAATAGGTCAGCGGTTTGTTTACACCACCCACATGTCCGCTGGTCATGCAACTACCTGACAGCCCAACAGTAAGAGCAAACTTCCACCATCGCAAAAGCTTGTGGTGTTTTGGCTGATCAGAACTTTTAGTCTGTGTGTGCTTTGTGCTGCATTATGGGCACATTCCTTATCATCATTTTGATGCAACAGATTATCCAAGTTGTTAACTTTGTGAACGATTAATACTTTCACGATGGGCGCGGCAGAGCAACGTCACTTCCCTGCAGATGCGTGCACCGCATGTGCTTACAACCGTTGCAGATGCGCGATTTTCACACTTATTCAATATGTGAAATCCAAGTGAAATTTTTTTTTTAGAAAGGAAAAGAAATTGCACACTGTACACACTTTTCGCTTGTTTTAGTTTCTGAAGATACGATGTTTAAAACTATTAAATACACAGAGCAAATAAATCAAGCCCAGATTCTTTTCCATAAACTTGTACACCTTTACACCCTTTATCGTCTGAACCACTTTGTTGAACCAGTTCTAAAACCCCATGTAATTCTTCTTCTGGCCAGTATGTTGGCGAGCAGGAAATTCCACACGTGCCTACTGCAAAAATTCCCAGTGCCAGACGAGTCTCTTTGGTCGGACTACTCTGGGGTCACAAAGGCCGTTGCTAGTGCATGTAAACTGACCCTTCCAGTGGCTAGAACCTTGTTCTAAATATTTAGGGCATCTGCATCCCATAGACCGTAGACGAGGGGATTTTTTAATAGTTGTGCCGTCACGGAGGCATGGCACGTCCAGGGAATACAGCAGCGTTGCCGTCACCATGGAACGGCTTATCGTGAACTGAGTCGACTGAGTTGCCATCACTATCGCACGGAACGTCGCAAAAAGGTTAAGCAGAAATCACTTTTGAAAAAGTTCACCCTTAGACTTTGCCATCAAGGAAAACTTCTGAAAATCCAGTCCTTCTTTTGAGATCACTTAAGAATCCTGTACTTTTTCCACATTCTTGACTTAATATTGCAAACCTTTTGGTCTGTGGCAGATTTGTTATTAAGCAACTTGGGTAGTTTAACACTTTTGTGTTTCAAGTATCAAATACCCAAAGGTATTCAGCTGTGAAAAACCTGGTCAAGGCGCACAACTTGTGTTTGAAAATGAAAAACATATATGTTGCGTGCCACTGCCAGTGCCGGTCAGTGTGTAACACATGGCACATAGTTTATTCTCCAGCCAATGTCAGGGTTTCATCACTGATTTTATGTACAGGTTTACTAACTTGTACAATCTTATTGTGTGTGTGTGTGTGTGTGTGTATGTGTGTGTGTGTGTGTGTGTGTGTGTGTGTGTGCGTGTGTGTGTGTGTGTGCGTGTGTGTGTGTGTGTGTGTGCGTGCGTGCGTGTGTGCGTGCGTAACTGGTGGTTACATGCTTTCAGGCAACAGAATGTTTCTGTGTGTGTGTGTGTGTGTGTGTGTGTGTGTGTGAGAGTGAGTAAGTAAGTAAGTAAGTAAGTAAGTAAGTAAGTGGTTCCATGCTTTCAGGCAACAGAATGTTTCTGCATGTGTGTAAGTACTGATTAGGTGGTGACAATACAGACAATGTGTGTATGTTTGTTATGTGTAACTGGTAGGTCCATGGTTACAGTACCAGACCTGTTTACTCTTACGATTTTGCCGTAATTTTTACGGGAAAAAATCGAAATTACGGGAATTACGGCCAAAAAAAATTATTACGGGAAAAAAAAAAAAAAATCTTAAACGCAAAGTTTCTTTTGCTACGATTCCGGTCAAAAGGCAAACAGCATTGAAGCGTTTCCCAGCGTGCCTTGCGTCTTATCCTTTGCAAAGATGGCGACGAAGCGAACACGCGCGCCCACGGCTGGTTCATCCAAATGTTCAAAAGTTGCAAAAGTTCGGCAACAGTTCCGTGAATCATACCTGAAGACGCCTGGAATACAGAGATCGTCACTTGGCGAAGAGTATGCCTTCTGTGGTTACTATTCATCGGATTTTTCTATCGCGCATTCAGGCCAGTATGACAGAGTTACACTGCAAAACGAAAAAACACCTGAAGTACGTTGAAACGAAGAAAGATGCCGAGTCTTCACAGAAACTGACATCGTTTTTCACGACTGAAAAGAAGAATACCAAAAAGGAGTTCGATGATTTGTCTGTCATAAGGGCAGAAGCAATGGTAACGGAAACCTTGGTGAAAATGAACGTGCCATTGTCTGTGTCTGATGTTATCATTGTGGTGTTTCCAAGTTCAAGAAGCATGAACTTGACTTCAGAGTGCCTGCTAGCTGAACAACATATAGTGACTTGCAACATTAGTATACTTATAAACAGTATTCAAGAGTGGCTTCTTCATCATAAAGTGATTTGTGTGTATGAAATACAAGGATACTCCCACTCCCAGTTGTGGTGTTTACAAGTTCAAGCATGAAACAGACTTGAGAGTGCCTGGTAGCTGAACAATTTGAAGGTAACTGGTAAGTAAAGTGTTATTAAAAATTAAATACTATAATTGTATGATTAACCAAAGTCTTGTTATTATGGTATAAATGCTTTACATTTGATATACATGTGTAAGTGCAAAAAGTCGCTAAATATTGCGATTATGAAAATTACAGGTTTTTTTCTGAAATTACAGGTTTTTTTTATGAGACATTACAGGTACACGGAATTGGGGTAAACAGGTCTGCAGTACAGACAATGTGTCTATGTTTGTGTGTAACTGGTAGGTCCATGGTTACAGTACAGACAATGTGTCTGTGTTTGTGTGTAACTGGTAGGTCCATGGTTACAGTACAGACAATGTGTCTATGTTCGTGTGTAACTGGTAGGTCCATGGTTACAGTACAGACAATGTGTCTGTATGTTTTTTTTGTGTAACCTGGTGGCTTAATGATGAAAGAACAGATATCTAATGGGTAGTTCTGTGGTGATGGTACAGATGATGCATCTGACACTGTGCATGGTTGCAGAACGGCCAGGGGAGATCAGCTGGGGTGCGCCTTGTCGTTTGTCAGCCTCCATGAGAACAGTTTGTTCGATGCTGTGGACGCGGCTCAGAAAGCTGAAGAAGGTAAACTCTTGGGTGTTGGATTTTATAACACCAAGATAATAAAACATAGAAAAGTGTAAACATATGGAGAAAGCATGCTGTTGGATACCCATTGCACAGAAGGAGCGTTTATCAATAGCAAGAGGTGTGCTTATAGCAGATGCTTTTCATGAAAAAATATGAATGTAAATTAATGTGTGGGCTAAAAACAATACACTATATGTAATGTAAGCATGCTGGGGGAGGACTGAACACAGCTGATCCTCATCGCAGCTGGCATCATCTCTAGATGGGTCTCTCAGACCATCTCAAAAGTCTCTAAAAGTGTCAAAGGGCACTTCAGTCCACAACCCCAAGGTTCATGACCTAAGGGCCATTACCACCTCAGCAGCATTCAGATAACTCTTTGCTCCTGCACTTTGTCTTGGAGGCAGCCTTCTGGTGGTGCTCTGAAAATCCTGTTATTAACCATTATTGCAGCAAACATTAGCAGAATGAAAGTGTCAGTGCACCACACATTAGTACATGAATCAACCCAGACGCTTTGTATCAAACGTTAAAACACTAAGATCAGCAAGTGAATGTCCATCTGTTAAAAAAACACATAGACTATGTGTGGTGAGTATGAGTTGGTTTTAGAAAAAGAAGTGTCAGTGGGAAAAAAAATTGGAGGATGGAGGCACCACTGTTTAAGAAAAAGAAAAGAGAAAAAAGGAAAAAGAAAGAAAAGAAAAAGCAAAAGAAAAAAGTGAAAAAAAATGGAGGCTGGAAGACAAAAAAAAAAAGAAGAAGAAAAAAGACTGCACCATAGTCTTAGTGTACTGACAGCTTGCAGCAGCTTTCAGTACAATAGGCATGAGTGTTAATGGCTTTGCAAGCTTCGGCTTTCTGCCTGTATACATCATTGGAAATAAAATGTGTTTTAATCAGCAAGAACAAAACAAGATTAAAAAACAACAAAAAACCCCCAACCAACCAAACAAACAAAAACCAACCAACCGAACAGACAAAAGAAAACCATTACTGCAAGAGTTTCTGAATGACCGTGGCTGATGATACTGGGGATATCTCTTTCATCACAGAGAACTCGGCCTTCTTGACCAAAGTCCCACCCCCTGAAAACCATTAGGGCATAAGCCTTCATCTTCATATTTTCAGTTCTGCACATTGTTTTGCCATGGTGCCATCGAGGACGTCAAAACAGGCAGCTTATGTTATGCTCCCTGTCTGGCTACTTATATATGCTCAACATGTCCGTCTCATATTCCAGCCCTTCTGCTTGTATTGTTATGGTCCACGTGGGGTCATTTTTGCACTGGACCACACAATGAGGGAACAGAAACGGCAGTCGCTGTAGACCAGAAATGTGGCAGTGGTCCAAGTATCACAGTGGCAAAATTTGGCCATAACGTGTACAAAGTTTGACATTATAGGTATGTCTAGGTAAACAGGATGTACGATATAAACTCTCCATATTAACATAGTTTTTATTTGTCGTCTAGTATTACCATTTCCCTCCCCAATCATGGAAAAATAAACTCACATATACACACATCACACACATGCACATGCACGCACACATGCATGCACACTTTTCCTCATCCAAAACAGTTCTTTCATTTTTTGCTTGGAGCAAAATTTAATGTCAAAATTAAATTATAAACACTTTTAAGCATGTTATACTTTCTTTTTTAAAAAAAAATTCATTTCATGCTGTGGTGTTCCCATGTCTGTTAGATTATTTTTCACCGAGTATGGCGAATATTTCTTTGTTTTCAGAATCACCAGGTGTCTTCACCCCATTCCATTTCAACATGACAGAGGTAGAAGCATTCAAATACCGTGCCATGGTAAGTCACGCTTACTGTCCATGCATGGCTGCCTACCGTCCCGGAGTATCCGTATTTGTCCCCCGAAATAATGAAATCATGCAGCCTGTCCCTGGAATCCACTTTTTTATTCTATGTCCCGCGAAAAAAAAATTCGGGAGAAAAAAACAACAACAAAACAACGAAGTCGAGTTCGTCAGATGATCACCGACTGACCGACTTCGGTCGTGGCCATCCTGACCAAATCCGTCGGAAAGACCCGAACATTGCCGAACTGACCAGTGCGCATGCGCATACACCGTCTTCCCGAGTTTTGAAAGCGAGAAAAATGGACGCGAAACACGGAAAGCGTAAAAATGCCGACGGCGATCTCGACTATGGGGCTTCTCTCAAGAAGAAGAAACGTCGGCAGACATTCCTGTCAAAATATACGGAAACCTGGCCGTTCATCAAGCGTGGCAAGATCGAGACTTACGCGTCTTGTGAAATTTGTGCGTGTGAGTTCTCCATCGGATCTGGAGGTAGGGATGAAATAACCCGTCATGTCGCCACTGAAAACCACAAGAAGAACACAAAAATCCGTGAGAGCGAGAAATCTTGTAACATTAGGGCCTAGCGGATTCTTTCAGTGCGCTCAGACGTCAACCAGTCAGGAAGCTTTTGACGTCATAAGAGTTGAAACGATGATGGTTGACCTTGCAGCTGAACTGAATTTGCCGATGGCTGCGCTGGACAAGCTGAACAGAGGCGTTAAATTGATGTTTCCTGACTCGGACATCGCAAAGAAGTTTCAGTGCGCTAGAAGCAAAGTAGAATTGTAGAAGTTGTACATAGTGTAAATAAAGGTAAGCTTTCACTTTAATGTTGATGTGGTTGTGATATGTGCTACTGCTGCATGTGTCCCTGGAAATCAGTCAGTGTCCCTGGTTTTGAAAAAGTATGTCCCTGAAAGAGGCGGAAGGGGGTAGGCAGCCCTGTCTATGTTTGATAGCACTTTTTTCATGTTTAAATCCAAGAATTGAATATGACAGTAGATGAGGGAAAAATATGTATATTACGATTTGTATACTTCTCTTTCACAGGGCGTGGGGAAAACAGTGATGATCATTTCCTAAAAATTAGGGGGTCAGACTCGGTGCAAAACACTCATTTCCAAATTTTCAGGGGGTCACAAAAATATTTAGGGGGTCATACTTTATAACTGCTTGTAAATGTACACAAAACCACACACACACACACACACACACACACACAAGCACGTTCTGACTGGCTGACACACATATGACACAGAGAAAGAATTAGATAGAAATAGATAAAGAGGTGCTGTTAGCAAAGTTAATAAAAACTCTCCAGATTATGCTAAACATTATTTATTTAGATTCATGTTCCAATGTTATTAAAAGGTTAATTAAAGTGAATAAGTGTGAATACCTGATACTTTTCACAGTGAAACTTTATATGCGGGATGTTCTCTGTGATTTTCATCACAGAATTTGCACAACATGAGGTAATTCCGTCAGTACTAAAACAGTTTATTAACTGACTGTATTCTATTCACCTTGCAATGATAATTGGGAGCCTAGTGACAAACAAGAGGCGAGTGATGAATATTTGTGAAAGCTTTCACGAAACTATGTAGGTTGGCCACTTTTGCACTGTGTGCTACACATTCCTATGTCCATAATGGGACCTATTTTGATTTTTCGAACCGGTCATATTGCATAGATTGCTGGACGTTTGCTCCATTCGCTGGATGATCACTTGCAAGCCACAGATGTACCGTTGATTTTGTCTTTGAAAACTGAATTATATACGGTTTTCTGTGCTGTTTGCGCTTGGCTGAATCACTTGATTTTGTGATCCAATCATAGACTTGGGCTGTCTAATTTGACGACTCTTGTCGGTTTTTAGCAGAGAAGAGTTCTAAAGTGCAAATTGTTCACCAATTCAGAACATTCTAAAACGTTGGGGAAAGTTACATTTTTTATTAACTTCAATCGAGACAGATCGAGACAGATTGACACATTGCACGGAGCTGCAATGCATACAGGAGAATTGCGTCGCGGTAAATTTGGGTGCATTTTAGTGATGCAATGGACTGATTTTCAGTGTGTCAGACAGGAATTTTATGCATCAGAGATGCACATTAATGCATAAGAATTATCACTGGAAAGTGAAAAGAAGAAATGGAGTATATCTTCTGTTTCCTGGATTATGTCATCTATTCATACATCTGTGCTTGTTTGGTGTGTGTGTGTGTGTGTGTGTGTGTGTGAGTGTGTGTGCGTGTGTGTGTGTGTGCACATTTGTGTGAGAGACACCTTAAATCTTTTGTTCTTTAAAGGTCTAGTCCATAACTATAGATGAAGCAGGAATTCATAAACACTGTCCTTCAAAATCAGCAGACATAAATCATTACTGTTATAATGGCATGAAAGATACAGTCATGCAGCTCTTCACAACAGTTCACTTACTATTTTAAAGGATTTATACCCAGATACTACTAAGGTCTTTGGAAGTTGTTTGTCCCCTGGTGAATGTGTCAGTATACATTTTACTATGACTGGAAAATCCTGGTAAGGCAAACCAGGAACAGCTCTTTCCTTAAAGCTTCAGCATCCGATCCAATGGATCAGGGTCTACAATAAAACCGCATGACCCCCCCCACCCCCCCCCCACCCCCCCCCACCCCACCATAAAGGATTGAGTGTTTACATGCAGGTCATTTGTTTTCGTACAGAAATGTCTCATTGATTGTAAAGCACTACAATCATGTCAAATGTCTTAGAAAAAGCTGTTTACGTTTTCATGATTGTCTTGAGTATACACATATATTTAGAATATGTTCAACCTAAAGTACTTTTAAATTTTGCCGAAGAGATTACAAAGAACAACCCAAAAAAACCATGATGTGACTTAACAAACTTGTTCCATGACAGGATGCCATGAAAGCCGTGACCAGAACAGCTGTACGGGAGGCGCGGCTGAAGGAAATACGCCAAGAAATCCTGGCTTCTGAAAAGCTGAAAGTATGCCCTTAGGTTTAGTCAGTTAGTCAAACCTGCTGATGCATTTCACACTAAAATAAAAATAAAAAGTTACAGTGTGAATAAGTTCTCTGAGCATGAAAACTGCGAAAATTGCATGTGTGTGTGTGTGTTTTTGTGTGTGTATGCATGCATGTGTGCATGCGTGTGCGTGTGTGTGTGTGGGAAGGTGAGGGATGTGCGAAGGAAAAGGTTGGGGAATTGTGGTAGAAATTAGGGGTGGGGATTGGGTTGGGGTGGGGTCTATAGATATCTCTTTATTGTATTTGATGTGAAGTCTTTTTCAACACTGATTTTGTTCCTGTTTCTGCCTGTGAACAGACCTACTTTCAAGACAATCCTCGCGACCTGCAGGTGCTAAGGCACAACAAGGCCCTGGCCACGACCAAGATGCCCCAGTCACTGAAAAATGTTCCAGACTACGCAGGTATAGAGAAGCATCACATTATGTTTTTTTAGTTAGTGTGTGTGTGTGTGTGTGTGTGTGTGTGTGTGTGTGTGTGTATATATGTCAGGGTTCGTACGCTCCTTGAAACTCCTTGAATTCTGACAGTGAATTTCAAGACCTTGAAAACCTTTGAAAATCAATAAAATGTGGTTCTGTTGACCAAACCTCCTTGAAAACCTTTGAAAAGCAAGCCATCAGCTCCAAAAAATTTTATGTGGCAATAAGAAATGGCAGTTTGATTTTTTTCTGCGTTGAGGCAAAAGAAAAATTATTTAAAAACAAATTTTTACATTGTTGCGATCCTGGATTGCCGTCTGCTATTACCAAGGGAGGTAATTTGTAATTTTGATTAAATTATCTCCCTTGGTATTAACACTCGCGACGACGTTTGCAAACTTTTTTTTTTAACTAGTTTTTTTTTTTTGATAACTTTTTCCCCTCTAACCAGTCGCTTACACACCATGCATAGTCTGTATGTTCTCTTACAAATGGACATATTTTTGCTGATTTTAGTGTTTTGGCATTTAATACAAAGAGTCTGAGTTTGTTAATGTTCTAATGTGTGGTGTACTGGCACACTCACTCTGATAAAAACTGAACAAAAGAAATGGCAGTTTGATTTTTCTGTGTTCAGGTTGATGAAAAAATTATTTAAAAACAAAGGTTTTTGTTGTTTTCTTTGTACAAAAATAAAGTTTTTGAATAATTTTTTTCCCCCATCAACCTGAACACAGAAAAATCAAACTGCCATTTCTGTTTTCAATTTTTACGCAAGTATTGTAGCCTTGAAATAGAAAAGGCACTCCTTGAAAACTCCTTGAATTTTGTACTGGGGAGTCTGTAGGAACCCTGTTTATGTGTATGTGAGTGTGTGTGTGTGTTTGTTTGTTGTGTACCTATGTCCTTAGTCCAATGGTTAGAATGTTTGCCTGTGGAGTTGACTGTCACAAGTTAGAATCATTTGTAGGGTTAGATTTTTCTTTTTCAGCTGAAAATGGACCTTTATCCACTTTGCAGTAGGTTGCACAGTGAGACGACTGCAGGCAGAAATCTGAACAAATCTTAAAAAGTGTTTGAAATAACTCCGCCAA
>CM031605.1:39510228-39545690 GCA_018398815.1 Conus ventricosus
AATCCAGCTTACACTAGACACCATTTACCAAGTCCCATACTGATGAAAGGAATGACTTAGTCATGTAACCAATGTGAGTGACCTCATAGAGGACCTCCATGTCCATCCATCGACAATGCCCATGATCTTGACAGTACTTGATGCAAATTAACCTGGGCATGGGTTTGAAAAGGAAATCGGAAGTGGAGTGGGGGGGGGGGGGGGGGGGGGGGGGGGGGTGGGTGTCATCATGAAAGTATGTCAGGAAGGGCCACAGAATTTGAGACTCTGTGATGGTGACCCGTAAGGATGGGAAAAGAAATGCAATCGATGCTCCTGAGTTCCATTCTGGGCACAGACTACATGACGGGGCTTGACGTTTCCTTTCATGATGTGTCCTGACGTCAGCCAGGCCCAAGAGATGCAGATACCTGCAGTGTTAGTCAGCAGATTTGAGCAACACTCTCAGAGACGCAGCCATTAAGTAGGTGAAGCTGGACTGCATGTCCTGGTTATCCCCTTTGAGTGTACAGGACACTCAAGTCTGGAGATAACGTGAGCCGAAAAAATCCCGCAAAGAAATTAAATGCTTTTGATGGGAATCAAACCATGAGAGCCCAGTATACAAGGTCACGAAGCTAACCATTACACTGTGGGGTTGGTCATTATTGTGATACTTTGACATGATTATTGGTTAACATGAGCAAATATTTCTTGTACCCTGAAACTTGTGTGGGGGGCAACGAACAGTATTGTTGTTCATGGCAAAATTCTGTGAAAAAATAGTCCACTTTAAAGGGAAAAATCTACCAACGGTTGAATGTATTTGACACTGCTCTACCGCGACACAGCTTGAATTTCATGTGGAAGAATCTGTTTAGTGATGAAGCAATATAATGTGACTCAAGAATTTCGATTTGCATGGCATTTTTAGAGGACTAAAGCAAGGCTTTGGCCATAGCAAAACTACATTTGTTGTTGTTGTCATTTTGACTGAAACTCTTAAGGATAAAGTTTTTGTCTTTCGTTCTTGATGAATATGTTTGTTAGAACAAAGGAAAAAAAAGATGAAGAAGTGAAAATGGAAAAGAGAGAGTGAGAGAGAAAGATTATATTCTAATTTTTCTTTTTTTTTCATTTTCAGAAGAGGAAGGCTGACCCCCTGAAGAGTTTTGAGTTTGCTGGATTTTCCAAAAGAAGAGAAAGTAGAAGCGGGCAAGATATTGAAAAATGTGTGGACATGGTTATGTAGGTGTAAAACAATGTATTTTTGCTTGTACTGAATGCATGTGTGTGTGTGTGTGTGTGTGTGTGTGTGTGTGCGCGCGCGCTTGGAGTTTGTTTCTTGATTTAAGTATCTTAAGTTGAAGCATGATTCACTGGAAGAGTTGTGATGGTCAATTAAAAGTATGTTGAGATGTGCACTTAAATTGTCTTTTGTGTGTGTGTGTGTGTGTGTGTGTTTATATGTGTGTGTGTGTGTGTGTGTGTGTGTGTGTGTGTGTGTTTCTAAGGTCAAATGAAAGCCAACATCTGTGACCTATGGGTTGTATGTGTGCACTAAACACTGACAGGTTCAACAGTGTATGAGCAGTAGCAATGGTATTGGACGGAGGAAGAAAAGGAGATTGGTAGCCTATAATGGTTACGATCTGGTAAGCATCAGGCACAATAGACCGACTTCCCAGAGCTGTTTCACTGATTGAGCTTTGGAAAATGGTAGAGAAAGAGGAAATAAATGTAACTGTACTCCTTCAAAATCTGTATGCACGCTACAAGCCAGATTTTATTTGTGTCTAAAGAGACAGCAGGATGTCCAGTAACTTGGAGATGAAAATCTTTAGATGTCTTGTTGAAATATGATTCACTGTGGCCTTTCTGCCCAGAAAACATTATTTCCACAAAATTGTATCACTGTTGATGTTTCTTTTTTGTACGTTAGCTTTCAGTTGTTCTTTAATTACGCTGAGGACCAGTCTCGTACAAATTCTGTTCAGACACATAGTTTAAACAACCCTCCAATTTTAACCCCCACAGTCATCAGCCTACTTGTATGTTTATCTCTCTATTCCCACTCTTCACTCCTACTCTCTCTGCACTATCACATTACCCTATCCCTGGTTTTGATCGACTTCATACGCTTCAGTGCTCTTTTCAAAGTGCTCTATGTTTTTACAAAAAAAAAGAAATGGTGAACGGATAGGAAATTCCAATAGGTGTGCGTTGAGAACATGATAGCAGTTAATGGTTATCTATGTTACCAAAGCTTGAAACTTATTTTCAGTAATGGAACTGAAAATGAACATGTGGTTACTCCTCAGTTCAAAGAAACTGTTGCCATTTCCTGAAACCCCTGCCAGTCCCTTTACTTCCTGGTGAAGTGTATGCTGTATCTGTTGCATGTGACTGTTACACTCCAGATTTACAGAGTACCTTCCCCCAACCCCTCTGAGAAACAGGCATGGCTTGGAGTCTTTTACATCTATCATTACCCTAAGAATTCACAGCATACTCCCCCCAACTCCCCCACCCCCTCTGTCCACAAAGAAAAAATGTGTGTGTGTGTGTGTGTGTGTGTGTGTGTGTGTGTGTGTGTGTGTGTGTGTGTTCTATGCACAGGCTCGTGCGTTTGGGTGTTTGTGAGCATGTGCACATTGACGTTAGTTCATTACTACTATGTAACAGGTTGCTAATGGTTCTCATGTGTGGTCTCCTTTACTTCATTCCTATGTAACAGGCACCTGGTGGAAGTTGTTCTTTTTCTCCTCTGAACGTGGAACACCCTCTCTCTCTCTCTCTCTCACGTTGTATGATATGTCAGTGTCGTGGTCTGTGGTGGTAATCAAAATTATGGCCAACCTACTGTTGTCATTTTGCATCCCCCCCTCCCCTCCTCCCCCCTCCAAATTTTATGCTTCCTATTGATGCGATGTTTTGTACTCAGTGTTTTGTTTTAAAGTTAAAACATTTTAATTAATGTGCCTTTATCCAGTTGCATACATCCGTGATCTGTGCTCGGGGACTGAGGGTGGAGAATGCGAGCGTTTTTACTTTTACAGTCTGTACCCCCTGAAGAAGATAATTGAAGCCGAAAATTTGGGAAATTTTGATCTTGTCTGTTTGGACTTTTATCTTCTTTGACTGTTTATATATATATAGATATATATATGCTTCGAAAGGGTGTTGCTGCAGCTAGTACCCGGAGAATGCGGCCATTTCCCCCGAAAACAGTCGTTGGTCTGGGTAAAGCAGTTACCTTCTTTTCCTGTCAAAACAAGTGATTATCATAAGAAAAGTTACTTTCCCCTACAGTCAGCTGAGAACACAGTTTTTTCCCCACAAAACAATTATCCCAGGAGAATGTCTGCTTTCAATGAGAACGGTTGATCATTCCGCGAAAATAACTTTTCTGCCTACAGTGTTTTCACAGGAGAATATTTCTCAAGAGTGATCAATTGTTGTATGAGAAGTTTTCCCAGGATAACACTCGTTTGAAGCTAGTATGATACCATACTACCATCTCCACCATTTTCCAGATGACAATTCTGTATTTGCAAGAGATCTTGGTGTAGTTTACCCATTGTTTGTGAAAAAAAAGCATTCCATACTGTTAAGATATTTTGGTGTAATCTACACAATGTTTATAAAAACAATATTGAATAACTGTTATTCGCAGCAATGAAAGTATACTATCATAGACTATGGAATAACAATCGTGAGATCACTTTGTGTCTGAAAATGATCCATCTGTGTAAAATTGTAAGGAATCTTTTTTTTTCCAGACACAAAGTTTACAAAATTTGTAGAGTTTGTACATAACAATTCAAAATAGTTTACGAAGAGAGTACCTTGATGGAAAGTAGAGACACTGTCAATTCCAAATGACCAAAGATGAAGCTGAGAGTACATGAAGCTTGTACATGACTATAATGGAGAGTTTTAGATGGAAAAACCAAATTCACTGACATAAAAAGCCATTATGCACAATACATGTGAATGAAGAATGCGTAGGATTCTACTGTGAATGAAAGCATAGAATTTTTGTTGTCATGTCCAAATAAAGTTACATATTTGAAATAAACTGAGGCACTCAGTAAGCTGATTCTCAAAGCCTTACATTGCACTGATAATTAAATTGTCTTCTTACCAAGAACCCCTCTCCTCCCCCCACCTCTGCCTGAACCCACTCGCCTGCTCCTTGTAGATGGATGTGGTTCAAATTGATACTTCAAAATATTCGAAGGGAAAAAAGGGTTGAGATCAAAAGAAGATACTCTACTTTTTTAAGCTAACTTCAGGACCGTTACGAAAGTAAAAATCACTAAACTGGGATTAAAAAGAAATTTTTTTTTTCAATGTCGAAAAAATCGCAAACAACATAAGCAAAAGTGCTTACATGCCAATTTACAAACATTAATGAAAAAAAGACAAGCAACTGTGTGAATTAGAGGAGAAAGGATACAAACAGCTCATCAATATGTGAGGTATACCCATGCATCATATGAAATATCCTTAGAGACACACACGAGAAAGAGAGAGAGAGAGAGAGAGGATCAGGTAAAAGTATGATGCACAGAGTGTGTCTGTCAGTCATTAGCCTCATAATTCTCTAATATCAATTTTTAAACAAAGTATTCCATTAAAAACCCCAGCTATGATGAAATCGATTTAATGAGATGTTAATACAAGCCACATATTCTTCGATTTCATATCTGTATTTCAAGTATTGAGAATGTGGCTATTGAGGTATGTGGTTATCTAGTTCACATTTATGTACACATAAAAAACCCTTAAAGTTTGCTAACAATAACATCTGATCAAATACCTCATCTGACACAAAATAAGCATCAAATCCAAATAATACAATAGATTCGTTCAGTTGCAGACGCGCAGCATGCGTACAATGTTCATCAGCCTCGTGGAATCGCTCCTGAAAGGTTCTAACGTGCTCACAGTGCCAACACAAATGCTGTATACTGTCACATTCAACATTTCAAAAAGAGTAAGATTCACCATTGACAGCTTTTATCGTGTATGGGATTAAATTTTTTACAAGTATGCATGGAGCAAGTCTTTGTTTTGAAACCACTTTGATATAACTTTGTGGAATTTTCCAGTTTAAAAAACAAAACAAAAAAAAGCCCTCAATTAATATCTGAATTTAACTTACTAATCCATTTCTTGCGATATTTTGGCAAAGATTTTGTTTTAGTCAGTACATTGTAACAGACTTATGCTCTTTGCACACAGATAATTTTCCACACTTACTTTGTTTCAGTGGCTTTGTTGTTCACAATTTTATTCCACATTTACTTGCATAGCTTTCCACAGCCTGAACACACCCTGAACAACCAACAAAATCAAAGGACACACCACAAGCATTCTTAGACTGTTCGTATTACAAGAACTTCCCATATGTATGCAATCAATGCCTTATCTCATAGATTCCACATTCAAACCATTTTTTGATGTTGTAAGTTTTCTTTCCCAGCCGTACATTGTTATTATAGAAACTTGGTTCTGCTACAAGTACTTCCACTAAGGAGACTGAACCTTTCCTTGCAAATCCTTAATAAGGCTTAAACATGTCAAACATGTCAGACCAAAAATTATCTCTATGTTGAAGCAAAAATGGTGTTTCAGAACCAAAGTTGTTCAAGCTGATTTATTCTTGGGTACATTAAGCGAAGCTCTTATCACGTCGCATAAAATGTTACACCACCCTCCCACAAAATTACAGAAGTAACACTACGGAGCTAAAGTGATGACATCTCTTTCTTCTTTCGATTGGTCACTTTACAACTGACTGTGATGTCCGGTGTCATCAAGTCCAGAGCTGCTCCGAGTGCCCAGGCTGAAACAAAAGAATGTTGTTGTCACTCACAAGCCTGCGTGTCTCTGAATACTCTTGTAGTACTTGGCAACAACAGATTTCTTTAAATTCAAAGTGATGTCCTTGTAAAGGGGAGAACGGGCTGCCACAAAACACGCCCATCATGATCTGTTTCTCTTTTTTCTTTCTTTCTTTCTTCCTTCCTTTCTTTCTATCTTTCTGGTCTTATTCTGCCTGTGTATGTTCTTGTTGATCCGTGGGAGTGGGTATTCTTCTGAATTTGGCTAGGGAACAACTAACTTGTTACAGTTAGGAATTTCTTTTTTTTTTAATCGTGGGTGCTGGGTGCTAGACCTTGATCAACTGTCTCACTGATCTGAAAGACTGGAGGAAATGAGGAGGGGAAACAATGTCGGACCGAAGTATGTTTCGAGATAGGCCCTACGTTTGGTTTCTAGGTGAGTGAATATCCACTTGACCGCTAAATGTGTGTGCATACACGTGTGTGTCTGTGTGTGTGCGCGCGCGTGTGTGTGTATGTGTTCAGGATGTGTGTGTGTGTGTTTTCCGTCGGGAATTCCAGCAGTGATGACATCAGTCTAAAGCTAACACCCTGATGTACAGCGGGCTAGTCGGTATATACAATACATGTGCAAGTCTCTTTTGGAGTCAGTCGCTAGAGCGAGTAACAAGCCACTTTCCAGCGTTAGAATCGCTCAGTTAGCCTGTCTACCCTCCCAGGTAACCATGGTTGCAGTGGTTTCGCGTGTGCCAAGTATGCACCTGGCTTAAGAAGTCGAGTGTTTTTAAACTGGCGCAATGAGATCGCTTTGAGAATTTTTTTTATTGTGTTTGAAAGTTGATAATCCTCATTTTCTTTCATATGGCCATCAAGGTACAAGCCAGGTTGTTCCAAGTAGACAGATTAAAATAAAAGAAATGGTACTATTTGGGTGCTTCCAGCTGGCGCGAAGGTAGGTGGTCACGGTGAGTGCAAGGATGCGTAAATTTGAAAAAAATCCCAAAAAAACCCCCGGAAAGAGCAAAAATGATTAACAAAATCGCAACCAAGAAGACACAACAAAAAGGGAAAGAGCAAAAAAAATTTGAACTAAATGGCTCAACAAGAGACACCCAAAAAAGGGAAAGAGTTTGAATAATAATTAAAAAATAAAAAAAATTTTAATTTTAACTAAATCTGGGGACAATGAAACCCAAAACGGGAAAATTTAATTAATGAAAATTTAAACAAAATGGTCACAATGCAACCCCACCCCCCAACAGGAGAACTAAATGATGGTTTTACTAAATGACTGCAAAATAAAAACAAAACCCCCCCCCCCCCCCCCCCCCCCCCCCCCCCCCCCCCCCCCCCCCCCCCCCCCCCCCCCATCCACCATCCAGCCTCGCTCCAACGCCTTTTTAAAAACCGCCCCTAACCCCAAACCCCTTCGTGGAAAACCTTGCTCTCATGCCACGCATGGCAAAAGGACACGGCATACAAAACTCCCCCCCCCACAAAAGGGGTTCCCCCCGGGCTTATCAAGAAAGGGATTCTCCCCTGAGCCCTTACCTTCGCTACAGGATTCTCCCCTTTCCCCTTCCCTGTCACTACAGGATTCCCCCCTTCCTTCCCTCCCCTTCGGGTTTCCCCCCTTCCCTACCTGTCAGCATACAGGGTTTCCCCCCTTTCCCTACCTGCATCAACGGGTTCTCCCCTTCCTTCCCTGTCAATGGGGTTTCTCCCTTCCTTCCCTGTCAGCTACGGGGATTCCCCCCCTTCCCCTACCTGTCAGCATCAGGGATTCCCCCCCTTTCCTTACTTCACAACAGGGATTCTCCACTTCCTTACCTGTCGCACCCCGGGACTCCCCCCCCTTCCCTGTCGCATACAATTTCCCCTTCCTTACCCCCCAGCATACGGGGACCCTTTCCCCTTTTTCCCTCCCACTACAGGATTCCCCCCTCCTTACCTGCCCAATACGGGGATTCCCCCCTTCCTTACCTCCCGCAACGGGATCCCCCTTTTTTACCTCCCACAACGGGGATTCCCCCCTTCCTTACCTTCCATCGGGGTTCCCCCCTTCCTTACTCCCAGCAACGGGGATTCTCCCTTCCCTTACAGTCGATCCCGGTTTTCCCCCTTCCTTACCCCCAAAAACGGGGAATCCCCCCTGAGTCTTACCCCCCAGCTAGGGGATTCTCCCCTTCCTTACCTGCAAAACAGGGATTCCCCCTTTCCCTTACCTGTCGATACAGGGTTTCCCCCCTTCCTTCCCTTAAACCCCAAGGGATTCCCCCCCCCTTTATCTCCCAGTACGGGGTTTCTCCCCCTTTCCTTCCCCCAGATCAGGGAACTTCCTTCTTTACCCAATACGGGGATTTCCCTTCCCTTCCCTATCACATAGGTTCTCCCCCTTCCTTCCCTGAAAGAAAAGGGATTCTCCCTTCCTTACCTGTAAACAACAATTCTCCCCTTCCTTACCTTAAACATTCGGGGATTTCCCCTTCCCTTACCTTCACAACAGGGATTCCCCCCTTTTACCTGTCAACATACAGGGATTTCCCCCCCCTTTCCCTTCCTGTAAACTCGGTTTTCCCCCCCTTCTTTCCTTCAACATACGGGATTCCCCCCTTCCTTCCCTGTCAAACTACGGTTTTCCCCCTTCCTTACTTCAACATACGGGGTTTTCCCCCCTTTTCCTTACCGCAACATACGGGGCCCCCCTTCCCTTCCCTTCAACAAAAGGGGTTTCCCCCCTTCCTTGCCTGCAACATCAGGGTTTTCCCCCCTTCCTTTACCTTCAACTAGGGGATTCTCCCCTTTCTTACCTTCAACATACAGGATTCTCCCCTTCCCTTCCTGTCAACATACAATTTCCCTTCTTACCGTCAACATACGGTTTTCCCCCTTTCCAAAATGTCAACATGGGGCCCCCCCTTCCTTGCCTCCCGCATAGGGGAACCCCTTTCCTTCCCTCCCAGCTACAATTCCCCCCTTTTTCCCTGCAATACGGGGATTCTCCCTTTCCTACCTGTCAGATACAGGGAACCCTTTCCCTTTTTTCCCCCCCCACTACGGGGATCCCCCCCCTTGCCTGTCAAAAAACGGGGATTTCCCTTCCTTATTCCCAGATATGGGGATTCTCGCCTTCTTCCTGTCAGATACAGGGATTCTCCCCTTCCTATTTTAAAAGCCAGGGTTTCCCCCCTTCCCTTACCCCCCATACGGGGATTTGCCCTTCCTCCCCCCCCCCCTACGGGATTCCCCCCTCCTACCGTCCCATAGGGGGATTCTTCCTTTTTCCCTTTCAGCAACGGGGATTCTCCCCCCTTACCTGAAAAAATTTAGGGATTTTCCCCTTTTTTACCTTCACTCGGGGTTTTCCCTTTCCTTTGTCCCGCATAAGGGTTTCCCCCCCCTTTTTTTAAGTCACAACAGGTTTTCCCCTTTCCTTTATTGTCAATAGGGGTTTTCCCCCTTTCCTTCCCCCGTATACTTCCCCCCTTTTCCCTGTCGAAGGGGATTCTCCCCTTCCTTCCCTGTCAACATATAGGGGATTTTTCCCTTTTTTTCCGTCAATGGGGATTTTCCCCCCCTTCTCCCAGCATACAGGGATTTCCCTTTTTTAACTGCAGAACAATTCCCCCTTCCTTCCCGTCAGCAACGGGTTTTTCCCCCCTTCCCTTTCCCCGTCACTACGGGGATTCTCCCCTTTTTTACTGCCCGCAAAAGGGGGATTCCCCCCTTCCTTCCTTCAGCTTACAGGGATTCTCCCCTTACTTACCTGTAAACATACAGGGGTTTCCCCCCTTCCTTACGTCAACATAAGGGGATTCTCCCTTCCTTACCTCCCAAAAACGGGGTTCTCCCCTTCCTTACAGTCAAAAAGGGGTTCCCCCCCTTCCTATTTTTCACATACGGGATTCCCCCCTTCCTTACATGTCGCATACGGGTTTTCTCCCCTTTCCTTACCCCCCGCAACAGGGAACTCCTCCCTTACCCCCCAGCTAAGGATTCTCCCCTTTCCTTAGTAGCCCGGGCTCCCCTTCTTCCCTGTCAACTACAGGTTTCCCCCCTTCCCTTTACCTGTCAGATACGGGATTCTCCCCTTCCTTACCCCCCACAGGGGTTTCCCCCCCTTCCTTACCTGTCAATACAGGGTTTTCTCCCCTTCCCCTTACCTTCAGCATACGGGGATTTTCCCTTCCCTTACCTCCCAGCTACAGGGTTCCCCCTTTCCCTTTAACCTTCCATAAGGGTTTCCCCCCTTCCTTACTGTCAGTACGGGATTTCCCCTTCCTTACCTTAGATACGGGATTTTTCCCCCTTCCTTACCCCCCAGCATACAGGGATTTCCCCTTCCCTTACCTCCAGATACAGGTTCTCCCTTCCTACCCCCCACATACAGGGATTCCCCCTTTCCCTTTCCTGTCAAAAACGGGTTTTCACATTCCTTACCTGTGCATACGGGTTTCCCCCCCTTCCTTACCTGTCAGCATAAGGGTTCTCCCTTCCCTTCCCCTCCGCTCGGGATCTCCCCCCCCTTAAATGCAATACAGGGTTTTCCCCCACTTCCTTCCTTCGGGGTACGGGGGTTCCCCCCTTACCGCACATCGGGTTACCCCTTCCTTCCTCCCACATAAGGGGTTTTTCCCCCTTTCCCTTCCCTGTAATACAGGGTTTCCCCCTTTCCCTTACCTCCCAGATAGGGGATTTCCCTTCCTAACCCTCGAAAACCGGGATTTCCCTTCCTTACCCCCCCAATACGGGATTTCCTTTCCCTGTCAGATACAGGGATTTCCCTTCCTTACTCCCAGCAAAAAGGGTTTCTCCCTTCCCTTACCTCTCGCATACAGGATTTTTCCCTTCCTTACCTCCCTTTACAGGGATTCTCCCCTTCCTTACCTGTCAGAACAGGGATTCTCCCCTTCCTTACCTCCCAGCATAAGGGATTCTCCCTTCCTTCCCTTACTACAGGGATTCTCCACTTCCTACTGTCAGCAACGGGTTTCTCCACTTCCCACCCCCCGCTACAGGGTTCTCCTTCCTTACCTCTCAGCATACGGGATTCTCATTTCCTTACCTCTCAGATAAAAGGTTTCTCCACTTAAATTCCTCGCACGCCCCCCCGGGAGGCTGCCTGACAGGACTTTTAGATGGGGGGAAAGGGAGTGATGACTCACCGCCTGCAAGGCCCAAAAAGAAAAATTTACGATCCAACACCCTTTTTCACTTTGCCCACAATCGCAAATAAATTTTCAACACAGCCCCTTGCAAAATCACAATCAAGCATCCCAACACAAAAACATGACAACCAATAAACATTCCAACACACTCAACATGCAAATCAAAAATCAAGCATTTCACTTACCATTTGCCAAAATAAACATTTTAAAATAATTTTCCCCACACCCATCCTTCCCTATGTCTTGGCCCCCACCCCCTTGCCCCCCCAAGTTCTGGGAGCACCCTTCGCACTAGGTCCCCCAAAGGGTGGTTTCCGAAGAGAGTTCAAGGCGACCCCCTTGCACAACAACGACGGTGGGAGTGCCCCCGGGGGGGGGGGGGGGGGGGGGGGGGGGGGGGAAAAACTGGGTGTTGCGGGAGGCCGGAGGGGTCGGGACCCCAGTCAATCCACGGGTTTTTTCCCCCGTTACGGGGCTAAACATGCGGGGTCCCCCCCTGCGTGACCCAAACAGTGCGCGGTACCAACCAGTCCCGGGGGTCCCCATGCGTGGCGCCCCCCGGGCGCGGGCACAACCAGTCGCGGGCCCCCACCAGGGTGGCACAACCAGTGCGTGGCCCCAAACCAGTGCGTGGCCCACCCATCCAACCCCGGGTGGAGCCCCGGGAGGGGGGAAAAGGAAACAGGGGAAAGAAGAGAGGAGGGAAGGGCCGGGAAACCCCCGAGTCATCGTTGCCCCATGCTGTTAAATCCTAACAGCCCCCATATGGGGGGGGGTCTATAAATACCCAACAACACCAGTCAACACGACCTGGATAACAACAAACCCAAATCAAATCAGGATTTTCTTAAATTTCTCACACGAAGATTTAAAAAACTGCTTAAATTAACGGGCTTTTTAAAAACAAATATAATTTTTCACCCTTCTCTCACTCACGTTTAAATTTTCCTTTCTTGGGAACTAACAACCCCTTTAATCTGCCACCCTTTTTCCCAATAAAAATAATTCAATGGCAAAATTTCCCCCCACATTTTTTCCAAATTTCAAGCTAAACAAATCTAACCACACATCTAAACGATAGTCTGCGTACGCACGCTCGCAACTAAAATCTTCCCTTGCACAACAAAACGGTGGCCGAAAATAAAAGTCGGCAAATGTGAAGGGGCGGAACAGCGAGACAAGCAATCCAAACCCCTGTTCCAGGTTCTTCCATCCCCCCACTACCGCATCCCAGAGAAAAAAGGGAGAAAAATTTTGGATAAAATTTAAATGGCCAGGTTAAAGATTAATTAAAAGAGAAAAGGTTCAAACAATATTTTTTTAAAATTTTGAAAAAAAAAAAAAAATTTGCGCAAAAGGAAAAAAGCGGCTAACAAAAAAAAACCAAAAACAAACCACGAAACGATGTTACCAGTACCGGGGGTGACCCCAAGAGGCGGGTTAAAGACTCTTTTGCCCTGTCCAGTCGAGAGGACAGGCGCGATGGGGAAAAAAATGAGTGATTCCCCCCCTACGGGCCGATGTGGGGAAGGTCCCGACCCCCTTCGACGACGTTGGAAAACCAAAAAAACGGCGGGCGCTTCCAAGCATCTTGCTCGAGTAAAGAGAAAAACCCGCCTAAAGCATGGGGCCAAATGCCACGCTACGTCACAGAGTGAGAGCCTCAAGCTAAAAAAATGAAGCACGGGACGGGAAAAAAAGCGGGGCAAGGGCCGATAGACAGCAATTCAAAGGAAAGGTACCAGCCAGGGAAACCGCGGTGAATTGCACGGGCAGTGGAATTAGAGAGAGAGGGGGAGAAAGCAAACCGAATTGAGCGAATCCCCAAAGGGAACCCGCACCAAGCCACCCCAAGGGAGGGACCCGACGACAAAAAATGAAAAAAAAAATAACAATTCCACCACCCTGATGGGTCATCGGGGGGCCTCGTGACAAACTCGGAAAACCCCCTTTTAAACTTTTTTTCCTGAGATACAGTCCCCTTTTGAACTGACGCTGAAAAAAATTTCACAAAAATGGGCCCAAACCCAACCTGTGATCGGAGTACATAACTCCAATAAAACATTCCAGATAGAATCAAAGGGAAATCAAAATACTCATTTATCAACAACTAAGAAAAATTTCCCAAGAAATACAATCCAACCCTTTGGTGATTCACTATCGTTAAACCCTAAAGTGAAAACTGTCCTACCCCCGATACAGAACAAAAGGGAATCCCCTGGTTGAGGGGAAAGGGCCCTTTCTGATTTTCCAACGGCGGACCGGGAAATCGGCTAAGTAGTCAGCCCCCGTATTACTGGAACCCTTGATATGAGGGAAAATGGCTGACTCGCAGTTCCACTCCCCAAATATAGTGGGACTGACTGGCCCGGTGGGGTTCCAGGCCGGGAAAGGGGAGATATCGCTCTCCAGTCAAACTTCCGGCGTACTTCTTCTTGGCCGCCCGTGCTGCCCAAATTGGGGGGGCCCTCAGAAATAGTGGGGTACGATGTCCTAAGGGGGCCCCTTTTGGGCATCGAGGTTCGCATAGTCACCGTCCCGAAATGTACGGTGACCGGAGGGATGGTGGATAATGGGCCCCCCCGGGTCGCCCCCAACCTTGTGAATGGCTCCCCAACCCGTGGCACTGACCCTGGGGGAAACACGCTTCAACGACCCCGGGGCTTTCCTTTGGGAGACATCGCAACTGCGGCAGTATGCTAACTGTGAGTTCACCCGGGCCAAAAGAATCTTGTTTTACTCGCTCGAGAGTCGCTTTGACCCCATATGACCTCCCATAGGTGATCATGGGCCTGCCGGGAAACGATTCCTAAAATTTTGGGGGAAAATATTGCTGGCTACCGATCTGCCCAGTGAAAACCCAAAAGGGGACCCCCTTGTGGGCTTAAAGCTCCCCGGGGCGGTGGGGAGATGAAGGGGGAGCCCACCATTGTGCGGGCGGGCACAAGCCCTGGCCTGAAAGGGGATCAGGGTAGCAGGGTCGACCCCCCCAAAATCGTCAGAGATCGGTGTAAAAAGGGGGACCAAAATTCCTGTCCTGCTTTTGTTTGGGGGGGGGTGTGGTAACTCCCACACCCCCTGTCGGCAGTTCCTGCCCCGGATGACTGCGTCCGTCCGAAAGGGTGACAGTACCCCTATGAAAAGGGAATACGAGGTCGCTCCACCGCGATGGCCCCTCCCCGCCACAGAAGTGGGGGGGGAAGATAGTGATACAGAAGGGCGGGGGGGAGGTAAAACCAACCCCCAAACCCCCCCATCGTAACTGCCCCCGCCGGGCCCCCGGGGGGAAAACCCAAAACCTTATCCCCAAAGGGGGTTGACTCCCGAACCCGTGGGGTGACCCAAGGAAGAACCAAAAACAGAAAAAAAACACCCCGGGACTCTGTACCACCGAAGCTGGGTGGACCCACGTTTAGCCCAGGCACAGGCTGGAAAAGGGCTAGCCCCATAATACCGGAGCTTGGGAATCTTTCTAATGGGCCGGGGGCCCCCAAAAAAACAACCGGGGGGCTGAAATCCCGATGAATTGCCTGCCTTGTTTAACCCGTAGCGTGTCGGCGCTTTTCGCCATAAAACCCGTGGGGGTCTTCCTGTCCCTGTCTGACGATGCCCTACCTTACGGGCTTTACAAACCTCAGCGGTTGAATCGCGCCCCGAAAACTAGGGGCGTTTCGCTAAGATCCCCCAATCCGGGGACACGTGTTGGGCAGCTTTCAAATGAGAACGCTCCAGTCCATTTGCCAAAAGACGCCAATACCCCGTTTTTGGGGCCTACTCCAAATTGCAGAAGGGCTCGTGTTATTCTTCTTCAGGGGCCCGAATTCCTCCTGTAGTCCTGGGGGAAAGGGGGGAAAGCTTACGCGAGCCAACTCATTCTGCATAAGACCCCTTCATTTAGAGGGACCACTCCCTTGAGCACCCGATAATCCAGAAAAAAAGGTGCATGGCCTTTGTTCCCCAGACAATTGGGGAAAAAACCCCTTTTTCAAAAAGTCTAAAAACATATCAATTCCCCATAGGTCTAATCGGAACTTTAATTTCCCCTAACCTTTTACCTGCCCCGTTGATTTAACCCCTATTACATGCGGGGACCCCCAAAGGAGTTGTTCCATCTCTTCCCCACCTGATCAACTCTTCCCCCGGGGGCTTCTAGTTGGGGGCCCCCTTCCTATGCAAACCCCTGTTTGGGGCCCCCTTTTCCCTGCGCACCTACTCTTCCCCCACGCAAAAAACCTTTTCCCACGCAGAATTTTCCCGTCTGTCAGTTTCCCCTCTGGCAAGCCCCCCATCCATCAGCTCTTTCCCCACGGAGGTTGCCCCTTCCTACGAAAGGTTCCCCCCCCACAAGGGGTTTCCCGCCTAGCAGCCTCTTTACACGCTGCCCTCCAAATCATAAGGACGGAGGCATGTCCCCGGCAATTTACCACTCCCCAACGGGAGAGGGCCCCCTTTGACCCCTCCTTGGGGGCTCACTTTCCCCTGAGGAAAGTTTTGGGCTGCTCCTTACGAGGGGGAACATGGAGGGAAATTTTGGCCGGACCCCAAAAAACCCCCATTGCTTCCCAATTTTTGGCCTGATGGAATGCCAGTGGGGTTCAGCAAAGATCCCCCAGCGAAAAGGGAGTGAAAGTCTCGCGGACTTTCGGTAAGCGCTGGAATAAATTAAGTCACTGTTTGTGCAGTACTGGAAATAGTAGGGAACCCCTGAAGCCCTTCTTCTTTGCGACGGTGCCCCTCCCCCAACCCCACGTTTCCAAAGACAACAATATCCCACGGGGTTTTCAAACGGGGGAAAACAATTCCCCTAAAAAAAAACAAATATTTTTGGGTGTTGTTTGTGTGCGGATGTTTTCCGGGGGCTCCCACTCGGAACCCGCGCTCCACAGCCGAGCAACGTGGGTTGGGGGTCACCCGGAAAAAAAAAAAAAAAATGGGGACAGAATCCGGGGGGGAAAAAAAGGGCACTAAAGTCCGATACACCCCCTGTACCAAAAACACCCGGGAAAAAAAAAAATGTAAAAAACAGGAATGCAGACTGAGTGGCAACAGAAGGAAAGTCTTTCAGCCCCATTGCTGAGGGCCCCCGGGGGGAGGTTGGGCGCGGACGATTCCCCCGGTTTCACCTCGACTCCCCCGTCAACCGGAAGTTCCCCCCGGCCCCCAAGATCCCCCACACGTAGAGTCACCAGCCCCAAACCCCCCACAAAAAAAACACCAAACTAAAAAACGTTACAAAAAACAAAACCGGACAGGTATCCGAAAAAGAGAGAGAGACATAGAGCCTTCGACCCTGAGGCCCCCACAATTGTCACACGCCCCGGAGGTCTGCCCGACAGGGTCATTTAGATGGGATGAAGGGGGTGCTGACCCACACGCCCCGCAAGAGCCCACACAAGAAAAATTACATACAAAACCCCCTTTATTCCTGAAAACCCCAATCGCAAAAAAAATTTTCAACAAAACGCCCATGCCAAAACACATCAGCACCCAACAACACAACACACAATCAAAACAAACATTCCCAAACACTAACAGCACAATCACAATCAAGCATTTTACTAACCACTTAACAAAAAATAAAATGTTTTAAAAAAAACATTCCAGCACCCCTCCCTTCTAGTATGTAGGCCCCCCACCCCCGCCCCCCGAAGTCTACTGGGGACCCGTCGACTAGGTGCCCCAACCGGGTCGGTTTCGAAGAGAGTTCAAAGGGCCCACCCTTGACACACACAAAAGACGGGGGGATGCTCCCCGGGGGGGGGGGGGGGGGGGGGGGGGAAGAAAAAAGTGGCTTGTTTCTGGGGGTCCTGGACGGGGGGTCAGGCCGGCCCGTAAGTCCCCCGGGTTTTCCACCGTACGTGGCCCCAACAGTGCGTGGTCCCAACCAGGGTGACACCAAACCCGTGCGCGGGGACCAACCCGTGGCGGGCCCAACCATGCGTTGGGGACCCAAACCCGGCGCGGAACCAACCCGTGGGGGGTCCCCAACCCGTGCGGGCCCCATCCGTCCAAACTCCCGGGGGGAGCCCCGGGAGGAGGGAAAAAGGGAACAGCTAGGAAAGAAGAAGGAGGGAAGGGGACTGGAACCCCGCATCAGTCGTCTGACCCCTGCTGTTTAAATCCTAAAAGCCACTCGCATGATGGGCGGGGGGGGTCTACTAAAAAACACCAAAAACACCATCAAAACAGACCTAGCTAACCAACAAAACCAATCAAACAGGGAAAGTTCGTTAAGTTTCTCACCGAAGGGGTAAAGTATTAAATTAACAGGCTTAAAAACAAATATGAATTTCTTTTTCCTTCTCTCACTCACGTTTAAATTTTCCTTTCTTAGGAACGAATAATCGCTTTACATCTGCCCCCACATTTGCCAAAAAATAATTCAAAGGCAAATTACCCACTTTTTATCCAAAATTTTAACATAAACAAAAATCCCCAAACCCCACATCTAAAACTAGTATGCGTACGCACGCTCGCGAACATAAAATGTTCTCCTTGCACAACAAAAAAACGGTGGCCCAAGAATAAGGTCCGGGGGAAAGTGACAGGGGGGGACGAGCGAGACCAACAAGTACCAACCCTGAAAACCAGGTTTTCCCATCCCCACCGATACCGCCACCAGATGCATAAAAGGGAAAAAAATTTTGGGTTAATTTGAATGGCCCGGGTTAAAGATTTAATTTCAAGAGAAAAAGGGGCTCAAACAATATTTCTTTTTTAATTTGAAAAAAAAAAAATTGCGCAAAAGAAAGAAAACCTAAAAACAAAAAAAAAACCCAAAAAAAAAAAAACCACAAAGATGCTTACCAGCTACCCTGGGTGACCCCCAAGAGGCGGTAAAAGGGGTCTCTCTCCTCTGTCCAGTCAGAGGACCACGCAGATGCGGAAAAAAAAAAGTATTCTTCCCCCACAGGCCCACTGTAGGGGGTGAAGGTACGACCCTATTTGACGACGTGGTGGGGAAAACCAAAAAAAAGCGGCGCTCTCAGAAACTCTTTCCCTCGAGTGAAGGAAAAAACCCGCCCAAGCGATGGGGCCAACTGCCCCCTAATCACAATGAGCATCCCCAAGCTAAAAAAATGAAACCGTGCGACAGGGAAAAGACAGGCAGAGGCCATAGACAGCAAGTTCGGAAAAAAGGTACCAGCCACCCGGAACCCAGGATGAATTGCAGGGCATGGAAAAAAAGAAAGGGGGGAAAAAGCAAAAAGACTTGATGAACTACACCAAAGGGGGCAACCCCACACAACCACCCAAGGGGGCACGCACGACAACAACGATAAAAACAAAAAAACAATTTCCCCCACCCGTGGGGCCCTCGTCGAAGGCCCCCGTGACAAACTCGTGAAACCTCCCCATACAGGATTTCCCCTTCCCCTTACCCCCCCCCCACATACGGATTCTCCCCCCCCTTCCTCCCCATAAGGGGTTCTCCCCTTCCCTTTCTGTACAAAGGGATTTTATTCTGTCCCCCCGTTCCCCGACTGTCCTACCTTCGATTGACACCATTGGCACCAGCCCTGCATGCGACCCTGGAGGGGGGCGGGGTGGAGGGCACCCCCACAGTCCCCCTGCTCCCGGGTGTAGCGGCAGAAACCGCGTAGAGAGCTTCCCCCATCTCCCCGTCCAAACCCAGTCGTCTCTTCCCGTAAATAGAAACAAGCAACCCTGTCCATTTTCCAAAGGACCCCAAAGAAGGCAGGGGAAAGGGCCAGAAAAAGGAAACAGATGGACGTGATAATGAAAAAAAGTTCAGGGGGATGAGGGGGGGGGGGGGGGGGGGGGGGGGGGGAGGAAAAAAAAAAAAGGGGGGGGGGGGGGAAAAAAAGGGGGGGAAGGGGGTGGATAGAACAAAAAAGGAGCCCAAAAAGGGTTACGGCCCGTTCAACAAAGTAACTTTCAAATGAATGACTACGGGGTAAGTTCAAACAAAAAGTAGGAACCCTTAAAGGGGGCACGGAACATTTAAAAAAATAACAAACCCTTTGGGTACGTGACTGTTGCGGGGATGCTCCCCGTTTGTTCTCTCTGTGTTGTCCTTTGTGCAACGATTTGGGTTATGGACGTAATTATTTTTATCGGGGACAAGGGGTACCCTACTTCTTTGTTATTATGAACAAAGGGTTGAATTGAGGTCCCAAAACAAAATTACTAGCGCCAATTTGCCTTGGTAAGGCTCTGTCAAACCCAATTGACTGGGCCTAAACACAAGGGTGCATCAAAAAGTTTTTTGCCTGCACAGTTTGCGGGGATTGCTCGCGATCATTTGTGACAGTCCTAGCATAAATTTTCGCTCCAAAATCCCTTAGTTGGAATGTGGTGCCCACGTGGGGGGAAACCAAAAAGGGCACACACGTAATTTTTCCATCCAGCTGGCATTTGTATCATAGCGTTTAAGTCTTCGGTTTTCGGAGACCCTGGGTCTTTTAGCCCGGTACAAAAAACTAAGCCGAGACCCAGCCTTACTTTTGGTGTTGGGCTATCTTTTCCAGGGAAGTCGAACAACAACACACAAAACCCGGGGATGAAGAATTAGGGGGAAAAAAAATTCCCCTTTCCCACTTAATTTAATTATTTTTCATTTTAATTTCGACATAATTCACAAAAAACTGTTTTTAACCAAAACAACCGGGTTCGAAAAAAAAGGTGTTCTGCCCGTTTAAAAAGTTAGGATAAGCTAAAAGGGTGAAAACCCAAAAATTTGCATAAAGCCAGAACAGTGATGAAATGGTCTTGAAATAATTTCGGAACCTTCTGGCGCTTTGCACTTTTGGCCTGGGAAGGGCCTGGGGCCCCCCGAAATGTTACAATTTTTCGGTACACAACTCACGTGGCAATAAAAAGTCATGGGAAAATTTTCAAAAAACGTTGGCCTACACGAAATTTCATTTTCTGAATCAATCATAACGAAAGACAAATCTAATAGACCATTTGATGCGATCACAATTATTTTACATATGTTTTTTCTTTAGGGGTTTTTTTTAAAACAAAAACAAAACGAAAACAAAAACGTTTTTCACTGAGATCCAAAATAATTTCCTTAAGGTATCTGCCTTTCCCCCCCCCCTCTTTAAAAAAAAGAAAAAAAAACCTTTATAAGTAAAAAAGAAAACGCCAAAACTTTTTTAAATTTTGGTTGAGGGAAAAATACGTGTTAAAGTTTTAAGTCCCTGTGACCATAAGGGGAATGAACGTCACAGGGTTCCCCTGTCTTGGGGCACGTACTTTCAGAAAGGGAGACCACCCCCTCCCACCGTGACTTTACTTTTCCTTTAACTTTTCATCCCTTTACGTTGGGAGACCGACCATTTTCGGCCCTGAAAAACCGGCCTCACGGGGATTCGATTTTGGCAAACAAGCTGATCAAAAACCGTTCCGACAAAAAACCCCGGCAGAAAAATCAGAATGAAATAGCCCAAATCATACTGCTATGGTACTTTATGATCAGAAGAAATAGAAACAAAAAAGAAAAAAAATGTATAGAGGCGGGGAAATTTTTTGTTTATTCAAACAACACTTTTAACCAAACGATGTGATTGTGCAGCATCAATCCCAAATAACCCTGTTTGCAAAAACGAAATGTCAAAGATTATGAAAAAAAAACAAAAAAAGCTGGCAAAAAAAGGGGGGGAAAGGAGAAGGGGGAAAAAAAAGGGGGGAAAAGAAAAAAAAAAAAAAAAAAAAAAAAAAAAAAAAAAAAAAAAAAAAAAAAAAAAAAAAAAAAAAAAAAAAAAAAAAAAAAAAAAAAAAAAAAAAAAAAAAAAAAAAAAAAAAAAAAAAGGGGGGGGGGGGGAGGGGAAGGAGGGGGAAAAGGAAAAGAAAAAAGAGTGGGGGGGGCCGGGGGGGGGGGGGGAGGAAGGGAGGAAAAGAAGAAGAAAGTGGGGGGTTACTTTAAATTTTTTGAAACAATTTTTATTTTTTTGAAAGTTACTTACAATCATATGAGCATAAAAACGTGTTAGAGCATAATTTGTTTATCAACAACACTTTAAGCAAACGATGGCTGATTGTCATGCATACATACGAGATAACGTAGTTTGCAAAAAGCTGAAATGCTCAAAAGTATTATGAAAGAAAAACAAAAGCTGCAACTTAAGCGTAAAGAGAACAGGGCTAAGAGGAGAGAGAGAGAGAGAGAGAGAGAGAGAGTAGAGAGAGAGAGAGAGAGAGAGGGGGGGTTACTCAAATTTTGAAACAATTCTATTTTAAAGAATCAACGCACGCACGGACGCACGCACGCACGCACACTGAGTCTTCATTCAGAAATGGCCTCCGCTTTAAACAGACCATCAAGCAGATGACAGCGAGGAGACATACTCACATGGCACCGCTGAAGAACTCGTTAAGGTAGTTGACAGCCATCCAGGAATAGGCCCCCTCCATCTCGCCGCTCAGGATTTTGACATTGTTCTCGGTGAATTTAAAAGGATTCACCTGTTTATCCGACAAAATGCGTGTGACGTACTGCAACAGGCTCTTCGCCTTTTCGGAATCTGAATCTCTCAGATCTCTCAGTCCTGTAAAAGATGAGAGGTAACATCATGAGTGAATGCATGAAGTAAAACAGTAACAATGAAAACATGTGTTTCCAAATGATAAATGGGAGATCATTTTAAAGACAAAACAGACTACCATACACTTTAAACGGGTTGTCTTGTTGTCGTTTAGATGTCGAAGTCCACTATCTCCAAGGACAAGACACCGGCCAGAATTGGGTGTGGTGGTCCGACTGTGGCTGATCAGGCCAGGGTGAGCACAGATTGCTCTTCTGTAAGTCCAGTACAAGTGATTTCTTGGCACTGAAGATGAGGAGGAGGTGGCTCTGGATATGTGAAGATTACGGGGTGGGTGGGAGTCTGCAAGGCCATGTGGCTCATAAGGACCGCATCATGCTAATGCAACTTCGTCAGGCGGTCTGGCACCACAATTTCCCAGGTCTCTGGTTCAATGTCAAGGCTCTCTAATGAAGCCATGAGCGTGTCCTTCAAAGGCATCTTTCTGATCCCCGTGTGGACGCTTCCCTTCAGCCAGATCATCGTAGAACAGCGCCTCAGGAAGATGCATGTCAGGAAATTGTACAAGGTGGCCACCCATCTGACTCGTGTTCTTCTCAGCATGGTGTGGATACTTGGCAAACCAGCTTCAAAGAGGATCTCTGTGTCCTGAACTTTCTTTTCACAAGTGATCTACAGCAGCTTTCTCAGGCAGCTCATGTGGATGCGATTAAGCTTTTTGGTATGGCGCTCAAAGGCTGGCTGAAAACCGGGTTCAGATGCTTATGGTTGGCAGAGATCCTCGTTAGAAGATGACTGTTGCTATTGCTCTAACCGACTAGTACGTTCCTTCTTGTAATCCCCTCCTCTCTCTCTCTCTCTCTCTCTCTCTCTCTCTCTCTCTCTCTCTCTCTCTCTCGCGCGCGCGCTCTCTCTCTCTCTCTCTCTCCTCTCTCTCTCTCTCTCTCTCTCTCTCTCTCTCTCTCTCTCTCTCTCTCTCTGTCTGTCGACTCTGGTGTTGAAGTCACCGAAAACGACAAGCTTCTCTGTCTTTTACACAGCTGTTACGGTGGCTTCTGGTCTTTTGACTTCCACCAGATCATCCATGTTGGGAGCTTATGCACCGATGACGGTGGCATAGCACTTTCCTTTGAAAGCAAGGAGCAATGTCGTTATGTCTGTTTGTCAATCTTTTGGCAAAGTTGTTGATCAGTCTACGTTTAATGGCACAACCCACTCCGGCTTCACTGCTGCGGTCATCCCTAAAGTGTGGCCAGCTTTGACTCCTGTCAGGTGACCTTCGTTGGCTGGCCTGGTCTCAATCATGGCTGCAATCAGAATGTTGTACCGGTCAGCTTGTCTTGTGACAGGTGCTGCCTGTCTCAGAATCCTTCGCATTAAGGATTGGTATCATTTGCACCAGCGCTGGAATATCCTCCCGGTTGTTGTCTCAGGCCCTCTGCATCCAGGAGACCTGTTTCATCCTCTGTTATAACTTCAGCAGGATATGTATTCGCAAAGCTCAAGTTAAGACATCACTGATGCCTCTGTTTTAGAATCAGACCTGTACAGAAGTGACTCTGTGGTGAAGCAGGTCGGCTCCACCTCAACGGTGGGACATTCTTTCACGCATCGTCCAGGGCACACTGACTGACCAGTGGTAGGCCTACAGAGATCAGTTCCATGGCCCTCTCCGCTAACTCGTTCTGCAGACCGTTGATAATGGGACGAGTTACCTTAGACAAAGACGCTCGACTTCTTTCTGTTCAAAACAAACCTCATGCCAGTGCAAGAGATCCACAGTATAGACTTCTCAGCCTCTTCACCTCATCTCGCTGCCCATGAGCCTCTGCTGCCCGTCCTGGGTCGACATGTGTCCAACATCCCCGCACCTTCCCACCTGCAGACATGGCCGCTGAACTCATTGGCTCCTAGGTGATATAGTGGACGAAGAATCCCTGATGAGGACAACTTTAGGACCTTCGGCGTGACAACGTTACAGAGAATGGTTGGCAACGAAGAGCAGCCGCACCCGCTACTGGCCTGGCAGTCCTTGCAGCTATTGTATGATTAGGGAGCAGCTAAGAAGAATGTGTATCCTTACTAAGGTTTTCCTCGGTTTGAAAGAACTTTAAAAAAAAAGTTTATAGCATCAAAATGCACAGTATTCACATTATAAAATACCGTATGGAATTATCCATGTAAAGTCAAACAATTATTCACACGACACCCTCTCTCTCTCTCTCCCTCCCTCCCTCCCCCCCCCTCTCTCTCTCTCTCCACCCCCTCTCTCTCTCAGCCAACTGGAAGAACATGATAAATATTCCTGGTTCCTGTCCTTCAAAAGAAACTTGGAGGCAGAAAAGTATTCACATCTAGTATCTAATCGGTGGCAAAGAGGTATCCTTGCAAGATTTAGAAATGGAACACTGGGATTAAATGCTAATAAAAGATGGTATCTAAATAATGATGCTGTTGATGATTCATGTCCATTGTGTAATGACATTGCAATTAGAGAAGATGAGTTACATTTTTTGTTCACTTGTCCTGCTTATGGGAATATTAGAGAAAAAAATCAAGACTATTTGATCATAACACAGTCAAGAGTCGAAACCTTAACAATATTTTGCAAACAAGTGAGGAAACGTTGTTAAAGATGGTGGCAAAACATGTAACAGAAGCTGTAGACACGCGGAAGAAAATTATGAATGAATAAAAAGTTCGAAACACTGAGGGGAGATCACTTGTATTTCATTTTTATTGTTTAAAATACTTATTTGACCTTGAAGCTTGATGGTTCAAGTGAATGTTTTTCATAATATCAAGTCAGATAAATTACCTGTGCAGAGAATGTGTGTGGATGGGGAGAAAGGATAAGGACATAAATGCATGCGTGCAAGTCGATGGAAGATAGGATGGATCGTGTGCGTATGTGAAGGGAATGATTGTTGTGCGAGAATGATATTGTACTAGAACATACACAAGAAACACAAATGAGTGATGGAAACGGAAATAATTTCTGAATTTTGCTTAGTTGTGTAGACACCTAATTTGCAGTTTTTCTTTTGTTTTCTTTTCTTCTATGCAAAAAAAAAGACACTGTACCCCCTTGGACGAAAAGGCTATTAGCCAATGTCAGTAAAAGGTGTCAGTGTCAGTGTCAGTGTCACTCCTCTCTCTCTCTCTCTCCTTCTCTCTCTCTCTCTCTCCCTCCTCTTCTCTCTCTCTCTCTCTCTCTCTCTCTCTCTCTCTCTCCTCTCTCTCTCTCTCTCTCTCTCTCTCACGAGTGCCGTTCCTTTCTTTCTTGTATCAATTTCTAAAATGGGTCTGAAACATAATGGTCTTTTCGAAAATGTCTTGTCACTCACTTTGAGCAAGGGTCATTTAGTTTTGACCATGTTGATTAATTTCCTCCACTTCGCTTCTCACGTTCAAGGGTCACTTGTTTTTACTTTTGCTGAGTGCCCTGGAAACTATTTTGAGCATGATATGAGCCCTAGCGTGTTGGTGGTTTAAATCCTGAAAGATTTTGTAACGTGCTCTCCTTCACCACTAAACACTGCCATGCCCAAATTTTGTTAGGGGCAAATACACATTAGCATACTTACCTGCTGTGGCGAAAAGATACAACACTGTTTGAAGAGGAGGTAGTTGTGTGTATGTGTCCAGGACGGGGGAAATCGTGATGGTATTGCCTAAGTGCACTAAGTTGATGTATTATTAGTCAGGCTTAACACACCAAGGTTATCTTTGCACTCATACACGCATATGCACACTCATGCGCCCACCAAACATTCACCTCTCTCGGGAATGGGATGTCACAGCATTTTCGTTTCTCTCCCAACACGACTGAGCACAAGAATACAATTTCTATGCACTTATAATCAAACATGAAAAAATTTTAATCCAATAACACCAAAATGAACAAACAACCACATAAAGATCAATACTTCCTATCCCGGTTATAATAAAATGACTTCTTCCTGCCAGGTTTTCACACACACAACCACGCTTCACACCCACACGCACATTTCTTGAAACAAGTCCTTCACGTCTTCCTTCAGCGCTGCTTATGGTGATGCCCTGGTTTGACTGCTCCAGGCTTCAGGACTGGTCCTTCGTGGTCGTCTCTGGGATCTCGACATCGAACTCCTTCTTCTTCGTCTTCTCACCCACCTACTGGTTCAAATACAGTTTGTCTGTCTTCACCCCAAACTCTGGGCTTCCAAACTTTAGTTTCCTTCTCTTCCACTTGTCTATACAACCTAGACTTAGCTGTCTCTTCTATCTCCCAACCACGTTTCTCTCGACCCTTTCTCTGTCCTGCTCCACCTCCTCTCCTCTCTCTTCTCTCCTCACTCAGCTTCTCTCTCCACTCTCATCCCTGTGTTGATCTCATCCAGACACGTGTTCCCCTCAGTTTATATAGGGAGGGAACCAAGGGATTCCCCTTCGGGCCATGCCTTTGTCCACGCTGCTTCACCAAGCCCCTCGTTCACAAGTACCTCTGATTCTCCACTCGCACATCCACACCACACATCAGCATTTACACACACCCCTACCTAATTGATTACAAACACATAACTTAGCCCCCCAGATGGACATCGACAATCCCCGCGGACTCGTGGGTCAGTTAACACAGTAATTATCTTTAAGAGGGTTACTACAACCTCCACACCAATTCTCAGCCAGCCGACAATAGAACCAACACGGACCCACGGCAATACCAAACTGAACAAATCCAGCCCCCTGCTCTTCCACTGACTGATTACACAAGAACCTCAGCTGACTAGACATTTGCGCTCACTTGGGGTGCCGAGGTCGTAGTGGTTACATTCCATCCCCCTTTCGTCACCGGCAGGTCCGAACTCTCTCCTAGGTGTGTTTTCATCTGACCACGTCGGCCTCCTCACACAGTTCGGCCAGTGCGGTGGTAAGGACCCTGGTTAATTGTCAATTACCCTATTGTCTACACCAAGTACAATGTCCCTTTGTCTCCAGCGTCTAAGCCTTTTGTGAGAGGTTTCCACGCTCCTTGACAAATTCCCCCCACTCGAAGACAAGCCGAAAAAATTGGGGAAAAAAAAAAAAAAACATTGGCTAAAAACTTAACATCAAGGAGATGAAAACTCATATTTTCCCATTTAAACCAGTGCTAATATCGGCCTCTCATAACCTACTTACACAGAGAACGCACGCAAGATTGTCTTGCAACAATAATTATAGAGAAAAATCAATACATACACACTATCAAAGCAAATATCAACATAAATCAGGAAATCTCCACAGCTCAAAGCGTGTGGCTTCCATATAACCATAATGTTTCAACGGAAATTCGCTCCCTTTCTCTTCATACACGTGGCCGCAACCAGTCCACTTCACGCATACGCGACACTGCAAAAGACAGCACCCACTACCTGGCTCTCGACCGACCATTTTATTTTGGCCTACGGTCCTCCACTCTTTCTTCACTCTCTAACCTACGTTGTCGTACGACGGCGCGACCATGTGTTGCAATGGCGCACAGAAACGCCTGATATCACCAAGAAACCTGGGGCCATAGTATTCTCGCGTCACTGCCTTTTGTGAGCCTTCTTACCGAGATGGCCCGAGCTGACGTCACATGTTTTCTGACATCACCGCCTTTCTGCGCTTTGTAAGGCACAACAATCTGTCTATTTGTCTTCCCCGAACTCAAGTGAGTGAAAGATCGGTACCATATCCCCATCATTTATCATCAAACTCCGATGGTGCCCTCCTTCACACCTTTCTTCTGTCCTGTGTGAGCGAGCCTAAACAATTTCTAACGACTAATCGCCCTTTTGTTCGGCTCGTGAGTGGATGGGGTTAGTCACCACCGGACATGCCTCCATGCTTTCGGAGTGTTTGACTGCCTGGGGCCTTTCCTCTCCCGTGACTCCTTTTCCCTGATTCACACAGAAATCACGGTCTGGGTCTCCATACATACCACGTGATGCTGGGATTTTCCAATCACCAGCTCATACGGCGCATTGGAACAGCCAACTCTTACAACTCCCCTATAGAATGGTGTTGCAATAAACACCTGGCCGTTCTGAATCTGCTACTGTTCCATCTATTTTGTCCTGCACCTCTGTGTTTTACTGTAATGTCCCTTCTCAACAGGGACTCTTTCACCATAACACAGTGCAAACCCATAGGTCTCTAATGAAATTAACCACATAGTCACCTACTCAGCCCTTTGTGCACATCCATCCATGGTTATCGCCTGAATCTGTGAACACACCGCACAATCCCGACAAAATAACACTGTCATCTTGTCATCTTTTTCTACCTGCCTCTCTCTGGGCCTGATCCTCAATGCAGGCTGCTTTCTGTTCACTTGAAAATACAATCCCTAGGCCAAAGTGTCCCGTCTTATTGCACAGGAAACAAGTACGCTCATTCCTAGCCACGTGCTATTGTTTTTCACCCCTTGTTTGCTCACGTGACGCGTGGGCCTACGGGTGTGTACTGCTGACTCATTACGTGAGTCATGTGCTGGCCTACTTCCTCTGGATAAGCCTCCAGGGCCCTCTTTCTTGTTTGAGGCAAGTCGCGCCTCGCTTCAGGTAAACCTCGGCCTGCTTCAAGTACTTCAGCTATTGTCACGACACCCCTCTCCTCCTGAGGTGTATAGTGAGGCTCGGCCCACAACCGTCAAGTATCTGTTTTCTCATCACCATTGACTTGATGCCTTCAAAATCACAGTCCCCTTCACTCAGTTTCTATCCACTTGTAAAAAAAGTGATCCAGTCTAACACTAACACCGAACAGTGTGTATGTCCTCACCCTGTTTTCGATTCTCGCTTCGCGAAAACCTTACGCCTAAAACTCTTCAGTCAAATTCATATGCCTTTAGTACTGCGTGTTTTCACCTTGTCAAAATCTCTCTGATCACCTTTGGGTAAGGTGGGAAACTGTGTGTAACGCACGACCTTCAACAAGGCAACAGGTTATTGCCCACTCATGATTCGGCCAGCCCTCCGTGCTCTGGCAAAATGATTCAAACCGACTGATTATAGCACGATCGAATCAGGTCTTCTCTGAACATGGGAGTTTAGTCTAGGTGCGCAATTAGTCTGCGGCCTACAACTCAGAACTGGTGTCAATTTAACACTACGATTTCAGACGTTTATCTTTCCAACACAATTTGTTTGGCTAGAATCTCTGATTCCGATTCTGCTTTGCCCTTGCAGCTGCACTCCTCTGCATCTGCTCTTTGCCTGCTGCACTCTCTGCAACTGCTCTTGCTCTGGCAGTGCACACTCTGCATCTGCTTCGCCTCGACGCAGCAGTTTTCGAGTCAAGTCTCTCAGCCTCGCATCCGAGATTCTTTTGACAGCGTCTCGAGCTGTTCCTTTTCAAACTCCTTCTTTCAGCAGCCCATTCATCTCTCTCAGTCTCTTGCTGAGCTTCAACAATAATCTACGCATTCCTCTCCTGTTATCCCATTTTCTTTTTCCCCAAACTAACCAGTCCGCAATGGAGTAAAAAAACTTTTCTTCAGCCATTTTCTTTTCTTATATGTTTTAGGCACCACTAAAACAGTTACGCTTATAAACCCAGTAAAAAGTTGTACAACATTTTATTCTCACTAAACGTTACGAGTACACCAACCATGGTATGTTCCTAACACAAAGGAGCCTTAATCTTAAACCACAGCTTCTGTGAGAGTTAAGACAAGAACCTCGTTACTTCGTTTTCTCTGAACGACCTCTGATTAATACAACCACCCTACACACATGTCATACTCAACACTCAAAGAACTAAAGGACATACTTAGAAGAGCATAATTAAATTGCCTTTAGTGACGCTTCGCCCCAGTACTACTCTAGTACTCACTTTGTTTTCCCTCCTAGAAACTAATTTGGGCCATGCAATCCTGGGCAGCTCGCCACTTTGTCAGGACGGGGAAATCGTGATGGTAATGCCTAAGTGCCCTAAGTTGATGTATTATTAGGTCGGCTTAACACACCAAGGTTATCTTTGCACTCATCCAACGCAGTATGCACCCTCAGCCGCCCCCCCAAACATTCACCTCTCTCTGGGAATGGGATGTCACGCAATTCGATCTCTCCCACACACGACTGAGCAACAAGACAATAACAATTTCTATGCTACATATAATCAAACATGAAAAATCCATTACACAAAATGAAAACAAATCACACATAAAAGATCAATACTATCCTAATCCCGGTTTATAATAAATGACTTCTTACCTAGGCCAGGTTTTCAACACACACAGACCACGCTTCACTCCACACCACAAGTTTCTTGAAAAAAAGCTCCTTCACGCTTCTATCAGCACTGCTGAATGGTGATGCCCTTGGTTTGACTGGCTTCCAGGCTTCAGGACTGGGTCCTTCGTGGTCGTCCTCTGGGACTCGACATCGAACTCTTCTTCTTCGTCTTCATTTCACCCACCTCTGGGTTCAAATTCAGTTTGTCTTGTCTCACCCACCTCTGGGCTTCAAACGTTAGTTTCCTTCTCTTCCGGAGCTTGTCTTCACCCTAAGACTTAGCTGTACCCTCTTCTATCTCCCAAACCACGTTTCCTCTCGACCCTATCTCCTGTCCTGCTCCCTCCTCACCTCTCTCTCTCTCTCCTCAGCCTTCTCTCTCTCTCTCCATCGCTGGTGGTTGTTCCCAGACACGTTGTTATCCTCAGTTTATATAGGGAGGGAAACAAAGGGTTCCCCTTCGGGCCATGCATTGTCCACGCTGCTTCTCAAGCCCCTAGTTCCACAAGTACCCTGAAATCTACCACACGCTACATCCACACACATCAGCATTTTACACACAACCCCTACCTAATTGAAGCAAACACACACTTCAGCCCAGATGGACATACGAAAATCCCCGCCGACTTCGTATTGGTCAGTTTATCGACACAGTAATAATCTTAAGGAGGTTATTACTACAATCCCAAAACCTCCACAACCACGCATTCAGCCAGCCGACAATTAGAACCAACACAGTGACCCACGGCAATACCATGCTGAACAAATCCAATGGCCCCACTGCTCTTCACTGACAGTTTACACAAGAACCACCGCTGACTGAGCATTTAGCGCTCACCTTGGGGTGCCGAGGTCGTAGTGTTACATTCTTCCCCTTTCCGCCACCGGCAGGTTCCGAACTCCTCCTAGGGTTTGTTTGTCATCTGACCCCTCCGGCCTCCTTCACACAGTTCGGCCATTGTGCGGGTGGGTAGGTACCCTGGAATTGGTCAATTACCTATTTGTATATACCACCGTTACAATGTCCCTTTGTCTCCAAGCGTCTAATGCCTTTTGTGAGAGGTTTCACGCTCCTTGACAGTAGCTCTTGTGGAACACAGCCGTCAAAGATACGAGTTGAAGTAGTCCTACAGTTCAGTTGTCAACTTTATCCCCATAGGTGTTAGCGCCGGGATGACCTCAGTTACATGTTGACAGTTCCGTCACCCCAAACAGACAGTCCGCTGCTTTGGGAGGAGACCAGATCGTCTGTCCAACTTTCACCTTGGTGCCAGAACTGCCTGCATCTAGGATAATCCTAATCCCAAACTTGGAGTCTCCGGACTTACGCTGACCGTCTCAGAAGTTCCCATTCGGGTGAGGCGCCTAGTTTTGGCGTAGCACGTTAAACCCGTTGCCAGAAGCAACGAGCAGGGTCCCAAGTCAGCCGTCAAGGAGCGATGCCAAGTTGCAGGCTCTGTATGGCATGAGCCGCCTGCTTGGCGTTCTCGGAACCAGGGAAGAAACAAAGAAGAAATATGGATTCATGATCTGATTATGCAACGCACGCACGCACGCATGCACAATAACATATAGGAGGACCGGAACTGGCTGGCGAATGCACAGACATACGTAAATTCCACAAGTATATGTCCTTGCACACTCTCTCTCTCTCCTCTCTCACTCTCTCTCGTCTCTCTCTCTCATCTCTCTCTCTCTCTCTCTCGCTCTCTCTCACACACACACAACACACACACACACACACACAAATCCACGCACGCCACCCATACGCACGCACGCACGCAACGCACGCAACGCACGCACGCACACACACACACACACACACAACACACACACATACGCACACACACACATCCGCACACACACCACAGACACACACACACAACAACAACACAGACACGGACACAGACACACAGACACAGACACACACAACTTGACACACACACACACACACACACACACACACACACACACACACACACACCACACAGCACACACAACACACATACGCAAAGCACGCGACACGCGCGCAAACACAAACACACACAATGCACGCACACACAAGCACTTCGCTCATGGCGCGCGTACACACCACACACAACACACACACACACACACACACACACACACACACACACACACAACACAACACACACACACACTTCACTCTCTCTCTCTCCTCTCTCACACACACAAACACACACACACGACACACACTCTCTCTCTCTCTCTCTTACACACACACATACAAATACACACCAACACACTCACAAAAACAACACACAATGACGCACGGACGCATGCATGCAGGCACACACACCACAAACACACCAACCCACACACACACACACACACACACACACACAACATACACACACACATACACACACACACACATACACACACACAACACACACACACACACACACACACACACTACACACACACACACACACACACACAACACACAACACGTACGCACGCCACGCACCCGCGACGCAAACACAAACGACACCTGCAACGCACCAACACATCACTCGCTCATGCGCGCGGCGTACACACACACACGACACACAACACACACAACACACACACACACACACACACATCACACACACACACTCACACACACACACACACTCTCTCACTCTCTCTCACCTCTCTCTCTCATTCTCTCTCTCTCTCTCCTCTCTCTCTCACAAACACACACCACAAACACACACACACACAACACACACACACACACACACACACACACCACACACTCACCACAAACACTCACTCCTCTCTTCTCTTCTCCTCTCCTCTCTCTCTCTCTCTCTCTCTCTTATTACACACACACATACCAATACCACACAAACACTCACTAAAACATACAACCCAACGCACGACGCATGCAATGCAGGCACAACACAACACTCACTCACGCACGCACGCACACGCACGCACGCACGCACCGCACGCAAGCAAGCACGCACGCACACCACACACACACAACACACACACACACACACACACACACACACACACACACTCACACACACACACACACACACACACACACACACTCAACAAACACACACTACTGGGTCAATAAAGCTGTAAGGAGCTGCCATTGACAGGATTACAGTCCTGCTGGGAGCCTTCGCGGGTCACCGAGCTATAAACAACATGAATTAAATTTGAATTCTTTGACACGCACATAATGTCAGATGTCCTGTTACACTTCAACAATATGGAAAAGTGTGTGTGGTCTTAAAAGAAAAAGGGCTTCTTTTAACCTAACGCAGAGACCGTCAGTGATTAACATGATTGTGTTTATAACGATGTTTTTATGTTGATCTCCTTGATCTCTTTGTTGAATAATGTGTAGGGCCGTTAGAAAGAAATGTGCATGACAAAGACCACATGTGAACAAAACCTCGGCCATAAATCTTCATCTTAATGTAAGTAAAAAATGTCTCTGTCTGTCCGTCTGTCTCTCTCCTCTTCGCTCACTCCTCTCTCCTCTCTCCTCTGCTCTCTCTCTCTCTCTCCTCTTCTCTCTCTCTCTCATCTCTCTCTCTCTCATCTCTCTCCTCTCTCTGTGTTAAAGTGTGGTGTGTTTGTGAGTGTGGTGTGTGATTGAGAGAGAGAGAGGAGAGAGAGAGAGAAGGAGAGACTGAAGAGAATGAGAGAGTAGAGAGAGAGAGAGAGAGAGAGAGAGGCTTGCCAAAGAGAAATTTACGTTGAAAGTCATTGAAACGGGCTGATGTCTCTACTCTATAAACCATCTCTCCCTCCTCTCACGTCTCCCCTCTCTCACTCTCCCCCCCCCCCTCTCTCTCTCTCTTCCCATTTGCAAGTGTAGACCATTCTGTTTCTTTCTTTTTTAATACTGTGTCTCGTTGCTTGAAACAAAAATACATGGAACACATAACCGCATATTAATTTTGACATGTTATAAAGTCATGAATTACCTAGTTTGCGTTTGCCTTTTTTGATTTTCGAAGCGCTATTTCTGACAGTAAAATAACTTTCTTCCTTCTCAGGAACGAACACGGGGGCCGACCGCCGTTTTACCACATTGAATGTAGAACTGTAACTATGATACTTCAATTTCTTTCATCACAGTTTAGAGAAGAAAAGTCATGTTTTAAGCAAAAGTCAATTAAATGTTTTAGAAGCACTTGGTTATGTAAATCATTAGTAAACCAAAGTCCAAATATTTGAATTATGTTGAATCCATGGTGAACATCTGACCCACACCCTACATCATATTTGAAAAGGACCAACGCGCATAGTGCTCGACAGAGTGCAAGATGGTTCCAGAGGGGAGTAAGAGGCAGTCCAAATACATCGCGCCGCCAGGAACCACCCCAACCCTTTAAACTAACCGCGAACCCGGGGCCGACACAGAACCAGCCATCGTGTACTCCCTCCCTCATTCAGATCGCAGTGTCGTGAGTTGCTTCACGCGGTTGCGCGCTGAAACCGGAGTTTCCTCAAAACCCAGCAGGTGCCTGAAGAAGTCGGGGCCGATTGCCGACGAAATCTATACGCACCAGTGAGTACCATCTATACTGGTGACCTCGTATAGTCCGTACCATAGAATATTTTGGTCTCAGAAAAAAAGTCTGTCAATCACACCCGTCTATACTTGCCTGCAAATCTTTTCCATGTCGTTGGTTCATTCTGAGTGTCTCATACAAGCAATATAAACTGAAATGATAATGCACGCATCATTTGAATACAAGGTTAACGCGTTGATTGATTTTCATGAGTGACAGGTTGTGAGGTTGTGAGATGACAGGCCTTGTAATGGAATTCTTTCTCCTTCCCTCCCTCCCCCATTTCCATCCCTCCCCCCACCACTCTCTCTCTCTCTCTCATCTCTCTCGTCAATCACCCCACTCACCCACCTCCTCACAACCCACGCCCCAAACAATTACAACTACTCTGGAGTAATTGATGTTAATATCAAGATTTCATAGAACCACTGAAAGCCTTCATTCTACCTTTATAGGGAACTCTATCGTCACATAACCGCAAACAGCTTGTCGGCCACTACCGAGTTTTCTCCAATAAATGGCAGCGTCTTTGGAAGTTCTGCTTTCAATTTACTGAAAGGAATTCTTAAATGAGGCAATAAATGACGAATAAGTAGGATAACTCTTGTTTCCGTGATTGAAAAAAAACAACAACAAAAAACCAACAAACCCTCACACGCCCATAACTCCAAACGATCGCTACTTACCACACCTCAATGCTAGCAGAAATGCTAACACTATGCAAACTGTAGTCAACATCTCCAACTCCCACCCCACCCATCGACTTTAAGTTTAACTCTCTCGCCCCCACCTCGCTTTTATGAAAATGTAGACGACTCCCTCCCCCCCCCCCCCCCCCCCCCCCCCCCCCACCACACACACACACACACTCTTCCCATCCCGCTCTCCCAATCCCTACCGTCCCCGCAAAATGCGCGTGGCTAAAGACTGCAGTGACTTGTTTTTTGTCAAAATGCAAGTCACTTCAGGCTGCCACCACTATCACCACTACTCCCCACTCCCCCTCTTTCTCCCCCTTTTCCCCCCCCCCCCTTCCCCTAATGCCACCGCAAACAAGCTGCTTGCACGAAATGCTAAATGTATGCACAGTATCACAACTGCGTACACTAAACATGTTGGCTTGTCGTCGAGGTCAGTTCTACACGCTCGTTAT
>CM031605.1:39545790-39558290 GCA_018398815.1 Conus ventricosus
CCCCGGGCCATGTGCGAGATACATATATATCTTCAGGGGGTTGTCGGTCAGGAGAATCAAATGGTATCCCAGCTTCTGGAGTTGCCACGACTGTGTGCGGGCACTCTTCGCTTTCACAGTGCGCGAGGTGTCCCTGGGTGTCATCGTGTTTGTCCCAAAAGAGAGTATCATGTTTGTGGGTGTCAGCCAGAATGCCAGTCAGACACGCTGGAGGGGATGTATGTGGTGTTAGGTTTGTCCAAACTCGGTCCTCAAAGCTTTCAGCGGCGATGCTGGCTGTTTGTCCACCTAGGACAGACAGACAGACGGACAGACGGACAGACGGACGGACGGACGGAAAGGAGAGGGCTGAGGGGTGTTGGTTGACACGGGGGCTGTGTCACCCTGTATACCTGCTTCTGTGATGGCGTGGAGTGGGGGGCGGGGGGAGGGGGGGTCAAACTGACCTCTCCGTTTTCTTACTGTGTGTGTGCGTGTGTGTGTGCGCGTGTGTGTGTGTGTGTGTGTGTGTGTGTGTGTGTGCGTGTTGTGTGTGTGTGTGTGTGTGTGTGTGCGTGTGCGTGTGCGTGTGCGTGAGTGTGTGTGTGTGTGTGTGTGTGTGTGTGTGTGTGTGTGTGTGTGTGTGTGTGGTGTGTGTGGGCGCGCATGAGAGAGAGAGAGAGAGAGAGAGAGAGAGTGTCAACCTCGGGGTGTTTCAGTGGAGGAAGTACTAGCGCACAGCCCAAAACACACTCACAGCTTGCTTACGATCTCATTCATATATAAATGCATTCGTCAAAATCAAACCACTAGTAAAGTCTAAACTTTACTAAAACCATGTTCATAGAACGAAACATAAATGCATCTGGAATCAAATGAAATAAAACATTCTCTCTTTCCTGAACTTCACAAAATCATTTATCTAAAACATCGTTAACTAACCCGGTATAAACAGTTTCTACTTTTACCTGGCCAGGTGATTTTAAACCCTATTCACGAATCATGTCTTTTCTTTTCTTTTCCTTTTTTTTCCACTGTCACTTTCAAAACACGACACAACTGCCGGCACTGGTGTTGGTCTGATGGCGCCTGGTCAGGTGAGACTGGGGGGTTGGTCTGGGGTTTTCTGCTTGGCGAAGTGACGCTGCCAGGTATGAGGTCGAACCCCCGGTTAGGGTAGAACAGGGGACTATAAACATCAGTCTGTTCTCCTTTCTTTTTTCCTGCATTAACGCATTGCACTCTCTCTCTCTCTCTCTCTCTCTTCTAGTCTGCTCTTATCAAATGGACATGGTTGCTTTTCTTTCTTTTTCTTTTTTCTTTTCTTCTTCATAAATTAGCAACTCCTCCTCTCTCTCCACATCTCTCCCAGTCCTCCTCTGCAACAAACTCATGCTAATCTCTCAACTGGTCTCTTCTCTCCCCCTCACTCCTCTCTCTCTGCCCTTCTCCCCCTGCAAGCTCACACCCAACCTCCTCTCTCCCCCTCTCTCTCCGTTCTCCCCCCCTTCTCGTTCTCTCACTCCACATTCTTCTTATTCGTTCCGATCTGTCCAAAACGGGCGAGTACCTTTGGTCAGTATTTTTACCGCCCTGACACCCGAAGTTGCTCCCCCTAATTCCATTGGATGTTCAAATCATGCCAGTCATGCCGACACGCCTTACTCTCTGTGGTGGTCAATTGGTCATCTAATTGATTAGCTAGATTTCACCCCCACCCACACAAAACCTTCCCCCCTTTCCTACTTAACTGGTGCCGTTGGACACTGGTCACTCTAAAGTGGCTAGCTGAGTCTGGGTGGGCGCCACGACGTCTAAACAACAATGACGCTGGTTCCACAAAGTGGCCAGATGAGTCTGAGCCGGGCTCTACGACTCGTCTCGCTAGACATCGAGGCGTCGGTCAAAGCCGCTTAGTCGTCTGGCGGGACAGAACGACTCTGTGGAGCCTCTCCCCTATTTTAAATTTGGGCCGGGACCCGACCTATGGGCCCGTCTTTCTGACGCCTAAAAATGTTTGAGTTTGGACTTATGTCCATTGGAGTGGCCGACGACTGACCACACTTCGGTTGTTTTTGAATTTTGACCGTGAACAATTTCCCCCTTGCAAAAGACATGCACCGCATTGTCTCGAAACAAACGGTACAAAAAAGACAACATCCGAATTTGCTGACACACAGCTACACGCGCAAAGTTTAAAAAAATTACTTTACAACCAACGGTTTATAAATTATAAAATATACCATTAGTGGATACCACTCCAATGAGTTTCATTGACGTGCGCTCTTGCGTTATTTCAACTCATTTTATAACGACCTCTGTGCGCACCTACGCAATCCCCCTACCTGCGGTTTTGCCACATCTTCTTTCACAATTCTTATGAAAAGCAAAATAAATATGATCACGATCCATGACACTTCACTGAGGAATCTCCATCCTCATTTATTGCAAATAATGCATCACTACCAACAAACGACTGTAGGGCTCCAAAAATAACTACATTCACATGAACAAGTCTCACAAAGAAAATATAAACAGTCTCACACAGAAAATATGAACCATAGCCAACTGGGAATGAACCCCCATATCCAATCAACATAACTGTAATCAACACATATTATCAACAAAGCACCGCGGATATGACTGACTTCCACTGAGTTGCAGCTTGCTAACTACACGACTTAAATAGTACCCCGACATTCTGTCGACCTGGAATGTACTGCACTCGATACCTGTAGGGCTGCAATGCCATTGCCCAACGCAGAACCCTGCTGTTTTTTCAGCTGGGGCCTCCTGCAGGAATTTGAGTGGTGGTGATCTGTCTCTATCACGAACTCTTTCCCATACAAGTATTTGTGGAATTTCTGCAGGGCCCACACGACAGCAAAAACACTCCTTCTCCACCGTTGCGTACCCTTCTTCACACTTTGTCACTTCCTGCTAGCATATCTCACAGGAAACCGACCCTTCATGCTCCTGTAACAAAACTGCACCTATCCCACCACCTGATGCATCTGTCCGCAACAAAAATGGTTTGGACATATCTGGTAGCTTCAAGATGGACGGGAACCTAGTCTTTCAAAATACCGCCTGCAGTGCTTGCTCTGCAGCGTCTGACCATTCGACCACTGCCGGTTTCCCTGCCTTGACCAAATCACTGAGAGGACTCGTGATTGCTGCGAAATTTGGTACAAACTCCCTATAGAAGCCAATAAAACCTAGCAGACTCCTGACTTCTGTTTTTGGTCTTTGGTCTCTCTTGAATTCATAAACTTCTCCACCTTTCCCCTTTCTGGCTGCTTTGTGTCGCCTCCGACAACAAAACCTAGGAACTCCAGGTTTGGAAAGCCAACCTGGCACTTTTTTGGGTCTGGCTGTGAGGTTGGCTTGTCTCAACCCCGCTAAAACTGCTCCTAGCTGCCTCATATGCTCCTCCCATGTCTCGGATGCTATCAGAAGTCATCCATGAAGTTCACAACCCCTTTCCCAAATCCCGTCAATAGCTTTCCCCATCATCGAGAAAAAGACTGCGGGTGCGTTGACCATCCCAAAAGGGAGTACTCGCCACGGGTATAGCCCCATAGGAGTGGAGAATGCTTTTGATTTCCCCTTTGAGTCCTCACTCAAGGCTATTTCCCAGTAACCCTTACTCAATCGATCCTGGTGAATACTGCTCTTGCTTGTGGCGATCGACGAACAGGTCTTCCATGTTGGGTATGACCTCTGCATCGACCTTGGTGACACTGTTCAGACGTCTATAGTCGACACAGAATCGATGCCACCTGATTTTTTCCTCACTAAGAACGACGGGTGCACTATTATGAATTTGGACGGTTCAATCACCCCAAGGTCCAACATCTTTTTTTTACCTCCTCCTCGATCACTTGCTTGGTGGCATATGGGATCGGGTAGGCTTTCACATGTAACGGGTTTCTGTGATGTCAACTCCACCGTACATGTCTCTAGAGTTGTCCTGCCTGGTTTATCAGTCAGAACGCCCTATACTGTTTTTAAGAGCCCACTAACTTCCCCCTGTCTCCTACTGCCTAGCCCTTCATACAGTGACACATCCCTGTATGACTCTTCTCCGGGAAACTCAGGCAAAAAAATCTCCCCTTCTTCTGCGGGTCTCCTTCACCTCCATAAACTGATTGCTGCTGCGCCTATGTGCTGAGTCTCACGCTGAATGTATTTGGGGAGTAGATTTGCAGGAAAAGTTTTGGTTTCCCATTCACATCGATTCGGTAGTCCTGATCTACCTTTTCAATGATGGTGAATGGTCCCTTCCAATGCATCAGCACTTGTTGTGATCCTTGGGAAGCAGTAACAGGACTTGATCTCCCACCTTGGGGAATTGCTTCCTCACCTTCCTGTCATACTGCTTCTTCTGGACGACCCTAGCCTCCTGCAAACTCTCCCTTGCGACCTTCCCTGTCTCCTCGAGCCTATTGCGTAGGTCCACCACATACTGATGGGTGGTTTTGACCCTCTTCTGACTCCTGTTCCCGGACCACAGCTCTTTGAGAATGCACACCGGTCCCGAACTGTCCGCCCATACAGCAGCTCAAATGGCGAAAAGCCTGTGCTTTCCTGGGGGGCTTCTCTGTGGGCAAACATGCCGCGGGAATGTAGCGGTCCCAATCTGCTGGCCTTTCCTCACAGAGCTTCTTTAAGATGCCCTTCAGCACACCGTTGAATCTTCCACCAAGCCATTGCATTGTGGATGGTATGGGGTAGTGAGCAGCTGTGTGATCCCACAGCCTGTTGACCCCCTCATCCACGCCTGAGGTGAACTGTGACCCCCTGTCACTGAGAATTTGTGCTGGCACACCCACCGAGAGAAGATGTCTACCAGCCCTTCAGCGACCTGTTGCGTATCTACGCCTTTTCAATGCCAACCGCTTCTGGGTATCTGTCGCGTAGTCCACAAGCGTAAAACACATACCTGTGCCCACCTTTGGAACAGGCGCGATTGGGCCAATCAGATCAACAGCCACTCTCCTGAACGGTGTGTCAATTAAAGGGGGATGTTTAAGAGGCGCCTTCTCTTCACCCCCTCTTGTGGCTGACCTTTGACACACATCACATGACATGCAGAACCGCTTTATGTCTGCCATTGCTCCGGGCCCCATGAAAGTCATCAAAGACTCGGTTCGCTGTTTTGGCTGTGCCGAGATGACCCGCCATGAGCGACTCGTGACCCACTACATGACAGTGTCACGATAACATGCTGGTACCTCTAACTGAGTGGTCACCTTACCTGTCTTTCCCCCTTGGGGAACACTCGGTACAACAGCCCGCCTTTCACAAGAAATTCTGTCTCACCTCCTCTAACCCCCTGTTTTTTCTCCACCTCTTGCCAACTCCCAAGACTTCACGAGCGAAGGGGCTTGTTCCTGCGCTGCCCTAAACTCATCAGGCGACACAAACACGCCCGACTTCCTTGCTGGAACGACTAACGGTTTATCAACCCTTTCCTCCTTCTTGCTCCGTGTTTTGAACTGCTGCCCCTGTAGCAGTCAACAACTCAGGGTCCCCTGGATCCCTTGCCCCGGAATTTTTTCCAATGATCAAATCAAGAAGGGGTTTCTCCATCACCAACGCAGACAACTCGCCTGAGAAGTAAGGGGTACGTACTTCTATCTTAGCAACTGGAAACTCCCCCACAGTGCCATCGATTAGAGTACAGGTCTGGATTTGCCCTGTCCCAAAACCCCTTTATTTGACCAGCGTTGTTCGTACTACCCCGCATGAACAACCAGTGTCTCGTAACCTTTCACCCTCTGCTGGCCAATCCACCCTTCTTCCACTGGTAACGAACCACTCAGCCCAGTGCCCTCCATCCCTGACACTGACTGCTGTCCAGTGCTAGCCACAGGCTGCACTCCACCCTCTTCAGACTGAATCCCTTTTTGGTTCCACTGCTGGTCGTTTCCCTTGACGACCCTTAATCCACCTCTTGCAAGGCTGCTGCCTTTTGGAACCTCATGCGACAATCCCTCGCCACATTCCCTTCTTGGACAAATGAAACACCTAATTTCCCTTTGCCCTTCCTTCTGCCCCACCACTGGGTTTGCAGACTTTGCAGAAAACTCCCCTGGTCTCCTTGCACTCTTCTCACCTGTGCCTAGCACCTGTTTCTCCTGCACCTTCGGCCCAAAAGTGCCTCTCTAAACACCTCTGCGAACTTCAACAACCCCTGCTGTCTCTGGCTGTCTCTCTTTCAAAGTAATGGTTAACTCAGGGCCGCAACCTGACAAAATCTGTTCCTTCCTAACTAGCTCTTTCAATTCCGCGAACTCCTTCTTCGTACCACTCAACTCTAACCATTTCTCAAAATAGTGATCTAGACGTGCACCAAACTGAGTGTACGTCTCACCCCGCTTGTAATTTAGCTGAACGAAATTTCTTCCTGAACCCCTCCTCTGTGAGGTCAAATCCCTTCATTAAAGACTCCTTCACAGCACCAAAATCGACTGTTGTTCTGCTGGTAACGCAGTGAAAATCTGCAATGCCTTACCCTCAGTAACGCCGACAAATGACTGCCCACTCTTCTGGGGGCCAACCCGACTGGTCCAAACGTTCGAAACGACTGATGGGATGCGTCAATCGAATCGGTCCCTTCCGAGAATTTTGGCAACTTGGGTCGGGGGGGGATAGCTGCGCACAGAGTCACTGGAAACTGAACTCCCATCCTCGGTGGTCTCCCTTTGTATTCTCACTTTCTCCAACTCTAATTGAACCTTTAATCTTTCTGTTTCCTCGCTTCCCTTATTTTCTCTGTTTCCGCTTCATTCTTTCTGTTTCCTGCGCTTCCTTATTCTTTCTGTTTCCTGCGTTTCCCTAGCCTGATTATCATAGCCTGAATCCTTAATTTTTCTAAATTTCTTCGCTTCTACTGCGACAAAGTCGTCTTTCCGCGCGTTCATCCCTTTCCATCTTTTGTTGGTTTTCAACAAATGCACGCAAAATCATCTCCTGAGTAACCTAAATCACGAGCGACGCTCACGAGTTGTTCAATAGGGGTGTTTCTTTTCTTCCGCCATTGTATCTCCTTTTTTTTTTTTTTTTTTTTAACCAAAATTTTAATAACAACGACAGCCAAACTGGTTGGTTACCGACACGAGTGACGTGATAGCACAATCCAAAGAATGATAATATTAGTTGGGACAACGTAGTTAGTTTTATAAGGGCGCCCAGCGCCCGGGCCCAACTATGAGGCGAATTATAGGCAATCTGTGCGAAATGAGTACTCGGGGCTGAAATGCCAAGCCTAGTATTAACTATCTTTGGAAGCAATGCCAAGCCTAGTATTTAACTATCTTGGGAAAATACAGAAAGACAACCCCTTGTCTTAGGATTACAATACTTGAATCCCACCCACCCTTTCCCCTCTGAGAAGTTGAACAATTATAATTAAAAGGGCCAGAATAATCCCGGGAAGCTCGCCAATAAATTGTCAACCTCGGGGTGTTTCAGTGGAGGAAGTACTAGCGCACCAGCCCAAACACACTCACAGCTTGCTTACGATCTCATTCATTTTATCATTTCATTCCCTCACATCAAACCACTAGTAAAGTTTATAACTTTACTACACATGTTCAAGAACGAAACATCAAGCATCTGGAATCAAATGAAAAAAAACATTCTCTCTTTCCTGAACTTCACAAAATCATTTACTAAAACAAACGTTAACTAACCCGGGTATAAACAGATTTCTTACTTTTCCTGGCCAGTGATCTTAACTATTCACGAATCACTGTCTTTTCTTTTCTTTTCCTTTTTTCCACTGTCACTTTCACAACACGACACAACTGCCGGCACTGGTGTTGGTCTGATGGCGCCTGGTCAGGTGAGACTGTTGGCGTTGGTCTGTGGTTCTCTCTTTGGGGAAGTGACGCTGCCAGGTATGAGGTCGAACCCCCGGGTTTGGGGAGAACAGTGACTATCAACATCGATCGTTTCTCCTTTCTTTCTTCCTGCATTAACGCATTGCACTCTCCTCTCTCTCTCTCTCTCTTCTAGTCTGCTCTTATCAAATGGACATGGTTGCTTTTCTTTCTTTTTTCTTTTTTTCTTTTCTTCTTCATAAAATTAGCAACTCTCTCTCTCTCCCACATCTCTCTCAGTCCTTCCTCTGCAGACTATCTCATGCTAATCTCTCAACTTGGGTTTTCTTCTCTCCTCCCCTCATCTCTCTCTCTCTTGCCCTTCTCTCCTGCGAGCTCACACTCCAACCTCTCTCTCTCTCCCTCCCTCTCCGTTCTCCTCCCCCTTCTCGTTCTCTCACTCTCACATTCCCTTTTTATTCGTTCCGATCTGTCCCAAAACGGGCGAGTACCATTGGTCAGTTAAATTTTACCCCCCTGACACCCGAAGTTAGCTCCCCCTAATTCCATTGGATGTTCAAATCATGCCATCCTGCCGACACGCTTTACTCTCTGTGGTGGTCAATTGGTCATCTAATTGATTAGCTAGATTTCACCCCCACCACACACTACCTTCCCCCCTTTCCTACTTACTGGTGCCGTGTGGACACTGGGCACTCTAAAGTGGCTACTGAGTCTGGGTGGGCGCCACGACGTCTAAACTAACAATGACGCTGGTTCCACAAAGTGGCCAATGAGTCTAGCCGGGCTCTACGACTCGTCCCCGCTAGACATCGAGGCGTCGGTCAAAGCCGCTTAGTCGTCTTGGGGGGACAGAACGTCTCTGTGGAGCCTCTCCCCATGCTTAATTGGCCGGACCCGACCTATGGGCCCGTCTTTCTGACGCCTAGAATGTTTGAGTTTGGACTTATGTCCAGTTGGGGTGGCCGACGACTGACCACACTTCGGTTGTGTTGAATTTTGACCGTGACAGAGAGAGAGAGAGAGAGAGAGAGAGAGTGTGTTTTGTGTGTGTGTGTTCCTTTCTCTCTCTCTCTCTCCTCTCATTTCCCCTCTCTCACTCTCTCTCTCTCTTTGTGTTCTGTGTCTGTCTCTGCCCACCCCCCCTCCTCTCTCTCTCTCTCTCTCTCTCTCTCTCTCTCTCTCTCTCTCTCCTCTCTCAATTTCTCTCTCTGTCTCTGTATATCCCTGTCTCTAAGTGTCTTCTTCATATACTCCTCTCTTCATTGCCCCCCCCCCCCCCCCCCCCGTCTCTGTGTCCCCCTTTCTTACATGTCCCCCCCCCCCCCCTTGGTCCCCCTTTCTTTCATGGTCCCTCTGTGTCCCCCTTTCATTACATGTCCCCCCCCTGTGTCCCCCTTTCTTACATGTCCCCCCCCCCCCTGTGTCCCCCCTTTTTTACATGGTCCCTCTGTGTCCCCCTTTCATACATGTCCCCCCTGTGGGCCCCCCCCTTTTTTACATTCCCCCCCCCCCTGTGTCCCCCTTTCTTACATTCCCCTCTGTGTCCCTTTCTTAATGTCCCCCCCTGTGTCCCCTTTTCTTACTGTCCCCCCCCTGTGTCCCCCCTTTCTTACATGTCCCCTCTGTGTCCCCCTTTCTTACATGTCCCCTCTGTGTCCCCCCTTTTTTACATGTCCCCTCTGTGTCCCCTTTCTTACATGCCACCCCCTCTGTCCCCCTTTCTTACATGTCCGCTCTGTGTCCCCCTTTCTTACATGTCCCCCCCCTGTGTCCCCCTTTCTTACATGTCCCCTCTGTGTCCCCCTTTCTTACATGCCACCCCTCTGTCCCCCTTTCTTACATGTCCCCCCCCTGTGTCCCCCTTTCTTACATGTCCCCCCTGTGTCCCCCTTTCTTACATGTCCCCTCTGTGTCCCCCTTTCTTACATGCCCCCCCCCCCCTGTGTCCCCCTTTCTTACATGTCCCCCCTGTGTCCCCCTTTCTTACATGTCCCCCCTGTGTCCCCCTTTCTTACATGTCCCCCCCCCTGTGTCCCCCTTTCTTACATGTCCCCTCTGTGTCCCCCTTCCTTACATGTCCCCTCTGTGTCCCCCTTTCTTACATGTCCCCCCTGTGTCCCCCTTTCTTACATGTCCCCTCTGTGTCCCCCTTTCTTACATGTCCCCTCTGTGTCCCCCTTTCTTACATGTCCCCTCTGTGTCCCCCTTTCTTACATGTCCCCTCTGTGTCCCCCTTTCTTACATGTCCCCCTGTGTCCCCCTTTCTTACATGTCCTCCCTGTGTCCCCCTTTCTTACATGTCCCCTCTGTGTCCCCCTTTCTTACATGTCCCCTCTGTGTCCCCCTTTCTTACATGTCCCCTCTGTGTCCCCCTTTCTTACATGTCCCCTCTGTGTCCCCCTTTCTTACATGTCCCCTCTGTGTCCCCCTTTCTTACATGTCCCCTCTGTGTCCCCCTTTCTTACATGTCCCCCCTGTGTCCCCCTTTCTTACATGTCCCCTCTGTGTCCCCCTTTCTTACATGTCCCCTCTGTGTCCCCCTTTCTTACATATCCCCTCTGTGTCCCCCTTTCTCACATATCCCCTCTGTGTCCCCCTTTCTTACATATCCCCTCTGTGTCCCCCTTTCTTACATATCCCCTCTGTGTCCCCCTTTCTCACATATCCCCTCTGTGTCCCCCTTTCTTACATATCCCCTCTGTGTCCCCCTTTCTTACATGTCCCCTCTGTGTCCCCCTTTCTATGTGTCCCCCTCTTTATGTGTTCCCCCTCACCCTCTCCTCTTGTCCTATCTATGTGTCCTATCTATGTGTCCTATCTATGTGTCCTATCTATGTGTCCTATCTATGTGTCCTATCTATGTGTCCTATCTATGTGTCCTATCTATGTGTCCTATCTATGTGTCTCCCTCTGTGTGTCCTATCTATGTGTCCTATCTATGTGTCTCCCTCTATGTGTCCTATCCATGTGTCCTATCTATGTGTCTCCCTCTATGTGTCTCCCTCTATGTGTCCTATCTATGTGACTCCCTCTATGTGTCCTCTCTATGTGCCTCCCTCTATGTGTCCTATGTGTCTCCCTCTATGTGTCCTATCTATGTGTCCTATATATGTGCCTCCCTCTATGTGTCCTCTCTATGTGCCTCCCTCTATGTGTCCTATCTATGTGTCTCCTCTATGTGTCCTCTCTATGTGCCTCCCTCTACGTGTCCTATCTATGTGTCTCCCTCTATGTGTCCTATCACTATGTGTCCTATCTATGTGTCTCCCTCTATGTGTCCTATCTATGTGCCTCCCTCTATGTGTCCTATCTATGTGCCTCCCTCTATGTGTCTATCTATGTGTCTCCCTCTGTGTGTCCTATCTATGTGTCCTATCTATGTGTCTCCCCTATGTGTCCTATCTATGTGTCCTCCCCCTATGTGACCTAATTATGTGTCCCCCCTCTATGTGTCCTATCTATGTGTCTCCCTCTATGTGCCTATCTATGTGTCTCCCCCTATGTGTCCTATCTATGTGTCTCCCCCTATGTGTCCTATCTATGTGTCTCCCTCTATGTGTCCTATCTATGTGTCTCCCCCTATGTGTTCTATCTATGTGTCTCCCCCTATGTGTCCTATGTGTCTCCCCTTATGTGTCCTCTCTATGTGTCTCCTTCTATGTGTCCTATCTATGTGTCCTATCTATGTGTCTCCACTCTATGTGTCTCCCTCTATGTGTCTCCCTCTATGTGTCTCCCTCTGTGTGTCCTATCTATGTGTCCTATCTGTGTGTCCTCCCTCTATTTGCCCTATCTATGTGTCTCCCTCTATGTGTCCTATCTATGTGTCTCCCTCTATGTGTCCTATATATGTGTCTCCCCCTATGTGTCTCCCCTATGTGTCTCCCTCTATGTGTCTCCCGCTATGTGTCTCCCTCTATGTGTCATAATCTGTGTGTCTCCCTCTGTGTGTCCTATGTATGTGTCTCCCTCTGTGTGTCCTATGTATGTGTCTCCCTCTATGTGTCCTATCTATGTGTCTCCCTCTATGTCTCCTATCTGTGTGTCTCCCCAATGTGTCGTATGTACGTGTCCCCCTCTATGTGCCTATCTATGTGTCTCCCTCTATGTGTTCTATCTATGTGTCTCCCCCTATGTGTCTCCCTCTATGTGTCTCCCTCTATGTGTCATATCTATGTGTCATATCTGTGTGTCTCCCTCTATGTGTCCTATCTATGTGTCTCCCTCTATGTGTCCTATCTATGTGTCTCCCTCTATGTGTCTTATATGTGTGTCTCCCCCAATGTGTCCTATCGATGTGTCTCCCCCTATGTGTCTATCTATGTGTCTCCCACTATGTGTCCTATCTATGTGTCTCCCTATGTGTCCTATCTATGTGTCTCGCTCTCTGTGTCCTCTCTATGTGCCTCCCTCTATGTGTCCTATCTATGTGTCTCCCTCTGTGTGTCCTATCTATGTGTCTCCCTATATGTGTCCTATCTTTGTGCCTCCCTCTATGTGTTTTATCTATGTGCCTCCCTCTGTGTGTCCTCTCTATGTGCCTCCCTCTATGTGTCCTATCTATGTGTCCCTTCTGTGTGTCCCTATCTATGTGTCTCCCTCTATGTGTCCCTATCTATGTGTCTCCCCCTATGTGTCCTATCTATGTGTCTCCCCCTATGTGTCCTA
>CM031605.1:39560892-39568392 GCA_018398815.1 Conus ventricosus
ACCTAAAGAAGTAATACAAACTTTTCTTAAACTGTGCATGTGACAAAGCTTTCATCCGCATGCAACAAATGCTACTAATAAATCCCAATCTCAGACCTTTTTTTTTCGGGAAGGGGTAGGGGTATTGGGGTGGTAGTTAAAGGAAACTGCTCTTTTCCATCCGTATATTATCATTATAGAAGATCGATTGATTCTGCTGTCACAGAGTGATACACAGACCCGCACACACACACACACACACACACACACACACACACACACACACACACACACCCACGCACGCACGCACGCACGCACGCACGCACACACGCACACACCACACACACACACACACACACACACACACACACACACACACACACAGAGCCACACGCACAACTTGCTATTCTTTCTTTTTTGTTGTTGTTCGTTTTTTCTTTGTGTTTTGTTGTTGTTGTTTTTTTCGAAGATGCACAGAGTGACAGTATAAACTTTCGGTTACAAATCTTGCAACTCAAGTATCTTCGCAAGTTAGTACAGTATGTGTCTTAACATATTTCGTGGAGAGCCACCATCACACACACCACCCTCCTCAGCCCCCACCTCACCCCTCATCCTCCCTCCACCGCAGTTACGCCCCTCTCATCTTTTTCTCCCACTTCGCTCCTCGCATCCAACGCCCCCGCCCCACCCCTCCCCACCCCTCCCCATCCCTCCCCATCCCGCCCCATCCCTCCCCATCCCTTCCAGGAAATATCTTGATATTCCTTATGAGTGTCCTTTTTTTCCTTGCGTCTTTTCCATGCTGGGCACATAAATACAGAGATATGTATTTTGTTGCTGTTCTCATTGCAGTAGGTATTCCTTGTTCACTGTACACCTTTCTTTTTTCATATCTGTATACTTTGTGACATTATGGGTAACGTTCATGGCTCATGTCTTCAATATTTTTTACGCTTTTGCTTCTAGTTTTCACATATTTCATTGTTGTGCTACAGTATCATATCTTTCTACCTGATTCAAGGACATCACTCCTGGTGGGCCAGCTTTCAACACCTGGCCAAACAATTCCATCAGAAGGATGACGCCTGGTTGTGACGCTCGTAGTGCCATACGTTGGTCTTCTTTCCATCACTTACGTCTGTTCCAAATATACTGAGAGGCAAAGAAAACGCAATTCCATTGTCAACTGACAATTTTATTGAAATGAAACAAACACACATCAAAGCAAATACGTGTGACAAAAGTGCGACCACTGTACATTAGTTTGCCTATAACAGGTGCACATTCGCCTGAAGTGAAGCCCATTTAGGCGCGACAGAAGGAATACACTGTCAATATCTGGTGTGTCCCCCTTGAGCACGAACACAAGCTTGCAAACATCGGGGCATTGAAGCGCACAAACGACGGATGATACGGATCGGTATCACGTTCCAGTGATGCTGCAACGCTTGGGTGAGCTCAGCAACGGTAGTTGGGGATTCTGGTGACCTTGCACACGTCGTCCAAGTTCGTCACACAAATGTTCAATGGGATTCATGTCTGGGGACACGGAGGGCCACTGCATGACATCCACATTGCTGTCCCGAAGGAAATTTCGTGTGAGAACGGCTGTGTGGGGTCGAGCATTGTCCTGCTGAAACACTAGTCTGTTGCCACCATGCTGTCTCCAGAGAGGAAGAAGAACTGGCTCAAGAACAGTGTCAATATAACGCCTTGCCGTCAAGTTGCCTGGCACAAACACAAGCTCCGATCGAAATTGAGCATTTATGGCACCCCAGACCATTACCCCTCCACCCCCATAATGATCTCGCTCAATGACACAGGGTTGCGCATAACGTTCACCCTGACGTCGATACACACGATCACGGCCATCCGGGAAAGAGACATTGAACCGGGATTCATCCGAAAAAACAATATTCCCCCAAACCCTGTTCCCCAGAAAGCCACCTGCAGCAGCCCATCGCTGGCGTGCTAGTCGATGGCGATGGATTAAGATCTGACCTTGGTATGGTCGACGTGCCCGTAGCCCTGCTGCTGCCAGACGCCGACGCACGGTACGGCTGCTGATTGGTCTTTCTCTAGTCCCAATAGTGTTGCGGGCTGTTTGTGCAGCTGGCTGGAAACGATTCCGGAGGTGCTGCGTGACAATGTAGCGGTCCTGTCGTGCCGTCGTCACACGTTGGACGCCTGGGCGTGGACGGTCGTTTACACTTCCAGTGTTTTGGTGCCGAGTCGCAAGACGGGTTATGGTTGATGGGTGTACATTGAAATGTTGTGCGGCCCTGATGTGAGCAGTGTCTGCCCTCAGCATGCCAATGGCTTGATTTCTCTGGTCTGTAGTTAACCGCGGCATGGTGCGTACGAGTGTCAGTAAAACGCCAATGTGTGTTTTTATAGGGGACAGTCATGGGCTGTTTGCATGCAATCACAGTATGCCTGTGTTGCACGTGTTTTGCAGTTATCAGTAAAAGATGTGTTGGAGTGGTTTACTCATGACGTCATGAACCCAACTGTGCCTGTCAATACAGATCGTCGCAATACAACATACGCGTGCTAGGTTGCATGCCTCGTGCATAATTCACATTATTTTGGCTGAGGTGACATTTTTCGGGGACGAAATGGGATTGCGTTTTCATTGCCTCTCAGTATAGGATGGGCCCAGCATCTATCACTGAAGGATCTTCATCATTGTTTGCTCTACATACGATCACTCTCTCAACTCCGCAGACATGCTGCATTGCAGACTGTATGAACTGCCCCAGAAACTGTCCCTCATTGCAGCCACGGTGTTCTTCAACAGAGACTCAAGTGCTGTGCTGTGCTGTGACAATTTTTCCTACAAGCGCAAGGACTCTTGCTTCAGTTCAAAGTGAAATGAACCGATACACGACTCGAAGTCGACCTCTGGCGCATATGACAAATATTGCCGTGATAGCTACGTTTCTGTGCAATGCTGTCCACATATTACTTCATATTACTTTCAAGTAATTCTTTCATGACTTATGAGAGGCAACATTCCCTGATTCAGAATGCCCTTATTGTCTGCCATCCCTGTGCCGAAACATGGAGCCACAACTTTATTTTAGAAACAGTCCACCACTTCCCTCCTCATCTTCATTAATTGCAAAAATGAGGACATTTCTTAAGGGAAACTGGAGCAATTATCACAGAATCACACACACACACACACACACACACACACACACACACACACCACGCACGCACGCACGCACGCACGCACGCACGCACGCACGCACGCGCAGCCGTTCACACGGTCGATTTCAATGGTCAGTCCTAAGGTACGTTGTTCTAAAGCGTGATGCCAAGTGTCAGGAAGGCTTGAGGACTGTAACAACCATCAACGGCCCCACGACGGACTGCATGATGGGCGAACATTCTGAGTCCCTCCCGTGCCCCTCCCCCCTCCCCCCTCTCCGAGCAGTTGCATCCGGTCATTAACTACCCCAGGATGGATTGAGCAACAGGCCAACAGCCAGGTCCCCCACTCGTGCTCCCCCCTCACCACCACTCACTCCACCCCTCACATTTCCACGCCCCTCCCTCTTCCGCCCATCCCCGAGCAGTTGGTCAGTAATGTATAAGACATGGATAGTGTCCAGTACCTGGCGTTCTCTCACTGCCAAAGCAATAAGTGTCAATGTCATGCCACGACACGGTTATTCAATTCAGACTCGGGCAAAAGCTATATGAACTAAAGATACCAGCATCCGCTCTCTCTCTCCCCGTGGCATCTAAACAGTCGTGCACGTGGGCCTCAGCGACATTCTGCTTGTTACCAGGTAAAGGTGACTCCATATTTTTTGTTAACCTTAGGTTTATATTTACGAGGCTAGGACTTACTCTAGGTGCGTCAACACAGAACTGGGCTTGGCTAACGGTACTCTCTATGGTGCAGAAGAAACTGAAGAAATGCATGTTCAATTGGGTTCTGGTGTTTCTGTTCAGTGTTTGATGTGCCTTCTGTCTGCACTCACTATCTACCTGACTGCCTGAACCCCTCCTGTAGCATTCTCGGCATCCCCAAACACACATGAGCACAAAACTGTTCGTGTGATACTGCTACCAATTCCTCCACTGAATCAACTGAGCAGTATTCACCATTTCAGTGTCCATACAGTCCCAGTGGGCCTACGACCGGTGATAGTATGACAGTATCTTCCTTGTTAACGACCACAGTATAGTGTGCTGATATGCCATTATAAGCAAAGCTAATATGCTGTCGTTGGTAGTGGTGGTGGTGGTGATGTGTGTGTGTGTGTGTGTGTGTGTGTGTGTGTGTGTCAGTGCGTGCGTGCGTGCGTGCGTGCGCGCGTGTGTGTGTGCGAAAAGAAACGTGAATATAAGATGGTCAAACAAAAGGGTTTTTTGTTTGTTTGTTTGCTGGGTTTTTTTTTTTTTTTGTTTGTTTTTTTTTTGGGGGGGGGGGGGGGTTCTGTCATACTTTAATATTAGAATAAAACATCGACCACAATATGAATCTTTAATCATTTCGCGTGGATTAGGAATTAGCGCACTCCTAGCTCGAAAATACTCTCAGGCATGTATTTGTTAAGTCTCAGAAAGATCCATCGACCCGCGGACAGACAAAACAATAAATCAATAAATTCCAACAGACTCAATGGAGGTTAAACACCTGTAGGTCCCAATGCAGCTGATACCTCCACCCACCTACTCCCCCCCCCCCTCTCTCTCTCCTCCCTCTCTCTCTCTCTCTCTCTCTCTCTCTCTCTCTCTCTCTTTCACTAGTCAACTGGCGTCAATTTAGCGTATGATACCATGTACGAACTGGTGTAATATTGTTTTTTTTCCTCTTTGTTTCTTTGAATTATGGCTTGACAGTATCATTCGAATTTGTCTTATCATGTCTACACTATCAATGTTCACACCCCCTCAAATGGGGCTTTGGCCTTACTGAATAAAATTCTGTTCTGTTCTCTCTCTCTCTCTCTCTCTCTCTCTCTCTCCTCCCCCCCCCCCCCCCCCCCCCCCCCCCCCCCCCCGCACTGCGTGTGTGTGTCGATAGTTATCATTCACACATCGGGTGTCGTGTATTGATTGTCCCAAACATGTTAGCTCCCATTCCCCCACCCCTCTCCCCCCCCCCCCTGTCCACGCCCCCCCCCCCCCCCCCCCCCCCCCCCCCCCCCTCGCACTGCGTGTGTGTGTCGATAGCTATCATTCACAAATCGGCTGTACGACGGTGTCGTGTAATTGATTGTCCCAAACATGTTAGCTCCCTATTCGCCCACCTTCTCCCTGTCCACGCCCTCTCTCTCTCTCTCTCTCTCTCTCTCTCCACACACTTCTCTCATCCGCCTGTTCCATAGCACATCACGTCTATAAAATCTGTGGTGAAGAGTAGATGAAAGTGTAAACTTTCTTTGGCTTGGCTCAGTCAGTTGGACATCCATCTAATAATGTAAGTGGAGTGTTTGTCACCGTCATGGCTGTTTTTCTTTGTTTGTTTGTTTGTTTTTTTGTTTTGTTTTAGGGTTTTTTTTTTAACTACTGTTAGAACCAAAGAGCTTCAAAAGCTGCGTGCAGTGTGTGTGTGTGTGTGTGTGTGTGTGTTTCAAAATGACAAGTTTTTTTTTCTCGTAACGACTGTGATGATTTCTCCTAAAAGTGACTGTGTTGTGTGTGTGTGAAGAGAACCGTGATTACATTCCTTACAAAGGATTGTACTTTTTGCATTTTCATGTCTGTCCTTCTGCGGTTTGGCAAAAATGTATGAAGCCGTTATCAGGAAAGATAAAGTGTTGGCCGGGACGAATCCGTTCAATGTTAGTGCGGATCCGGATTAAAGGACGGACCCAGGATTTCTCTGTTCCCTTTCGTCAATATTGCCAGGTAGCGCTTTTTTTTCCCTCGAGATTTTCCTAAGTAATCAAGACATGATGCATGGTTCTTAATGCAAAAAAAAACCCTATTTATTCAATATAATATCTGTGAACTTGAGAGACAGGGTGCAGGTTACGACCCGTATCCAGTGAGCAAAGTTACACTAGCGAGGAGGGAAAGAGAAGGGAGGGGGGGGGGGGGATTATACATTCAGCCACTGCACGTAATAAACTGGGCTAGAAACCTGCAGCTGATATCATTTAACTACCTAAACAGCTTGGACACAGAGTTCTGTTAACTAATGAAGATTTAATTGCCGTAGACCCAAACTGTCCTACCGTTCTACATTTGTCAGACACACTATTGTTTGACTGCCACGCCGTTTAAAGCAACCCAGTTCCGTGGAGTATGTGTCCGTTTCTTGCCGATGTGCATGGGCTTCATGTTCAAGAGAGCCAAAAGAAGGCTGTTCTCTCGCATCAACACGTTCCAGCAGTGTGGACGGAGGGATGTTTGGATTGCTCCTCTCCTACCTGTTTTGGGCAGGAGCTTTTCACTCCAGTTGGGACAACGGAAGCAACCCTGGACCCAAGCCTCCTGCAAGAGGGGATACTACGAGGGAGTTCCAGGAGGGTTAGTCTGAAGGGGAAAAAAAAAAGAAAAAGAAAAAACCTAGCTGTTTAATGTCATCAAGTTTGGAACCGACACATGATGTAATCATGGGTACCATCAAATCTACCAGTGACCAGACGAACGCTAAACCAGAAGAGGTCAGGAGAGAAGTTCATAAGTTACATGAGGACAACATGGCTGTTCAGATTGAAGTGCGGGCCCTTTAAGGATGAACTGGATGATCTATGAAATCAAAACGTAGATCTCAAGAAAACTAACAGTGATTTTTTTTTTTTTTTTGTCAGACTAGATGAGTGTCATTCAAACAGTTATGTCTTTGAGGGTCGCTGGAGACGCAATGATCTGTGATGTCATTATTTACGGTTTACCCAAGAAAGACGACGAAACAAGCGCAGACTGGAAGGATTACTGTATGATAACTGAATGACGCCCTCCAGTTCAACACAGTTCGTAGGCTGAACACCACACTTGACTCGCCGAACATCGCCAGATGTGTGTTCTACAGGCAAAACATGAAAGTTCTATTTTTAAAAAAATTATAAAAAAAAGAAACAAAATGAAAAAAAAAGCGCAAACTCTGGAGGCCCAACATCTTCAAAGTGGGAGATTTCTCCCGATTTGTGAGAGACCAATTGAAACAACAGGGCGGGGGAGGGGGGGGGGGGCAAGATGACTTCCTCGGCCATCTGTTGATCGAAGGCAAATAGACGGACTGTTTAACGGAAATAAGGTGTCAGTCGGTTCCTGTGTCGTCCTGTACATCGGATGACTTTTCGTTTTGTTGAGAGGAGGGGGGTGGGGGGGAGGGGGGGGGGGGAGAGGGCACAAATGTAAACATTTCACCGGTATCATTCCTGTCACAACTCGGTGAAACTGACAGTGCCGCTGCACGTGAATTCGCCGATGTGTGTGTGAGCTGTGTATGGAGTGGAGAGGGGAGTTCGTGCAGTCAGTTGCATTGTGTGGAAAGGAAGACGTGTGAGCGAGGGCGTGACCCGGTTGATGTGCAAATTTCAATAAAGC
>CM031605.1:39579894-39587394 GCA_018398815.1 Conus ventricosus
TTTTTGTCTCATCAGGGCTAAAGATATCCCAAACCCCGGGCCCCCTTGGGCCCAATTATGTTTTATCAGGGGTAACGGGTATCCCAAAAGGGGGCGGTCACCCTTTGGGCCCATCATGTCCCCATCGAATAACGATATCCCAAACCCGGTCACCCTTTGGGGCCATCAAAATTCTGATGTCCGCTTTTTGCCCCGAAAAGAAATTTGTGCCGTGTTGACAGGGTACCATCTTCTGAAAGAAATCATCCTTTTGAGGGGGGGGGGGGGGGGGGGGGGGGGGGGGGGGGGGAAAAAAGTGTCCCAAAATTTTTGACGCGAAGTGAAAACCGTAGATTTGGGTGGTTTTTTTGCCATGGACTGGCTATCGGCCCTTTTTCGGCGAAGAGATCTTGCCCCAAGAAACCCCGACGGTGGCCCTTTGGGATTAGCCTTTGGGCCCAAACAGCTTGGGGTACGGCGTTCCCAGGAATACAATTGTTAAAAACAGTTCCCCCAAAGAAGTTAATACTGAGTCCCCCTCCAAGGCTTATTAAAATGGCGTTTCAATTGCCGAGGCGAATTTGGGTTGGTCTGGAAAGTTATGATTAGTGCCGTAAAACAGAAGTGTTTTAAAGGGAGCATTGTCCTCCTAGGGAAAAGGTTTCCCTCACTGGGAGGGTATGAAGAGTATCAATAGTAGCCCCCCCCCCCCCCCAAGGGGGCAAACAGTACCAATTTTTGGGCACAGTGGGAACAAAAGGAAAGGGGGGGGGGGGGGGGGGGGGGGGAGTTTAATAGGGGAAGGGTTTCCCCCAGCTTTTGCCTTGTTTGTATAGAAAATTTTTTGGTTATTATCGGGGGGGAAAAGAAGCTGAAATTTACAATACAGTGTTTAATTAAATGTGTCTTTCTTTTTTTCTCTCTCTCTCCATATTCTTCTCCCCTTCTCCTCTCTCTCTCTCACACACAAAACACACCAAACCCCCAACACACACACCCCACCCACACACACCCTTAACGAAGCAAAAACGCATGCGGAAAGGCCCACACTGCTTTTAGGACTCTTCCCCCGCCCGGGGACAGTTGTGTTTCCCCAAAATGCCGTTCGTTTAAAAAAATTGGGAAATGCTAACCCTTCCCTTTAAAAGCCCCAGCATTTCTCTCTCCCCCCCCCCCTCTCTCTCTCCCTCTCTTCACACAACACCGGGGCGGGGCGCGCACCACAACAACCCCAACCCCACACGAGGTTTTGGGGCTCAGTTTTTTTTGTGGCTGTGGTTTTGTTGGGGTGTGTGGGGGGGGTGGGTGTGTGTGTTTTGTGTGTGTGTGTGTGTGTGTCCGGTGTGTCGGTGTGTGTCTGGGTTGTTTATTTTGTTTGTGTGTGGTGTGTGGAGAGAGAGAGAGGGGAGGAGAGGGGAGGGGAGAGAGGAGGGGAGAGAGAGGGGACAGACAGACAGAAGAGACGAGACAGAGGAGACAAAAGAGGAAAGCTGTGCTGTCAAGGGGAAATTTTGGGTGTACCAATGTGTTTTGGAAAAGATCCCAAAATTTTCGGAGGAAGCCCAAAACCCAAAAAATGTGCTCGGGCGGGGAAAAATCCCGAAAGGGAGTTTTACGCGTAACTAGGACTAAAAAAAACGAAGGCTTGAAAACGTACGGCGGCTTTGTTTTTAAACCAAATATTTTTATAAGTCAAAACTTTTTGTTTTTCCCTTGTTTCCCCAAATTTTGTTTCAGAAAAAAACCCCCCCCCCCCCCCCCCCCCCCCCCCCCCCCCCCCCCCCCCCCCCCCCCCCCCCCCCCCCCCCCCCCCCCCCCCCCCCCCCCCCCCCCCCCCCCCCCCCCCCCCCCCCCCCCCCCCCCCCCCCCCCCCCCCCACACACACACACAAAAAATCCTCACAATCTTTCGGGAAAACCATGAAAATAGGAAAATCCCATATTATTATACCCCTTTAACTGAAGGAAAAAAAAAATTGGCTTTTAATAAGAAAGATAGTGACACCAACGACTTCTTTAAAAAATAGGTGTTATCACCACTTAAACCCTTTAATAACCCCCCTTACTGTTTTTCTGATGAAAGTTATCCAGTTATCCCCTTAGATATAACAGTAAAACAATTTTATTTATCCCCTTCAAAATTCAGCGTAACTGTCATTAACTGTGATAAGTAATTTACCCTAAAAAAAAACAATTACTAGGATTATTTTCTTTAAGAATGCTAACGATTTTTGTCAGTAAAGCGGGAATAATGGTCAGAATGGGTTTATGAAAATATACCGAAGACTGAGAAAGAGGTTGAGAACAGCCCGGGATAGACAGAGTGAAGAAGTGAATATCACACACAGGATTTGTGTTTATTCAAAAATTTTTAAAAAAAGGAATAAAAAGATGAATGCACGTGTTTTTAAAGTAAAGAGAAAATCGATTTGTTCGTACGGAAATATTCAAACCCCAGAGTGGGTTTTTTTTTTCTTTTTTTTTTTCCCAGAGAGCATGTTTTATTGAGATACAGAAGCCCTTCGGATGAGAGGCTGAAAAAGAAAAGTATTGATACAGGTCTGTCTTATGCCCACATCTGAATATTCAACCCCCAAAACTGTTTTCTTGGGCGGAATCAATTTCTTTGTTCAACATACCGATATTACATAGTCTATCAACCCCACGCATATCAGTCCCACCCTTTAACAAGTTCTCTTGCTGGTGGGTTTGTACTTTCCATGTTCAAGGACCGGCTTTTGGTGTGGTCATCGAAAATTTTTCCATTCATTTTGAGGATTTTTGACACGAACGCCAAACCCATATCTTATCCCCTCGACAACAAGAATCAACACCTGCGGTTTTGTTACTTAAGAAAAGGCACAGACAGGATGTGGCCCACACCCGAAGGTGCGGGTGGGACTAACTTTTTTTTAGAGGTTTACCCAGAAAAGTATTGTCAGAGCCTCTCTCCAACACGCCCTGAGTGACTGCACCGCCCTCCCCGTCGCCATTGACCACCATCCAAGACTACATACTAACACACCAATACAGCTGCATGAATTTCTGCTGCCGCACCTAGCCCTCAGGAGGGCCATGAGGATGCTCGCCAATGCCCTCCCAAACAGTCTCGGTGGGATAGATCCTATGGACTGTTACCGGTCCTGATGTCCTCGCACGGGACACGCAAGCACAAACGCTTGCGTGGCTTTACACTGCTTTTAGGACTCTTCATGGGGAAACAGTTGTATTTCGAAAATGCTCCGATCTTTTTAAACACATGCGGGAACTGCTAACATTCCTTAATAGCACAGCATTCTCTCCCCCCCCCCTTTCTCTCTCTCACACACACGCGCGCGCGCACACACAAGAGTTTGGGGGCTCAGTTTTTGTTGCGGCTGATTTTTGTGTGTGTGTGTGTGTGTGTGTGTGTGTCCGTGAGAGAATGGTGTGCTGTCAAGGAATTGTGTGGCTGTACCCGAATGTGTTAGAACGATCCGAGCATTTGGGGAGGAAGCCAAGAAACCCCAACCCCAGCACGAAGTGGGGGGTCCGTCAGGTAGCGATGAAAACATGTAAAGGTGGGGGGGCAACTTGATTCGTTGGGGTCTCTTGACTGTGTTCAGCTACCGTATCCAGAGGATCGACCTGCGACGACTTTATCGAGATACATCCGGCCAGGGACTAGACTGCACAGGATATGGCCCCACTGAAGTCTGATCTGACAATCATCCCGCTCGCCTGCCAAAACCGGGCCCAGCTTTGCAGGGGCGGATTTTCGGGGAAATGGGGGTTCCAGATCCCCTTCCCCTAAATAAATTATTAAAAAAAAAGAAAAAAAAGGCGAATTGAACAAATAGTCATTTCAATGCCACGAATGGCCTCCAACCGTACAAACATTTGTATATTTTGGTGATAGCGGTGCTTTTGTTGTTGTTGATATGGGTGTGTGCGCGTGTGTGCGCGCGTACGGTGAACATTTTCATACGTGTTACATATTTATGTAAAATATATGCTTCTTTTGTAGTCTAGCTTTATTTTTTTATTCTTTTTTCATTTTTTTAAAATTTTTTTTTTTTTTTTTTTCTTTTTTTCTTTCTTTTTGCAGTTTACGTTATTATTTATTTTTCTTTTTATTCATTTTTTTTCATTTTTTTTTTTTTTTTTTTTTACTTATATATACACCCCATAAGGTTTACCAGAGATTTCTTTATATTCCTTTTACTGTGAGTAACTTCGGTTCCTGCGTTGTACCAGTGCATGACGGAAACCGGAAAGTCCAAACGGAAATACTCTTTGGGGAGACGGGGAGGAAAGTTCCGGGGGTATGAGCCCCAATTAACCCAAAGGGGACCTGTTAGTGTAGGAAGGGCTTATGTTTAGGGATGTTGTTCATCCGGGGGGGGTTAAGAAAATAGTTTTGTTATTTTTTTTTCATATCAAACTTGCCGAGACCTAGGATCACGCAATTTGTTTAGAAGTTGTTGTTTTTTGTTTAGTTTAGAGGCATGCATGTGTTATGAAGTTTGTAGTTTAAATTTCAAAATGTTTGATTTGTAAGGCCATATAAATATTACGAGGTGTAAGGATCTGGTGGGATGGGCATCTCAAGGTTTGGCGCCAAAAGGAAACGTCAGTTTTAAGGGCTTTGGGAATTTAGTGAGTTAGGCAGTCAGACCCAAATCTCAAGGACAGAGGGGCAACACCTTATTTTCTGTGAAGTGCTGTGACGGTATTTGATGGCACCAGAAAAGTATGTGTATGCATTTTTCATTTCTGTATTCTGGCAGTACATCAAAAGCACTATGTACTTTGTATTTTGGTATGTGTAATGTTAGACATTTGACCCTGCTGCCCGTGTTATTATGAATTTAGAGTTGATTGTTCCATGCTTTGTACTCTTGACTTTTGACCTTTTGGGTTTTTTTATAGGATTTTATTGAGCATAAGATTTGACATTTTAGATGTCGAGTTTATGTTTGGTTGCTTGTATGCATGTTTGGTTGTTTGTATGGGGTAGGGGTCGCTATTGCCAGGGGCCGCTATTGCCGGGGGGTTTCTATTGCCCGGGGGGGGGGGGGGCTAACAAACAAACAAACAAACACCACAACACACACACACACACACACACACAGTCACAGAAACTCAGGCTCATTCCCATTCCAAGGTTTCTCCCAAGATAAGGTTTATTTTGCAAAATTTTGAGCAATAGCGGCGCCCCGGCAATAGCGGCCTCGGCAATAGCGGCCCCCGGGAATTTGCGGCCCCCGGCAATAGCGGCCTGACCTTGGGGTAGGGGCCGCTATTGCCGGGGGCCGCTATTGCAGGGGCCCTATTTCGGGGGGGGGGGGGGGGGGGGGGGAGGCGGGGGGGGGGGGGGGGGGCTAACAAACAAACCACACACACACACCACACACACACACACACACACACACAGTCACAGAAACTCAGGTCGTTCCCATTCTAAGGCACTCCCAAGATAAGTTTTATTTGCAATTGTGAGCAATAGCGGCGCCCCCGGCAATGCGGCCCTGGCCCTCGTTTGTATGTATGAAAATATGTTGGAAGGAAAGACTTACTTAATTGAGGGGCTGGATGTGTGGTCAATAAATGAACAATTTTTTTATTTTGTTTTTAATTTGGAGCGAAAAGGTTTAAAAATGTAGTCTCCCTTGCTGTGCACGGATGTGTAGATTAAGAACTGATGGGTCTGTGCAGGATAGAAATTCGGTTAAGTTTTTTGGAGAATCGTCGGCCAACTCTTAGAAATTTAACATGCAGACATACAGAATATTTTACACTTTGTTTATTGAGCCAATTGTTTACTAAAACATATTTGCGGGAAAAAGTTAGAATGACTTGCCATAAGTAAAGATCTATCCTTAAAAAGGTATGTGCATAACTCAACAGAAAGTGCTATAAGTGTTCGATTGAATAATATGTAAATAAATAAAAGAATTTAGTGATGTTCTGGGGAAAAACATAAAAGAAATATAACTATGGCTATTATAGCTAGTAAACAATAGGTTAATTAGCAGACAGAAGAGTGATGTAGTGGAAGATTATTAGAGCGTTTTTAGAATTTGTATTACTGTACTGTAGAGGAAGGAAACGTTAAATGATGGCTTGTAAGGCAATATTGTCGGGGTAAGCGGGATTCTGCCATTGACTTTGATTAATGTCAAATGATTTTGCATTGCAGTTTGACTGGAGCGAGAGTCATAACAACATGTCTGTCTGTCTGTCTGTCTCTCTCTCTTGTATTTTTCTTCCGTGACGAACATGATACCATACTAGCAATTTTGTATTGTTTCCCTTATATGCATGTTGAAGGATGCAGGCTTGTAGCCCATATAAGCTGTTCGCTTTTAGTTTCGACTGGAACTTGCATATTTTTTTGTTGCTACTTCATGTTTTCATTTCATCAGTCGAAGTTTTTTGCCCTTTTATTATGTTCACAGTCGATTTTTTTTAACTGTTGGTTAAATTTGGGACGCGTCTGTTATCCCATGTTGTTAACTATAGAAGCGAAGTGATGAGCAGTTATGACAGAGCACATAGAATGAGATGGAATAACTGTGTTAGGGATATGAATCCCACATGATTGGAAGTTGCTGTTTCGACTTCGGTAGCACAGGGTTGAACCGTGTCTTTTTGGGTTAGGTTTACCCTGGTTTCAGAGTGATCGTTTTGTCACTTGATTAGTTCTTGTTTGGATAGGTTATCATTGTTGATAACCTCTGCGCAAATCCAATGCAAGATACTAAAAGAGCTATAATGGCTGAACCTATGGTTCCGAATACCATAGTATAGCAACATTCCTGATTATGTGTCTCCTGGATATTATGCTCTGGCTTGCAGTTAGAATGGGGTACTGACTTAGTCTCGTATTTTTGCAAAATGTGTTTTTCTGAAGTTGAAGAACGCATGCAATGACTCGGATGTGTGTGAACTATGCAATGGTGTAGATGTATTTGTGGTTTACGTTCGTTTGCATTTTCATTTACAGGCCACGGATGCAGAGCCCTTTTTTGTTCTTCTATTTTTTCTCCTTCATCTCCTTTTCGTTGGGTATTGTCACCAGCCCTTTTATGCACAAAAGCTGTAGACCAAATGTCACCAGCCCCTTTTATGCACAAAAAGCTGTGGACCAAATTAAAAGAAAGAAAATCTGCAGCCCTTTTATGGACAAAAAGCTGTGGACCAAATAAAAGAAAGAAAATCTGCAGCCCTTTTATGCACAAAAGCTGTAGACCAAATTAAAAGAAAGAAAATCTGCAGCCCCTTTTATGCACAAAAAGCTGTAGACCAAATTAAAGAAAGAAAATCTGCAGCCCTTTTTTGCACAAAAGTTATGGACCAAATTAAAGAAAGAAATCTGCGCCCTTTTATGCACAAAAAGCTGTGGACCAAATTAAAAGAAAGAAATCTGCAGCCCCTTTTATGCACAAAAGCTATGGACCAAATTAAAAGAAAGAAAATCTGCAGCCCTTTTATGCACAAAAGCTGTGGACCAAATTAAAGAAAGAAAATCTGCAGCTTT
>CM031605.1:39592394-39637394 GCA_018398815.1 Conus ventricosus
CGAATACTTATTTCGGTGCCAGGAGAGGTGGCCTCCAAAGCACGAATGCTATTTATACATTTATTTGCTATGGTGGTGGTGTGTGTGTGTGTGTGTGTGTGTGTGTGTGTGTGTGTGTGTGTGCGCGCGCGTGCGCGTGTGTGTGTGTGTGGTGGTTGTGGTGTGTGTGTGTGTGTGTGTGTGTGTGTGTGTGTGTGTGTAATTTTTTGATTCATTGTAAGGTTTGCGCATCTATTCATTTAGGCAATATATTCATTTTTATATGTGTTATATTTTCTTTATGAATTATGCGCTTTTCTAAGGCTTTATATTATTTTCAGCATGTTCATTTGATTTGATTTATGCATAAGTATAGTTTATTTGTTTATTTTATACTGTCCTGTTCATTTCTCTTAATTACTTTCTTTATTTTCTCACATCTTTCATTTCTTTATTCATCCATTCATTCGTCATATTTCATTATTTTAATTAAACATTTTTTTTTTAGATTATTGTTTATTTGATTCTTTCTGCTTTTTGTTTTTCCTGAATTTCCATTCACTTGTATATTTCTTAGATTTTGTTTTATAAGATCTATCTGTCCATTGTAATAATGATAATAATCATTCTTTTTCGTCTTCTTCTTACTATTATTATTATTATTACTAGTATTATCGTCCCTATTATTGCTATCATCATCATCATCATCATCATCATCATCATCACCATCACCATCGTCATCATTATCATCATCATCCTCGTTCATATCATTTATGTATTCATTCATTCATTCATTCATTCATATTATTTATGTATTCATTTACTGATTGCTTGTCATCTATGTATTGAATAATTCATTTTATCTGATTTTTTTCATTCATCTATCCATCTATTTATATATTAACCTTGTTCACCTAGGCTAAGAAGGTGCGTTAGTACTTGGGCTATTTCTTTCTTTATTCTGTGATATATTAACTTTTATTGTAATGGCAGATTTGAAGTGTGTGTACTTTTACTATGTTGTAATCGGGAAACATCTTGTACTTTGCTGTAATCACAAAACATCTTGCAGGGTTCTACAGACTCCCAAGAACAAAATTCAAGGAGATTTCAGGGAGTGTTTATTTTATTTCAAGGCAAGAGGTGACACGAAAATTAAACCATTGTTCTTTTAAAACTTCATTTTTGTCTATTGTTTATGTTTAAAAAAAAAAAACATATAAAAAACGTATTTGGGCGATTTCAAAGCTCTTGTGTAATTTGGGGACCACAAATGGGGGCAAAGTGATGAAAAAAAGGTTCATGATAAGAACTGTATTTGTATCACAGCAGACATGTCAGGCACTTGAAACATGACTTTTCTTTTTATGCTGAGCTATAGTAATGCAATTACAAAAGGATTTTTATATCTAAACTGCTTTTTTTTTTTCAATATTTTTTTCCCATATGGTGGCCATCAGGCTTCGCGTTTCATTGCCTTCGAATTATTCCAATAGAAATAGCAAATGATGCGTTCTGTTTTGACTTAAAAATAAAATATAATTGCATACAGAAATCATTTCTGATCAAATAAAAAAACATTTACCAAGCTAGTTAGTCTGGATCCAGAGATATTGTACTCCTTGCACATCAACCGTTGTTGAAAAAAGTGATTTTGAGAAAACGGCGTTTGAAAATAAAGAAATTAAGCAATTTTCACACACACCTCCTTCAAATGAAGTCATTTATTTTACTAAGAAAAATGTGAAAATACACAAAATGAACACCACAGATGGTTTCAAGACACTTTCTTGAGCACAAAAACACATAAAACCAATAAACGATTTTGAAAAAAATAGTCAAATTTTTGTGCCACCTCTCTGCACTACTTGCGTAAAAATTGAAAAAAGAAATGGCATCGTCGCGATCCTGGATTGTCGTCGGTTCATACTCAAGGGAGATAATCTGTAACTTCATCAATTTTGATGAAGTTACAAATTATCTCCCTTGGTAAAATCGCAGACGATCCAGGATTGCGACGATGTTTGTAAACATTTGTTTTAAAATAGTTTTTCATTACCCTGAACGCAGAAAAATCAAGCTGCCATTTCTTTTTGCCACATTATAGATTTTTGGAGCCAATGGCTTGATTTTCAAAGGTTTTCAAGGAGGTTTGGTCAACAGACCACATGTTATTGATTTTCAAAGGTTTTCAAGGTCTTGAAATTCCCTGTCAGAATTCAAGGAGTTTGAAGGAGTTTCAAGGAGCGTACGAACCCTGTCTTGTTATTTACGAAATCTCTACTTGTCGAAAGGTTTGAATACACACACATCACAAACACTCATGTGCAGTCAGAATGCATGTCTGATTGCACATGGCCATTTGTGTTTATTCATTCTTTTTTTTTTAATACCTACTTTCGTGAATTTATTTATCTGTTTATTTGTTCAGTTTTTAAATTAATTAAATAAGTAATGATTAACTGATTTATGTATTCATGATTAATTCATATCTTTGTGTGTATATTTATTTATTGGTTTATCTATTTACTTACGTCATCTATAGACAGTATTTTATCGTGTTTGTATCCTTTATGTAGCAGTCATTGTGCTACTATCAGAAGCTTTTGATTATGAGTATTTGCGTTTACAGGTATTTTAATCCATGGTGCTTTGAGTTGTGTAGGCTACATATGTGTGTAAGTGTGTTTTTGTGAATGTAAAATGGAACTTAAAGATGCGTGTCGGTTTTTTTTTGGTGTCGTTTTGTTTGTTTGTATCTTGTACATTTGATTGTGTGAAAGTGAGTGGAATGCACAATCAATACCTGTGTGTGTGTGTGTGTGTGTGTGTGTGTGTGTGTGTGTGTGTGTGTTTGTGTGTGTGTGTGTGTGTGATATTTATTCATACTGTTGAATGCCGATTTAGTTAGAAACACAAACAAACAAAAATGGTTCGAGTTACCGTTAGTCTTTGATCTAGAGATGGTATGTAACAGAATGTATTAGGTGTTTGTGTTACACTTTGTACATTGTAGTTACCATGACCAAGACTACAGAAAGTAGTTTCAAACAATATGATACATAACAACACACATCAAAACGAAGACAATCAAAAGGTGCTGCCGGGAATGACTTACTGAATACATAGAGGAAAAAAACAACAACCGTAGGCCAAAAAGAAATGAAACAAGACCTACGTAACTAAGGAATAAAATGTGCGAGTGACATCAAAGTATGAATTAAGAAAAGAGTGCTGTAACACCAGCAATAGAAGTTTAAGAAAGGAACAAAACCGTCTGTTTTGTGTACATGTCACTGCATTTATTTATTTACTCTTCTGCTCTTTGATTTATTTTGAATTCCCCCCCCCCCCCTCCCCCCTCCCTCTTTTGTATCCTCACTTTTCACGCTACTTTACCTCCCCCTCCCCCCTCCTTCATTGCCTCATCCCTTCCCACCGACCCACTATTTACCTGCCGAACGCTGTACCTCATCAGCTTTGGAACCGTTTCTACAGTTAGGGAGCTGAAGGTGTAAGGGAGATAATCTGCTGAATGAAGACGGTTGTTGAGGGTTTCAATAGTGTGATTACGTCCCTTTACCAATAGAGCCCAGTACCTGCCCACCTGCAAACAGCAACCCAATATACTAGTGCACAATCGTGTGTAACCCCGTAGGACTGGGATGTGCAAAGCAAGTTTTTTGCTTTATTTGGCTGGTCATGGACCATAGTACCCAGAAATCAGCGGGTTCCAATTTTCCCACAACGTACCCCTCTCAGGAACCCCCTTCCGAAGCGACCCGAGACGGCACCGACCTTAAACGTCATTTTCGTTTACAGTTTATCTATTTTCATGACCGTGGAGTATTCTAGAGGTTTTTGATGGTGCCAAGTTGAACTGTGACATTTTCAGGTCAATCCAAAATGGACATAACTGATTTCCACCTGCATCCTGCATGTATGGGATGTGCCAGTATGACAACCATATGGACCTTAACCCATATGTCTAACTTCTCCACTTCTTTGTCATTACGTGGGATTTTCGGTGACAAAGCCTACAAGCGAGGAGTCGAGTTCCATTTGACGTTGAGCCTTGCTATTATGATGATGAAACTTGATTCCATTTCTCCTGCCCTTTCACTTGAACCTCTTTGTGCACAATGTGATGCCTTCAACAAAGCCTTGCATGCATGCAGCCCAGACATGGTCAAGATTTATGACGATATTCAGTCCTGGTACTCAGAGAATCTGAAACCACTAGAAGCCAGTGAAGGGAATGGAGAGATGTCCCAGTTCCTCACACAGTACCTGGAGCAGGTCGAAAGTATCTTGCATCTCATCAGTTCCAGCCGCGCTGGTGACTTTGAAGGCTACTTGGCTGCATTGGAGAATCTCATCAAGTACTTTTTTGCATATGACCTCCTGAACTATGCCCGCCTCATGCCAGTCCACCAAACTCAGATGAATACCTTGGAAAAAGATGATCCAGCCACATGGCAAGCGCTGAAGTCAGGAGATTTTGTTGTGGCAAAATCAAAAGTCCCATTCACTGCACTGTTCACTGACCAGGCCTGGAACAAGAGATCGAAGATTTGAAGCGTCATGGTGGGATTGCTGGCCTCAGTCCATGTCAGGCTCACTGAGACCTGAACTCGCTAGGGAGGGACAGACAGACTTACAGACCTACAATACCTGATACCCCATTTCAAATAAGCAGTCCAGAAACAGATCACCAGTTCACACACATATAATCTCATTCAAACCACGACACCGGGGGTCCATAACACTGAATATTCCGCTCAGTACCCACATGATCACTCTCTCTCAAACTCAAACATTCAACCCCTTGACACAATTCACACACAGATTCCTAGTTACCCCCCCCCCTCCCCCCCCCCCCCCCCTGCACGACAAAACTAACATAAGGTCATGAAATTAATTAACGACTAAACTTAGTTCGGGTCAAATCCCAATGTGCCCAGCCTGGTGTGATGCATCGCTACCATGCAATGCAACCCACACGACCGATAACACCTTGGCTATTGGCCCAACAGGACACCGTGAATCCCAGATCTACTCAACAAATTCACTTACAGGCTCATCCACAAGCCAGCAACCAGGGAATGAACTCCGACACAATGACAGACCAATCACTAATATAGAATGCCCCAAACTACAATTCTGTAACACATACATTCAAGGTTAACTAAACCGGATTACATTCCAACAACTAGGCACTTAAAGCACGCGTGACCAATTGATAATCCAATAACTGGGTTGCTATGAAACACTCGCACATAATGGCCCAACCAAGTTATCCAAAATGTAAGAAATGTAAGAAATGTTTATCTAAATGTCTCTTGCCACCACACAAAAGACAAATTGTCCTGAAAACCCGTGCAGCTTGCGACACACACAGGCAATGACTAATTAACCAACACTAACCCAACTGCGCAATGATATTAACTAAATAAATTTAAAGTTACTAAGGATTTCTGCTGGTGTCTGTCACACACTGGGTAGTCCGCTCCACGACCGATGAACGATGGCTCACTCTCTTGATCCTGGAAATAATGTCCAATGCTGTTACCTCAAAACGGCCCCTGTTCGTCGTCAACATTCACATGTACTACTTGGAACTGTCGCAGCAACAGGAACAGTAGCCCACGCTGTGTCACTCCTCGAACAGGATCCGGTCAACAGCTAAGGCAGGAGTACAGGGAGATATCCTGAACCAACACTCCGGCCCAACTCCGAGATGGGTTGTCCACCGCCGCCAAGGCCATCCCCAGACCGGCACGTCCACAGCACCCAACCACAGCAACCAAGTCTTTACCCCACCAGGGTTTCAGGAACACAGGTTACAGTCCAACAAGAACGCAGCAACCAAGTCTTCACCCCACCAGGGTTTCAGGAACACAGGTTACAGTCCAACAAGAACGCAGCAACCAAGTCTTCACCCCACCAGGGTTTCAGGAACACAGGTTACAGTCCAACAAGAACGCAGTGCGTTCACCAGGTTTCGAATCGCACAGTAGCTCCAGGGAAGACACTGGTACCAAATAAATTTACAGGCACAAGTCCCTCCACCTCTTCAGTTCAGCTGCAGCAAAACCTAGGCTACTTGCAGTTTCACAAATCACATTAACGACAGTCCTTCCACTGTACCTCCAACAGCGAGAAGACAATTACACAGAATCAGTCCCCTCCAGACTCAAGGCAGCTCCGCTAATCTCTAAGTCAGAATCCTGAGCACGAGGTTCCTAAAAGAATTCCCTGGGACTTCCCAACATAGAAAACGACACACAAACCGTCAGTGACTTCCACTCTGAATCAGCCGCAAAATAACACTGAGCAACTGTTCACCTAACCCCCAGCCTGTTTTACTGTAAACCTGGCTATGATTGGATAATTCAACGTAAGGCCAACTGAAAAAAAAAAAGCATTTTGAAAAGCACTATGAGTAAACACACTCTGCTGAATGCGCGGTTAACGTCCATCTTCCACAGCAAGAAATAACTTTCGCTGCCTTGTCACCAAATCAGAAAGAAGCTAGCATGTCATACATTGTAACCAGAAAAAAATTGCACGAGTATCCAGTGTAGACGGAGGAGAGGGGAGAGGCGAGGTAGGAAGGTTGAGGTTGAGGTTGAGTGCCTGGGGTGGAAAGGGGATAGGGAGGACATCCTTCTCAACACGCCAGCTTGCTACTCTCCATTCTCCTTTTTTATTCTATATCAAATCGTGCCAACCATCCTGGAACATATCCAGAATAGGGAAAACCAATCACTAATATGCAAAGTACAGAAATACAGAAAAACAAATTGGTAATCGAATATGTGAATTACATCTAAAATAATAACAATTATCGTAATACAAGAAAGGTCATTATTATTAGTCCCAGTGAACCTGGAAATACAAGAAAGACATTTTATACGAACAAACTGAAAAATCAATAAAAAAAAAACAACAAGTACACAAATAATCAGCACTGGTGCAACTCTCGAACCAAGGCTGAAAGGGGAAACATGAGAATAAAAAATAACAAGAATTGAGGTGTTTACCATCTTCTTCTTCTCGAACGTCTGATCGGCATCTAGAAACCAACCTCAATCCAAGGGGGACATTATTCCCCTTTTCATATTTCGTCATCATTTCTTAATTAATGAAACAAGATATAGCAAAAAAACCAAAGAGTGTGTGTATTCCTCTTTTCACATTTCAACACTTCTTGATTAACGCAACAAGATATGACAAAAACCCAAGACTGTGTGTGCTTGATCCCCCTTTCACATTTCAACACTTCTTAATTAGCGCAACAAGATATAACCAAAACCAAAAAATGTGTGCGTATTCCCTTTTCACACTTCAACACTTCTTAATTAATTAACGCCAAAATATATATGACAACAAAAAATGTGTGTATTCCCTTTTCACTTTTCAACACTTCTTAATTAATTAACGCCAAAATATATATGACAACAAAAAAATGTGTGTGCTCCGTACAAAAACAGTTACAAAAAATACAATCGTCAAATCATAATAAAACAACAACTAAGCAACAACCAAAAAATAGAGTGTGCACACACCTGGGGCAGTGACTCTAGCCCAGAGCGCATCTTCACTCATCGGTCATCTTCATACAGCAGTGATGCAACCCAATGCCACGTCTACTCCATCTGTAACCAGGCACTTCCCCACTTAGTGTCTGAGTCATGTAAACAAAGGGAGGATTTCAACCAGTACACACATGCATATGTATACATGTATAAGGGCCTTTCCCTTAGTGGAATTAGTAGGTTCTCAACTATATTAAAAAAAGTATAGTGAACAACCTACCAACGTAATCCAAACTTTTGACTAAAAAGTAAGAAAATCTGCGTTACAACAAATTATCATCCTTGATCAATCTACATGATACCAATAATATTACAGCAAAAATGACGATTTAAACTAAGTAAAGTAACAAACGCATTCCTCCCAAACCTATATAAAGAAATGGCAATAACAATAAACAAATGAAAAGCGTTCATCCAAAACATATTTATAAAAAGTCATTTACCCAGAATTATAGTACTATAGTATGAATTATATCCAAACAAAAATGAGAATCTTCATTAAATAAGTAATCAGCATTGTAAAAATTCATTGACACAAAGCTGTAGTATAAATATCAAAACAGGAGGGGAATCCTTAGAAAACGGGCAATTAGTGTACGGACTTAGAGACAGTGCTAGTAGTCCAGCGCCAGTGATTGGTTAATTAGTTTCCCAGGCATGGCCTGTACAAGAAAGAAGGAAGTACTTCAAGCTGACTGCAAGAAAGAGATCTTTGTCTTAAGCCTCTGATCCTCAACCGTAGTACCATATTCAGCTTTAATTATGATTGCTATTTGAATTCTGGAACCATACTTTGAACGTCACAACCCTGGATACCGTTGATAAGCGCTATAAAAATCCCGGAAATATACTTTAAATTACAATCCATAACCATAATTTCGTTCTTCAGTCTTATTTACAAACACCATTAACACTCTGGAATTATAGGCCTACTTTATGCCCTCACAATACTTAAGTCATATTAGCATTCAAAATGGAATTAAAACTCTGGCAATATAATTTAAATTCCCGACACACAACTATACCTCTCTGTTTATCATTAATATGAAGGTTATGAATTACCATAAGACAATCAAGATGAGGACTACACAATTAATATCTTCCAACACTGACTAACCACATGGGACTTCATAATCTTATCTCTTCACACCATACTTCATCATTCCATCCTAACAGCAAAGTATATAATACTCATGTAATCATTGTGTACCAGAAAACATAAATAATACAAGCAAGTACATAACCCAATCATCAATCGTCTAATGAATACATGCAATTATTAAAACAAGACAATCATCAGTAAACAAGTAAATATGAATTTTCAACGTCAAAAGGATACATTGTTGCCCCCAAAAAAGCAAAATGCTTACCAGTATTTTCACACAACTCATAGGAGCAGTCTTGTTTTCATTTTTCTTGGCATCTGTCTCAGTACATCTACAACTTCACTTTCAACACATCATAGAGGCTATCTTCTTTTCTTGGCACTATCTTCCGCACAAGTCTTTCTACACGTCTGCCTTCTTCCAATTCCAGATGCAAAAGAAAGTATATCTCAACACTTGGGACTACTTCCCTCTCTGTCCCCACGCCACATATTCCTACATTGCCCTAGAATCATTGGCTGAAAGCCTATTTACAGTGTTATGGGGTCATTCCTCAGTCAAAAATAGTTTTCCTACTCTGGAGGCAGAGCGTCAAAGACTGACCATGTGATATCAATTAGTCTCGCCGGCCAAGTAGGCCCGCTTCCAAGACGAGTCTGTCAGGCTAATTTATGAAAGCCAGGAAGTGTCAGCCAAGGGGGCTGTTTTTCCTGCTGGGAATCTGGCTGAATAGAACTGTTGTCTCAGCAAAGGATGAAAGGGCTAGGTGGAATTCGTTGAGTCTTAAAGAAGAGAGAGAGAGAGAGAGAGAGAGAGAGAGAGAGAGAGAGAGAGAGAGAGAGAGAGAGAGAGAGAAAGAGACAGACAGACAAACAGACAGACAAATAGTCTATATGGGCAACTATTCTGTCCTGTCACACCAGGTCAAATTCAAGAGAATGGAACACAAAGGCAGAAAAATCAACAGAAGCGTTAAAGAGAGGAACAAAAAGGCGGAGTCAATGAGAACGTAAGAACAGAGGAGGAGGTTAAAACTGAACTTTACGAGCGTGTAGGAGCGATTGGGACAGACAGAAAGAGAGACAGAGAGAGAGAGAGAGAGAGAGAGAGAGAGAGAGAGAGAAGAGAGAGAGAGAGAGAGAGAGAGAGAGAGAGAGAGAGGAAGGGACAGAGAGGGAGAGAGAGAGAGAGGGATGGAGACAGAGAGAGAGGGAGAGACAGGGACAGAGAGAACAATGAACAATGAACAATCTTTAATTCTTCAGGCCCCCAGCCCCTAGAAATGAGGTCAAGTTAACATGTAACTAAAAGACACATACAATACAACCAATCAGCTTTCCAGTGTGAGACTGTCAATAAAGGTTTGCCTTAACTTCATGGCATTAAACAGAAATACACCAAGCTTCCTAATATTGAAAATAGACCCATTTCTCAACAAGACTGTATATGGATTGACACCAAAGTTAAGATATTTTTTCCTTATGTCATTATACAGTACACATTTATACAACACATGGTCCTCATCTTCTAAGACCTTACACATTTTGCACATAAGATTAGCATTGTTGTTGAACGTTCTTTTGAAAATCGATCCATTGACTGGTAACACACCAAGCCTCAGCTTTATCAGACAATTTCTAAAGCAACTAATGTCCATGTAATCAAAGTATTTTTCACATTCGAAACTAGTTTTAAACAACTGTAAATTTGATATATATCTTTATTCACAACAGACTCACTCCATTCCTGCATGTTTGTCTTTCATTCTCTGCTTAAATAGTGAAACAAATGTTTTTTCACAGCCCACCCCCTGTTCAAGCCAGACATATCCAAACCCGTGGCTAAATAGTATATTCTTTACAAAAGTTGCCCAGCATTTTTTGCCGTTTTTATCTAGATTTACAAGCATCAAGTATGCTTGATTAGGCAAACGATGCGCCTCCATCTTTATCAGTTTCAGCCAATATCGAATACACCTCACTGCACTACTTACATATAGGGGATAACGCCCCAATTCCCCCATGGCAAGTTTATTAGGAACTCTAAGATGGATTTTAAGAAAACGTTTGCACGCTTGAGCGTGTACCTTTTCTATGTTGTCCATTCTGTGGTATCCCCACATTTTGGATGCATATAATAGCACTGGCTGTACCTGGGCATCAAAAATTCGGAAGAAGCATGTCTTGGAGATGTCGTTTAATTTTGTTATGTACCTTATACAGTCAAAACAAGCCCGTTTCCCTTTCACTGCCGGTGCATCAACCCCTTTGTTAATACTCATCTTTGTTGTAAAAACAAATCCAAGGTAATTATATTCATTAACTACTTCTAATTGTTCCCCATTGAGATTCCATCTTTCAGATTTCCCCAGAAACCCACCCTTACGGAAAACGATGACTTTTGTCTTATCATTACTGACTTGCAAATGTAATCGTTTGCAAACAGTGTTTAAAATGTTGATTTGGTTTTGTAGTCCTATAGCAGTGTTAGACAGTAAAACAATGTCATCTGCGAAGAGAAGAAGAAATAGCTCTAATAACCCTGGCAAAAATTGAATCCCATGTATTCCATTATCACTAACCGATACTGCTATTTCATTAATAAATAAAGAAAACAACATTGGACTTAAAATACAACCCTGTCTGACGCCTACAGGACACTCAAAATAGTCAGTGGTTTCACCTTCAACACGTGCACAAGAAACAACAGATTTATACATTGCAGTCACGGCATTGATAAATTTTCCATGTATTCCATTCTGCCTTAATACCAAACAAACACTGGCGTTGAACAGAATGAAAGGCTTTTCGTATGTCAACAAAACAAGCGTACAGTTTATCACCTTTCTTGGACAGACATTTTTCTACAATAGCATTCAATGTAAAAATATGGTCTACAGTGGAATATCCGTGTCTGAAGCCAGCTTGCGATTCTGACAGTTTACTGTTTCCTTTAACCCATTTAACAAGCCTCTTGTTCAAAACTGACGTATAGCATTTGCCAACCAAACTAAGAAGAGATACACCCCTATAATTATCTGGCAAACTTTTATCGCCTTTCTTGAAAATTGGAACTATGATTGCTTTAATCCATTGCTCTGGATATAAACCTTTGTCGAACAGTATATTAAATAAACGAGTTAAAAAGTTGACAGCCACGACATCAGCAGACTTTAACATTTCAGCCAAAATATGGTCTGGTCCACAGGCTTTCCCCCTTTTTAATTTTCGAATAGCATCATAAACCTCCTCTTCAGAAATGACCAGATTAAGTTCAGAACAATCTTCTGTATGTCCTTGGCTTTCGCTTCCTTCGTTTATACTCCTGACTTCGATGTCATTAAATAATCCCTTGAAATGTTGAAACCATTGACCTGGTGTTATTTCTTTACTAATCCCTTCTTTCCGTTTCCCTACAATTTGTTTGGCTTGTTTCCAAAACTGTTTAGGCCTACTGTCGTTGCCCATAGAGGCTAACTGCCTTGCTTTTTCACGATTGTAACCTTCTCGCTTACATTTCAACACACCATTATACGCTTTTCGAGCGATAACATAGGGCACTCGATCTTCAGCTTTTTTAGTTTGCCTAAATTTTGACAACAATTGTCAAGCTTTAATCTTTGCATCACCACAGTCAGCATCAAACCACACAGCTCCTCTGGGTATATCCCTAGTGGTAGAAACCTGTTTTTTCATGCATTCACTCGCACTCAGCAAGGCGTTTGAAAATCTTTCTAGCGCTTGTTCCACGTCACAGTGTAAAAGAGACAATGCATCAATACACATATCATGAATTTCGTCAGAGTAAAGACAATCAATAAAACATGCTTCTTTAGCATTATCCCAAACAATTTTTTCACACTTTTCTACTGTGTCCTTTTTATCATTAATTAGTTTATGTGTACAAAGTGTCACTGACACAGGAAAATGAGGCGAATCAATAAAAGCCAAAACTTTCATTGAACGAACAAAGTGATTGACACACAGATCTTTAGACATGACAACATAATCAATTGTACAACCAACTGTAGTACATACAAAGGTCAGAGACTGATCGAACTGAAACCGACACAGGCCGTTTATGATAACACAATCCATTAACGAACATAAATCAAGCAGATTTTTACCAAAGAGATTAATCTCCTCATCATCCGACTTTCTTTCAAACAAAATAACATCATCCTCTCTTTCATCTCCAAAGTCCCAGAAATATTTCACCTGCACGCTCAAGGAAACAGCATTTTTACTACCCGTCCGTGCATTCATGTCCCCCATAATAATCAGTGAGAAATCTTGGGAAAGCTCGTGCAAATCAACAACACATTCCAATATCTACTGTCATATGGGTGGATGTACACACATATCAGAAAAACATTTTTTTGTACGTTAAACAATGACCGATCTAATTCCAAAATCACCATATTTTCGTATCTCATGTTTATCCTTTTCACTAAGTTTGACAAAACCTTCCGCACAAACACAAATACTCCGCCAGATTTTCTAGCGTTGATGATAATCTAACTGCTTTAGACACATGTACATCAAAGTCACTAAAAGCACTGTATCTATAGTTTTCCGAATCAATAAATGTTTCGTTCAATGAAAAAATATCAAAAGTTAACAATGTTTGAATCACATCTTTGATTTCAAGTTTTTGTAGCCACCCATTGCAGTTCCAAGTGCAAATTCTTATTTCTTTGGGACTTTGGCCACCCTCCTATATCGATGTACTTGTGTTCCTCCCTCTCCCCCCTCTTGAAGGGCCACCCCCTCTTCCTCCTCTCTGTCCCTGCCCCGCCCCTGGTTGTTTCCCGTTTTAAACCCACTGCTGTAGTGTGTGTGACTGTGTGTTGTGTTCTGTACGCCCAAGCGACGAAGTGAAGCGCGTGTTATGTCGTTTGGTGACAGGGCTTTTTGCCTGCGAAACACTAGAAACCGTGCTGTTCCGTTTTGCTCGTGCTCCACGTTCACCGCTCTGTGCCGCATCTGGGGCAGGGTGGAGTACTACACACTCCTCGTCACACTCGCGTTCTTTTGATTTGGATGCTTGCAAGGTTGGGTACTCCGACAGCGACAGCAAGTTGAGATGCGAGAGTCGACACCCGAGTGTTGTCCATCCAGACCACGGGAACTCCGCAGTGGCCAGTCGTCCTTCACATCATTGGTTGCTTGCTGATCATGATCTTCATGAGACGTTAACTTAGAGTTGGACTTTTCTGTTGAATTAGGCCCCTGGGATCGATTCACATTTCCTGGTTGAGTTCCTCTGCTCCTGTGTCCAGAGGGGGTACTCCTGAAGGTTTTGATTTCTTTTTGTTCTAGGTCGAAAGTGAAGACTCTCTCGCTGGTAACAAGCTTGTCAAAACGCAACCTGGGCTTCTCACCTGCCTTGAACAGTTCTTGGGCTTTCTCTCTTAGTCCTTGACGCTTCTGTCGAACCAATGCAGAAAAATCTTTTCTGACAAACACATCACCAAATTTCTCTGACTTTCTTAGGTTTGGGGCATTCCTCAGTACCAATGACTTTTGCTTATATGACAGAAAGTTAATCACAATTGCATTGTTCTTTGGGGTCCTGTGCGCTCGTTCAATCATGACCTCTTCCTTGATCCCCATGCCCTCACTGATCACTGACCTGACCTGGCTCTCACAATCACCCCAGCTTTCGTTGTCTTGGCATCTCTGCAGCCCGAAGAACAGCAGATTATTACGTTTGCTGTGATTTTCTAGAGAGTCACACTTTTCAGTGATAGACTTCAACTGCTCACGCAGACAGTCATTCTCGTCTTGAAATTTGTCACACTGGTACCTTAAGTCACTGACGTCTTCTTGCAGCTGTTGATGCTTGTCGTCTATGCTGGCGATCTGTTCCGACAGAGGACTTCAGGTCATTCATAGCTTTACTTATGTCATCAGCTTGTCTGTCTTGCTTCTCTTCAATTCTTCTCATGCAAGACTGCATGTCCTTCATCCCTGATAGGAAGCTCTGTAGATCCAAGGCTGTTTGCTGTTTGTACAGATCGTTGCTTCTCTCCTCCTCTGTGACCGCCTGGTCTGTCATGGAAAGATCGTCCTCGTTACTCTCACCTCGTCCTGAGGATGCAGGGAATGTTGGGCCTGGATGTGGCTCTATGTCACCACAGGCCAGTAAGAAGCACGACATGAAGACCAGCATCACAGCAGTGAGCACTCCAAACCTTGCAGCTTTGTACACCGGACCCGAACGCTGGTATGTTGCAGTTGAGTTTGAGAACACTGCACAGTCTATGAACAAGCACACAAAGTGTCTTTCCACTGAGCCACCGCACCAGGGACAGAGGGAGAGAGGTAGTTGAATGGGTGGGTGAGGTGGGCCTCTAAATGACATGTTGATAAGGTGGAAACCACAGGGCTGCGGACCAGCAGGGAAATGACAGCTTACACAGGCACAGCACAGACAGACAGATAACGACAGATACAGACAGACCAGGAGGGGATGAAGGAGGAGGAAGGGTGTGGTAGAATGGGGAGTCAGGTGGGGCTAGAAATGATGGGGAGGAGCAGCGTAAAATGGAGTGTGGAAGCCTCAATTGTGGGTGACATAACGCACTGGTTTGTTGTCAGCCATATCCATTTCTCTTGCACCACCTGTCTGACCCTGCACTGAGTGCGAGGTGTACACGGGGGCAGCACTTTCCGTCGGCACCATGGGTGCGAACCCAGTAATGTATATAAGGTCTGTCCTTGAGCGTCTGTACTCACAGTGACAGAAGGCTGGCACACAGTAATGCCAGGCTGTCCCATGCTAAAGGAGGCCTGTGGCATCAGGGTGATGGGCGCCGAAATAGGAGAACTGTACACTGTGGCATGGCACACCATGTTTGGTACCCCCAAAACTGCTACCGGTGCTGCTGCTGCCGCCTGTATAGCCCCCATGGGAGGCAAGATTCCTAATGATGGCTGCGTTGTCATGGGACTCAGTCCGGAGAGATTGGTTCCTACAGGAGGTAGTAGCACTGACTGCTGTGGTATGGAAGATGTAGAAGGCAGCTGTGGAGGTTCCTCTCGGGGACGATTCTGCCGACGAAGGTGGTGACTTCTGCCGATGGTGTGATGCATGAGATGATGCAGACTTCTTGCATTTCTTGGTTCTCACCTTTGCGAATTCCTCTTCGCTCATCCTACTTATTGTCCCAGATTTGCTCAAAACCTTCCCATGATAGGTTAGTAGGTGCCTTTTATAAGAGCTTCTCGTCTTGTACTTGATATACGGCGAGCTCTCCAAACATTCATATGGCGTCTCCCCAGTATCTTGTCTCAAATGCTCCTGCAATCAGAATATAAGAAATATTGTTTTCTTCACAATTTTTTCCCCAACTTATTCTGCTATGCAAGTTTCACATTCAGTAAAGTTGATAATTAATGGCATATGGGATGACAATACACAGTTGCTTGCAAAATCTCTTTCTGAAAAAAAATGTTCTCCAATTAAAAACAAACAAACAAAAATGTTTGCATTAAAACACACTTTACTTTGTTCAAGTTGGCCGCTCAAAAGCAATCTGTGGGGTAATCAGTATAATTATATCTGTATCACTACTTTAACGGAACCACCACTCCACAATACACATTTTTACACCTAACACCGTCACTTAGTAACTTTGTCATAATCACATAAATTAAATTAATTACGGGGCCGGAATAGCTCAGTTGGTAGAGCGCCGGACTCGTAATCCAAAGGTTGCGGGTTCGAATCTCCGCCGGGTCATTTCGGTACAGGGGGATTTTTCCCTCGGAGTTAACATTAGTTCTGACTCCATTTCCAATACAGTCCTTCGAATGAGACTCTAAACCGAGGTTCCGTGTGTGAACGCACGCATAACATCTTGCACACACGTAAAATCCCATCACCACCTTTCGGAAGAGAAGGCCAGCTTGGCCGTTAGTATGGATGACATGTTACACATAGCATGCACCTTCCCCGAAGTTGGAATATGGCTGCCTTAATGGCGGGATAAAAAAAACGGTCATACACACAAAACTCCACTGCCTGTCATTACAGGCAGTGTCCGCAGGAGTATCAGCCTTCGTACGCAGAAAGAAAGAAAGAATTACAGTACCAGTTTTACCACGTCCCGTGTATTAGCCTTTTAATACAATCTGCCACTACCACTACCACTTAACTTCCAATCTGTCTGTACCAGGTGATCCTACATTTATCAGTTCACACACAGACGATTCTGAGGACGAGGGCCCAGCGTTTGGTGGAATCTGTCACAACAAACGTGGCTGTCATTTGCAAAGTGCTTGGACTGGAGCTCGTCTTGAATGTGACAGAGTGGCAGCCATAGTGCATTTACCATGCTATGGTCAATTCCACTGAACCAGTAACAATGGCGCAGAAAGCAGAGAAGATAGTTCGTCTATGTATGCAATCTTTTCAAACTCCAACGGCAGCATGCAATATACCCAGGACCTGGCATCAATGTTAAGGATGAATTCTACTCTTTGGGAAGCAAGTGGGTGACCACAGTGGTCAGTTATAAATCTCAACAATGTATAAAGAAGAATTGGGGGATGGACAGTAACGCTATGGATGGATTCCAGACTTTGAAAACTAATGGATGACCACAGTGGTCAGTTATAAATATCAACAATGTATAAAGAGGAATTGGGGATGGACAGTAACGCTATGGTTGGATTCCAGACTTTGAAAGTAAAAGTTTGACCACAGTGGTCCGTTATAAATATCAACAATAAGTACACAGACAAGCATTTTTTCATGGAATGCGATTCTAAACTTGCAAGATTTTCGGGGGTTATTTGGAAAGGAGGGGTGGGTGGGGGTGGTAACTGTCTTAAAACAGGACCCAGGTTCCAAGAGTTTGTCTGGCCATATTAAGAGATTGATGTGGTCATGACGTAAATGGCTATGTGAAGACAAGCCCACAACAACCTGCAAGTTGAAAGAACAACCGGCTTGGCTGTGTGACATCTCCATACGAGTGATACATCTGTCTGAGACCCGAGCAGTCTCCATTCAGGATTATTCATGTTACAAATACATACATTCATTTCCCTCTTCTATCTCTTTCTAGTAACATGAACTGTAGAGGTAAGAATTTTTTATCTTCTTTTTCATTCAAATGAATAATGAATCGCGAGTGAAATTTCATTACCGATTGTAAAATCATTGTGCGAGAGAGAGAGAGAGAGAGAGAGAGAGAGAGAGAGAGAGAGAGAGAGTGTGTGTGTGTGTGTGTGTGTGTGTGTGTGTGTGTGTGTGTGTGTGTGACTGCACGTATATTTGTTAACCGTCACTCTTTGACATTTTGTCAGTCAACACCGGAGGGTGGGGGGTGGGGGGAAGAGAGAGCGATAGCAGAACAAAAAATTAACAAAAAGACAAACTTGAAACAAGGAATTTCTTTTCCCCGAGACAACAGAAAAAACAGCTTACCATGTCTGCATCTTATGATGACAGCAGTTCAGAGAGAGGTCAATAAAACACCATATGCACAAACGGCAAGGTCAGTGCAATAATGAAATTTAGAAAAAGAAACTTACCTCGTGATGCCCGCGGTGATCACCATGATCAATCACACACGGTCATATATCAGAAAATGTATTATGCATTTCACATGATTACTGTGCTTGAAAATAATGAGAGTGGGTAGCAACAACCAAACACACTCATTTTTAACGCTAATTCTTTTAAAACACTCTTTTTATGTTTATTCATTACATACTTCAAACACAAAATCAAAGTAAATTTGTATATAATCTATCCAAATGTTTCTGCTTATGCAACACACATATTCTTGCAAAAATTTAGACTTCGAGTTGTAAATTCACTTCTTGATCGCCGTTTTGGGAAAAAAATAAACAGTGTGTTATTTTGAGGGGGGAAAGGGGAGGGTGGGGGGGTGTGTCCAGACACCCCCCCCCTTCCCCCCCCCCCCCCCCCCCCCAAAGCTATCATGGAGCACACTGGAGCGATTATTGTGAAGATGGCCGACTATGAGCAAACTTAACTATCTATACTACGGGCACTAATCTGTAAAAACTTCTCGGAAAATGAATGCTTTTGTATCAATCGTCCTTTGAGTTTTGTTACCGTAAACAGTATGCTTCTATAAGAAGAGTATGTGGCAACCCCCAAAAGGGGTCGTGACCAAGCACTGGAGGCTCATTGTTCCACACTGGAAACCCTGATACAATCCCATATTCCTCAAACTCCAAACACCAGAACATTGATAAACAGAGTCGGAGAGCCATTCAGCAGCTGCGGCAATTGGTTCTGACGAGACAACTCCGCATTTCACCAGCGGACAAAGGAGGAGCGATTGTAGTTCAAAACCTCAACAACTACATAGCCGAAGCAGAGAGACAGTTGGGCGACCAGAATACCTACAAACTCTTGCCATTGGATGAGACCAGAGACATTGCCCAGACGTCTAACAAATTCTTCCGGGAGCTCCACGATAACAATATTATCATGAAAACTGCTTCAAGTGGGGAACTGTGGACCCAGAAAAAACAAAAACCCTTATTTCTACCATCTCCCAAAAAACACAAAAGTGCTCTTTCACCTCCAGCAAGACCCATCATCTCAGGAATAGGCGGACCGACAGAAAAACTGTCGAAACTTGTTGACTACTGGCTCCAGCCCACAGTCCAGACCCTGCCATCGTACGTCAAGGACACCACAAACTTTCTCCAGACGCTAGAGGAGTGGAAAGCCACTTATGAACCACTACCACCAGGTACCCTCTTCGTTACCATCGACGTCGTAGGACTGTATTCCAACATCCCTCACTCCGAGGTGAACACGTCCCTCAAAGAAACCCTGGCCTCTTCCCCACAGCTATGTGACTCCATGCCCCCCATCACTATGCTGCTAGATATCGTCCAATATATCCTACGAAACAACGTTTTTCAGTTCGAAGGCAAGTGCTACCTGCAAATCTTGGGTACAGCCATAGGCACTCCCATGGCGCCATCTGTGGCCAACATCTTCATGGGGTGGTTGGAGCAACGCCTCCTCTCAACTTCTCCATGGAGGGTGGACAGCAACATTTGGCGCCGATTTATAGACGACATCGCCATGCTCTGGTTCGAGGGAGAAGAGCAGTTGTGCAAATTTCTGAAGTGGCTCAACCAACAGCATCCCACAATTAAATTCACAGCCAACTACGGCACCAGCAACATCCCGTTCCTGGATGTCAGTGTCAGCATCAGCGATAGCCGCATCCACACTGACTGTACATCAAAAGCACCGATGCACATCTCTCTCTTCCGTTCAATTCATGCCATCCAAGACACTGTGTCCGTAGTATTCCCTACAGTCAGTGCCTGCGTATCCGCCGGATCTGTTATAGTGACACAACTTTCAGCCAACGATGTCAGGAGCTGTGCCAGAGACTGTCAAGGAGAGGCTACCCTAGACCCCTGCTGGACGCAGTAACTATGAAGGTGGCTTCCATACCCCGGCAAGAAACTCTCTGCTATAAGAGCAAGATAACACCACACAGAATCCCCTATGTGGTGACACACAACCCTAGCAACCCACCCCTGGGGAGATGGCTGAAGGAAAACATGAGGACCCTACACTCTAGCCGCCGCATGCAGGAAGCGGTACCTCTTCCGCCTATTGTGGGAAAAAGAAACAGCAAAAATCTACGGAGAATCCTCATGCCATCCAAACTTCCTTCACTCCACATGCCAGCAAACTCAGCTCCACGTGGCTGTTACAAATGTTCTGCCAGTAAGTGCATCATATGTAAACACCACTTACAAACTACATCAACATTTACAAGCATACGCACTCATCAACAGTTCACCATTAGGGATCACATGACATGCCAATCCACTAACATCATATACCTCATAGATTGTCTTAGGTGCAGAAACACACAATACGTAGGGGAAACAGGCAAAACGTTACAAAACAGATTCTATCATCACCGTTCAGACATCAAAACAAACAAAAACACTCTCGTAGCTAGACACTTTAACAGCAAAAATCACCACACTGACTGACCTGACCTGCACAGCCATAGAACAAATTAGACAACCAAATGCATCAACACGTAAATATAGAGAAAAATACTGGCGACACACACTGAAGACAAACTACCCGGACGGCCTGAACGTTTGGGATTAGACTGGACTAATCTATGCAACTTCCTGTTCTGGACAAACATGTCATGTGCTGCCAAGACTATGGTGGTGGATACTGAAGGTGTGATGTTGATTGGAGACTATGGTGGTGGATACTGAAGGTGTTGATGTTGATTGGTTGCTGTGCTCTTTGCTGTCCACCTTACTGTGCTCATTACTGTCCCCAGCTTCTCATGCCCCAAGAAGTGGAGCCTATACTCGCCCCATCCAAACCCCCTTGGCTCCCTCCCCCTCACTCGCCCCCCTGTTCTCCCCCCCCCCCCCCGACCCACCTCGCCCTATAGCCCCCCCTTTTTTTTAACCCCCGCCCCCACATCCCCCTTTCACTTTCTTCTCTGCCCCACCCCAGTCTACAACCATCCACGCCCACATCCTTTCCTACCACATGCTTTATCTTCCCCTGCTCTTATTCCACCTAATCCTCCCCCCTCCATCTCTACTACTTACTATCTCCATTACTTTTTTTCTCATTACCTTCACCTTCCTAACCCCTAGAATCCCCCCCCCCCCCAACCTCTTTTTCCCCCTCAAATAGACTTCTTGCCCTCACCCCCTTTTTCTTCCCCCCCCCCCCTTTATTAGGTATATTTCTCATCATTTTAACTTCCTCGGTGCACCCCTTTGTTCTTCTCTTTGCCCTCTCTCTCTCCTTACCCCCTCCACCACCACCTTTCCCTCCCACCGCCCCCTTTCCCCTTCCCTCTCAGCCACCCGTCCAACTATTCCTGTCCCCTAGTACCCTCCTTCATTCCTCCATCCCTTACCCCGTTCCCATAGCCCATTTTTCTCTCTCTTTCTCTCTCTCTCTCTCTCCCTCCCTCTCTCCCTTTCTTTCTCACTGTCTCTCTTCTCCACTTCTCTCTCTCTCCATCTCTCTCTTTCTATCTCACCCTCTTTCTCTCCCTTTCTCTCTCTCTTTCTCTCTTTCACCCCCATGCGAACTATGCTTACATATGAAAATGAGTGTGCTTATCTGGATGCGCTTAAGCGCATACATGTCTGTGCGAGTGTGTGTGTGTGTGTGTGTGTGTGTGTGTGTGTGCGCGCGTGTGTGTGGCGATGAATGTGTTTGATGTTGGGTATGTGTGAAAGATCTCCAAGGTTGATGCAGTGTATATGTGCGGGTATGTGTGTGTGTGTGTGTGTGTGTGTGTGTGTGTGTGTGTGTGTGTGTGTGTGTGTCAATGAATGTGTTTGATGCTGGGTATATGGGAAAAATCGCCAGGGTTGATGCAGTGTGTGTGTGTGAACAAGAACAAGAACAAGAACAAGAAGAACAAGAACAAGAACATAATATTATTTTATTGCCATATGAAAACCAGAGGTTTTGTGGGGCACAGATGATCAAGTTCAGACATTCAGCTAAACTAAACTAATCCCAGCGTTGTCACATCTTGCAACATAACATCATTAGTAGCAGAAAGAAAAGCACAGTGTGTATCAGAGTCTGATTAAATTTTCTGTCTCCGAAGAGAAAAACACAACAGGATATACTGGGCAAGTACAGGTTGGAAGCAGTCCAATAACATAAGCTCCGAGGGTTTTGTCATGTTAGTCTGTGGTGGAAAATCAGTTTTTGTGATCCTCGTCATCAGGTCATAACGTTGTTGGTCAAATAATCTGCAGTCATCGAGAAAATGTAGTTCGTCCTCAACGACGTGGCATGTCGTGCATAATCTGTTTTCTCTGTCAGTGTTGGTATAACGGCCCCTCTCAACTTGGAGGTCATGGGCACTTATTCGTAATCTAGTTAGTGCTCGTCTGCAATCTGTGTCAGTGTGTTGCTCCAAATAAGCCGCCTGTTTGTATTCGGTAGAAACTGTGGCATAAAATTTGAGCTTGGATGTGCTTTCATTCTTTTGTTTCTTCCAAAACTCAATATAAAACGTTTCCAGCTTCGCATTGATCAGAAACTTCAGGCGAGTCACACTAAATGTACCCTGATTTTCCCAGACATGCTGTAATCCTATCGTTGACAAGGTTTGTCGTATAAACTTCGTCCATTTGCTTTCTTCGGTGCCTTGAGAGATCAATGACTGATAAATCTGTTGTTGGTAAGAGTCTTGGTCTGACTCTAATATGTGTATCCAGAATGCGATAGTCTGGGTTATCACTTTAAAAGTAATCGGGGAATCTCCCCAGTTCGCCCAAAACCGGTAATGTCATTGCTTTTCTATGAACTCTTAATAATTGCCTGCAGAATTTAATGTGTGCAGTTTCATGTGGGAATTTGTTTGCAAGACAGGTTTTGAACAAATGCTGCATTTTCTTTTCTTGACATATTTCATCTTTGTATTGGTAAGAGGATGGGAACCACACCTCCGACCCATATGTGAAGATGGGAGAGACTAACGAGTCAAATAGGGTTGTAACTGTTCTCATATTTACATTTTGACCATAAAACGTTCTCTTCAAGGTATGTGCGGCTTTATTCCCCTGTCTTGCTAAGTGTTCTTGGGCTTCTGTAAAATGTCCGTTTTTATGGAAAATGACTCCAAGATATTTATATTGATCTACTGTTTCAATTATGTTTTCACCGCAATTGAAGAATAGTGGTACCTTTGGATCTGATTTGGTGAATACAACGACCTTTGTTTTCTCTGTGTTGATTTTCATTCCCCAGTCTAAACAGTAGTTGTGTAACTGGTTTAATTTACGCTGAAGTCCCTGTTTTGAAGTCGAGAGGATAGCTAAATCATCTGCAAACAAAGACACGGAATTTCGACTTGCTTTAGATCGGAAATTCTTGGGGAATCATGGTCTCTGAGATATCCGACAATGTCATTTATGAATATGTTAAATAAGGTTGGGCTTGGAGGACACCTTTTTGTATTAATATTTCCTTAGTGAAACCAGATTGGCTTCTTGTACAAACCGTAGCCCGTTGTACATGTCCTGTATGATTTGGTAGCATTTACCTGTTATTCCCGCTTGCATCATTTTCATCAGTAGGGCTTCGTGCCATATATGATCAAATGCTTTGCTGAAGTCAACAAAACAGCAGTAAAGCCTTTTAGTTCTGTCTTTTAGTACCTTATCAACTAGGTTTGACAATATGAATATTTGATCAGTGGTCCGTGACCCCTTTCTGAACCCTGCTTGCTCCTTTGCCAAAAGGTGGTTTGCCTCAAGATAATTCATTAGCCTTTCATTTATTATGTTGCAAAACACGTTTCTTAGCGAACTATTCAAAGTTATGCCTCTGTAATTGTTGGGGTTGGACTGGCCGCCTGACTTATAGACTGGGACTGTGATTCCTGTTTTCCAGAGGTCCGGGTATTTTTCTGATTTTAAGATAAGTTAAACGCGTCTTTCAGAAGAGGAGCGATTTCAGGTAACATTGCTTTAAGCATTTCGTTTCTGATGCCATCTTTGCCTGGGGATTTTTTATTTTTCAGCTTTCTGACCGCGTTCCTTACCTCCGTTTCTAATATTTCATAATCTAACTTTGAATTCCCAGAAGGACGATTATTTGACCTCTTAAATGCTACTAACATGTCATCAACTGTTTGTTGTCGTTTATCTGCGATCTTCTGTTTCTCACCTATTAGTGTTTTAAGATGTTCAAACCATTTGTTCGCGCTGAGACAATTTTCTTGACCATAAAGTTCATGATCGTATGTTTGCAGTTCCCGAACGGTTTTCCATATTGAATTGGGATCAGTTTCTAGGGCTTCGTTTAGGGAATTAAGGAGTTTGTTCCGATATATTTTCTTGGTTTTCTTTAAAAGTCGTTTATATATTTTACATTGTGAAAAGTATTTTTGCCTTAGTTGTTTATTTGGGGGTTTCTGTTGACCGCATTCAGTAGTGATCTTATCTCTCTTCTTTGGGAATGACAGTCTCTGTCAAACCACTTCTTCTTTTCTGTCTAGTTTTTTTTTCTTTCCGTCTTTGTCTAAGGCGCCATCTTTGCCGTGGTTGAAAATATATTCGTTATCTGTTCAATAGTCGTATTTATGTTGATGTCATGTTCATTTGTTGCAAGTTGTGTCACAATGTCGGTCTTGATTTTTTGGATCATGGTGCGTATGGTGGGCATTTTGGAGGTTGCTACTACTTTTTCGGCAGACTTTTCATTCCACTGAAATACTAGATAGTCTTCTTCTGTGTTTTTTGTAGAATTCCTATGAAGTAGGTCTTTACGTAACTGTTGTTCGTCGTGGGTTGTGAGAGAGGCTTGTCTTTTGTGTAATGTATATTCATTTTCTATGGGCAGTTGGATCAATAACTCTAGTGGGCAGTGGTCAGAATGTCGTGTCAAGTCAGTTACTTTCATGTTTAACACATGTCTAAGCAAATATGTGTGTGTGTGTGTGTGTGTGTGTGTGTGTGTGTGTGTGTGTGTGTGTGTGTGTGTGTGTGTGTGCGTGCGTGCGTGCGTGCATGCGTGCGTGTGTGTGAGTTAGTGTGTGTGTGGGGGTAGTGTGTGTGTGTGTGTGTGTGTGTGTGTGTGTGTGTGTGTGTGTGTGTGTGTGTGTGTGTGTGTGTGAGAGAGAGAGCACACCGACATGTTTTCCACTGCCTCTCAAACGATATGTTCGTGCAAGTGATTTTAATTCTTTTTGAACTTAATTCAGCTTCTGTTTTATGTGACAGGGACTTGGATGTCTGTGTGTGTGCGCGTGTTCAGTTGGCCAATCTTTTAGCCTGAAGAAGGTTTGTAATAAACCGAAAATTTGCTTTGTACAACGGCGTTACCGCGTTTTACTTGTTTGAGTCTTATAAAACAGTATGCTTTTGTATCTCCTAATACTTTGGAGTCTTCTGACAATAAATACTGCGCTTTTGTACCCACATCTACTTATTTGTTTCTTCACGGCATATCCTATGTTTCTGTACCCACTTCATGACGCCCCATACAGTGCCTTTGTGCCTGATACATATAACGAGATTGCTAAATACGTTTCAGAATTTTAGACAGAGTAGAAATGCGCAAGAAGATGTTTGGCAATCTGAAGTTTTTTGGTTACTCGTACAAGATGAAGAGAATGGGAACATAAAATTAAGAAAATGTATTACAGATATGAAAACTCTTCACTAGCTGCATGAGGAAACTATCGTAATCCCCTTCGAAAGCAGATCTATTTGTATTGCCTGCTCCTAGGCCTTTCGTCCGCTGGATCGGAACTCATCAGGGAGACACGGCTGGTTGTGTCTGTGCTCCTGGCGTCAAATAGAGATCTCTATAGAGAGCAAAGCCAAAAAGCCCACAAAACCTTACACACAAATGGCTGAACAAATTTGAGCAAATCTTTTTTTTTTCTTTTATCATCTGGGCATCTTAGCTTTTCGTGTCTTTGAAAACCAGGTGCTTTTCTCAGAAATCCTCGCATACAAGTCTGCTTGTATGGACCTAGGTGTCAGCAACCAACACTGGTGCTGATGGAGATGCAGGTATCGTGGTCAGACTCCCAATGATCAGGCCACAGTGCACACCATGCAATGTTGCCATAGGGATGGTTACAAACAAACCAACCAAATCTTCCAGCCCATTTCATCTCCCATTTTCCATTTATCCAGGCACTTTACAATCACTCGGGACTGGATTCAAAATGAACGATATGAATATCACAGTGGCATGGATCAATGGATAACACAACATCATTATATGACATTTCAGTCAATACACTTTACACAGTCTGCATCAAAGAGGAGAAAGACACCAATATATTTCCCAAGACAGACCTACAAAGAACATCAATGCATCATCTTTGCATAGATTCCCCGACTCTGTTACGGGGTGTGGGCTTGCAGCTGTTAATGCATTCTTCTTTCTCTGAAAACAAAAAAAATCTAAAAGGGGGAAAGAAAAAAATCACAACAGACTAACAAAACCTAAATCATGATAAATTTCTATTATCGTTTCCCAGTCGATCACGGGGCTCTGTCAGGTTTATTAAAGTGTTATAGGAAAAATGCTCTCATACTCGAAAAAAAAACTAAATACAAAAAAAAAAAAACACACACAACACACACAAAAACACCAAAGAAAAAATCCAAGAAAAAAACAACCAAATGCAATAATGATATGGTAGCACCCCCCCCCCCTCCCCTTCAAGCGTCTATACTGTAATGCTCTTTTTTGCCCCATTCTTCTTTTTTTCACCACTGACACACTGTCACGGACAACAAAAAAAGAAAAGCTGTAATCGTGGTCAGTCGCCAGCCAGTTCAATTGGACATAAGTTCCAAACTCAAACATTCTGGTTTCCAGGCAGACGACTTCATGTGTCGCGTCAGCCAATTAGGCACGGCGAGGAGGCTATTTCTAGTCCTTCACGGAGACGGCACCGTCCTGTAGACAGACTGAGTGGCTTGACCAACGTCTCAATAGGTCTGGCCAGACGGATCTCTGCGTCTAGGTCAGACTGATACAGCTAATTTGCAAGACCAGTGCCCACAGTTAAGTCAGACGTCGCCGGTTAAAGTAGGAAGGGGGAGGTATTGTGTAGTGGGGGTGAAACCAAGTTAATTAATTAAATGGCCCATTGACCACCACAGAGAGCAAGGCCTGTAGATGTGACTTTGATGATTTGCATGTCCAATGAAATTAGAGGGGAGGTAACCTCGGCACAAGGCGGGAAAAATACTGACCAATGGTACTCACCCTTTTGACAGGTAGGAGAGAATAAGAAAGCTAGGGGAGTGAGAGAAGGGGAGAGGAGAAAAGGAAGAGGCAGAGAGAGAGGTTCGGGAGTAGGCTCTGCACGAGAGAAAAGCAGAGAGATGAGGGGAGGAGTAAAGAGAACCGAGTTGAAGCATTTGCACCATATAGAGTCTGCAGAGGAAGGACTAAGGAGAGATGTTGAGAGAGAGAGTTGCTAATCGATGAAGAAAAGGAAAAAAGAAAAAAGAGCAACCATGTCCATTTGATAGAGCAGACTAGAAGAGAGAGAGAGAGAGAGAGAGAGAGAGAGAGAGAGAGAGAGAGAGGTGCAATGCGTTAGTGCAGGAAGGAAGAAAGGAGAACAGAATCGATGCCTGGTAGTCACTGTTCAATTTGAACCGGGGTTCGACCTCATACCTGGCAGCGCCACTTTCATCAGGCAGAACCACAGGCCAACGCCAGTAACCTGACCAGTGCCAGCAGCCCAACCTGACCAGTGCCGGTGGTCCAACCTGACCAGTGCCAGCAGTTGTGTCGTGACTGGTGTTTGTGAAAGTGACGGTGAAAAGAAAAGAAAAAAAAGAAGAAAAGGAAAGACAGTGATTCGTAAACAGTTTAAGATCACCTGGCCAGGTAAAGTAAAATCTATTTATACCCGGGTTAGTTATGATGATTTAGATAAATGGTTTTGTGAAGTTCAAGGAAAGAGAGCATGTTTTATTTTGTTTGACTCCATGCGCATTGATGTTTTTTTGCCATGATTATGTGTAGTAAAGTTATAGACTTTACTAGTGGTTTGATTTGACGAATGCATGATCTATGAATGAGATTGTAAGCAAGCTGTGAGAGTGTTTGGGCTGTGCGCTAGTCCTTCCTCCACTGACGTACCCCGAGGTTGACACACACACTCTTTCTCGTACCATGCAAGTCTCTATGATCCACTAAGGTAGATCACACTATGCCACGTTGAGAGAGCCAGCCATTCAGCTTAACTACTTTTACTAGGAGCAAAATCATTTAGAAAAAAGAATAATTAAAAATGTTGCCATGAAAAAAAATGCATTTAAAAAAGCACTATGAGTAAAACACACTCTGCTGAGTGCACGGTTAACGTCCATCTTCCACAGTAAGAAATAACTTTCGCTGCCTGCCTTGTCACCAAATCAGAAAGAAGCTAGCATGTCATGCATTGTAACCAGAAAAAAAATTGCATGAGTATCCAGGTCAAATTCAAGAGAATGGAACACAAAGGCAGAAAATCAACAGAAGCATTAAAGAGAGGAACAAAAAGGCGGAGTCAATGAGAACGTAAGAACAGAGGAGGAGGTTTAAAACTGAACTTTACGAGCGTGTAGGAGCGATTGGGACGGACAGACAGAGAGAGAGAGCGAGAGAGAGAGAGAGAGAGAAGAGAGAGAGAGAGAGAGAGAGAGAGAGAGAGAGAGAGAGGATGGAGACACAGAGAGAAGGAGAGACAGGGACAGAGAGAGAGAAAAGGGAGAGGTGGTTGGATGGGTGGGTGAGGTGGGCCTCTAAATGACATGTTGATAAGGTGGAAACCACAGGGCTGCGGACCAGCAGGGAAATGACAGCTTACAGACACAGCACAGACAGACAGATAACGACAGATACAGACAGACCAGGAGGGATGAAGGAGGAGGAAGGGTGTGGTAGAATGGGGAGTCAGGTGGGGCTAGAAATGATGGGGAGGAGCAGCGTAAAATGGAGTGACACTGAGGATTGTGTGGAAGCCTCAATTGTGGGTGACATAACCGGACGTGAATCCAGAAATGGTGTAGTTGGTCTGTCCTTGAGAGTCTGTACTCACAGTAACAGAAGGCTGGCACACAGTAATGCCAGGCTGTCCCATGCTAAAGGAGGCCTGTGGCGTCAGGGTGATGGGCGCCGAAAGAGAACTGTATGTAGGGTACACTGAGGCATGGCACACCATGTTTGGTACCCCCAAAACTGCTACCGGTGCTGCTGCTGCTCCTGCAGGAGGTAGTCACTGACTGCTGTGGTGTGGAAGATGTAGAAGGCAGCTGTGGAGGTTCCTCTCTGTTTGAGGACGATTCTGCCGACGAAGGTGGTGATTTCTGCCGATGGTGTGATGCATCAGATGATGCAAGACTTCTTGCATTTCTTGGTTCTCACCATTGCAAATTCCTCTTCGCTCATCGTGCTTATTGTGCCAGATTTGCTCAAAACCTTCCCATGATAGGTTAGTAAGTGCCTTTTGTAAGAGCTTCTTGTTTTATACTTGATACAGCACTCGGAACATTCATATGGCGTCTCGCCAGTATGTTGTCTCAAATGCTCCTGCAATCAAAATATAAGAAATATTGTTTTATTGACAATTTTTTTCCCAACTTATTCTGCTATGCAAGTTTCACATCCAGTAAAGTTGATAATTAATGGCATATGGGATGACAATACACAGTTGTTTGCAAAATTTCTTTCTGAAGAAAATGTTCTCGAATTAAAAACAAACAAACAAAAATGCTTGCATTAAAACACACTGTACTTTGTTCAAGTTGGCCGCTCAAAAGCAATCTGTGGGGTAATCAGTATACTTAAAACTGTATCACTACTTCAACGGAACCACCACTCCAAAATACACGGTTTTACACCAAACACCGTCACTTAGCAACTTTGTCATAATCACATAAATTAAATTAATTACGGGGGCCGGAATAGCTCAGTTGGTAGAGCGCCGGACTCGTAATCCAAAGGTTGCGGGTTCGAATCTCCGCCGGGTCATTTCGGTACAGGGGGATTTTTCCCTCGGAGTTAACATTAATTCTGACTCCATTTCCCATACAGTCCTTCGGATGAGACTCTAAACCGAGGTTCCGTGTGTGAACGCACGCATAACATCTTGCACACACGTAAAATCTCATCACCAACTTTCGGAAGAGAAGGCCAGTTTGGCCGCTGGTATGGATGACACGTTATACATAGCATCCACCTTCCCCGAAGCTGGATTATGGCTGCCTTAATGGCGAGATAAAAAACGGTCATACACACCAAACTCCAGTGTCCGCAGGAGTAACAGCCTGCGTACGCAGAAAGAAAGAAAGAATTACAGCACCAGTTTTACCACGTCCCATGTATTAGCCTTTTAATACAATCTGCCACTACCACTACCACTTAACTTCCAATCTGTCTGTACCAGGTGATCCTACATTTATCAGTTCACACACAGACGATTCTGAGGACGAGGACCCAGCGTTTGGTGGAATCTGTCACAACAAACGTGGCTGTCATTTGCAAAGTGCTTGGACTGGAGCTCGTCTTGAGTGTGACAGAGTGGCAGCCATCGTGCATTTACCATGCTGTGGTCAATTCCACTGAACCAGTAACAGTGGCGCAGAGCGCAGAGAACACAGTTCGTCTATGTATGCGATCTTTTCAAACTCCAACGGCAGCGTGTGACCTGGCATCAATGTTAAGGATGAATTCTGCTCTTTGGGAAGCAAGTGGGTGACCACAGTGGTCAGTTATAAATATCAACAATGTATAAAGAGGAATTGGGGGATGGACAGTAACGCTATGGATGGATTCCAGACTTTGAAAGTAAACGTGTGACCACAGTGGTCCGTTATAAATATCAACAATAAGTACACAGACAAGCATTTTTTCATAGAACGCGATTCTGAACTTGCAAGATTTTCTGGGGGTTATTTGGAAAGGAGGGGTGGGTGGGGTGGTAACTGTCTTAAAACAGGACCCAGGTTCCAAGAGTTTGTCTGGCCATATTAAGAGATTGATGTGGTCATGACGTAAATGGCTATGTGAAGACAAGCCCACAACAACCTGCAAGTTGAAAGAACAACCGGCTTGGCTGTGTGACATCTCCATACGAGTGATACATCTGTCTGAGACCCGAGCAGTCTCCATTCAGGATTATTCATGTTACAAATACATACATTCATTATTCCCTCTCCTCTCTCTTTCTAGTAACATGAACTGTAGAGGTAAGAAGTTTTTATCTTCTTTTTCATTCAAATGAATAATGAATCGCGATTGAAATTTCATTACCGATTGTAAAATCATTGTGCGAGGAGAGAGAGAGAGAGAGAGAGAGAGAGTAGAGAGAGAGAGAGAGAGAGAGGAGAGAGAGAGGAGAGAGGAGAGAGAGAGAGGTGTGTGTGTGTGTGTGTGTGTGTGTGTGTGTGTGTGGTGTGTGTGTGTGACTGCACGTATATTTGTTAACCGTCACTCTTTGACATTTTGTCAGTCAACACCGGAGGGTGGGGGGTGGGGGGAAGAGAGAGCGATAGCAGAACAAAAAATTAACAAAAAGACAAGCTTGAAACAAGGAATTTTCTTTTCCCGAGACACAGGAAAAAAACCTTACCATGTCTGCATCTTATGATGACAGCAGTTCAGAGAGACAGGTCAATAAAACACCATATGCACAAACGGCAAGGTCAGTGCAATAATGAAATTAAAAACAAGAAACTTACCTCGTGATGCCCGCGGTGATCAGATTTCTTGCCACAGAACGTGCACGCGGCAAGATATTGGCCAGTATGCTTCCTCATATGGCAATTGAGGGATGACCTGCGGGTGTAGTGTTTTGGACACAACTCGCACACAAATGGCTTGATCCCTGCAGACAGAAGGACATCACCTACATCCATTCACTTGTTTGTCTACACAAGGTTGCAAACGATCAATTTCGAATCCTACACTGTTTTCTCCCAACAGATTTCTCTCGGTGAAATTTGGGCTCCTCCCTGAGAGAGAGAGAGAGAGAGAGAGAGAGTAGAGAGAGAGAGAGAGAGAGAGAGAGAGAGAGAAGAGAGAGAGAGAGAGAGAGAGAGAGAGAGAGTCACAATATTACAATGCTTTCTCAAGTTTCCCAGGGAAATGACATGAACTCAAAAAGGACCTTTAAAAGACCCTGCACCGCAATTAAAGGGACACTGTGTGTGTGTGTGTGTGTGTGTGTGTGTGTGTGTGTGTGTGTGTGTGTGTGTGTGTGTGTGTGTGTGTGTGCGCGCGCGCGTGTGTGTGTACGTGTACGTGTTGTGTGTGTGTGTGTGTGTGTGTGTGTGGTGTGTACGTGTGTGTGTGTGTGTGTGTGTGTGTGTGTGTGTGTGTGTGTGTGTGTGTGTGTGTGTGTGTGTGCTTTGCTGTCTATGAACATACTATTCATGCCGGAATACAAGGAAGTAAAACCATTCTTGTCAGTGCAGACGTATATGCACCCAGCCTGTTTCTTCTCTCTTAACCCAGCTTCACCCCGGGTATATTTGCTTACTGTTTTCAAACTTTCTTTCCGAGATTTAAGAGGTATTTTCATATCATCATACCTGAGTAAGACTTTTGTTACAAAGTTTAGAATATGACAACAAAATACCAACTGAGCTCACAAGCAGACTGGGAGAACAATTTCCTTTTCTAATGACTTTTGCCACACGCATGCTACACAAACAGCGTCCTGCTATCATGTCCTCCCAAAGACTACCGTTCACATCACAAAGGCAGCGGAAAAAGCCCTAGATTCAAAACTTTTGGTATGGGATTCTTTCTTTTCAATAGCCGAGTGCATCAATCTCTATGGCACCTTTCACAAGAATTATGACTTGCGTAGTGTATGTAAGAGGCCTACTATCAGAGTGTGTAAACCTCATGCTACCATTGATGGTGATGACCCATTCTCATCCCTCCATTGCCAGACTGTTGGTTGAAGTCATGAATCTAAAGTCATGTTATTTAGAACCGAATCTATGAAAGAGGGAAGTAGACGAAGCGCTCTTCAGATAAATATCACAGTTCAAGTCACATATGTATATAAACCTCTGGTTAAAGTACCTTGCAGTTTCAGGACAAATATGCACCATAAAGCCTCTCAAATTTCCAATAAGGAATTATCATAAAGTACCAAAATACAATAATGAAGTTAAAACAAAAACCTTAAGAAAGTAAGAAATAGATTATTAAGCTTCCAGGTAGAAAGTGTATTTTCTTTCAACATGAAAATCATAAAAACATGACAATCATAATAAGTAACATACAAAAGAGGCACAAAGTTTGCCATTTCTGTGCTGTACGTATGTGAATGAAACTCGAAAATTAAATTCAAAGTGCGTTTTTTAGAGAAAGTCAACTTGTAATTTTCCCTAAAACCTTTATTCCGCACCAACATTAAAAACACTAATCCTTCACTATCGTCCTGATATACTATAAAATGCCAAGGCTCTAAGTAGCACAAAAGATACTTACCAGCGTGGGAAGTATAGTGAACGTACAAAGATGTCCACGCTGTGTAAACCTTGCCATTGTTACAAATCTTACATTCCAGCCTGAAATTTTTGTTGTTTTTATTTGACCGGAGTTCGTCCCTGTAGAAGGATGAAAGGGTTCTGGAAAAAAAAAAAAAAAAACATTTCGTGATTCATCATTCAGAATGAGCAGATTTCTCACATTTTGTTACAGTCATACAAACCCTATCGACCCCTACTATGGACTAATTGTGATGGATTAGAACTCTTGAATTCTGTGGGTTTGTACATGGATGATATTTATTACTTATAATTGCGTATTTATCTGCAGTTGATATTTTTCATGACGGCATTTTATGCGTTGACGGCAATGTGGTGGGACTCGTGTATCGTCGGTCTCAGTTGTGGTTGGCTAGGTGAAAACTGAACTTCGGAAACACGCAATTAGTTATGGTTTGGGCTGGCACTCTGCGACTGACTGACAGACAATACAGTGTAGGGAGTGGAACTGTCAGTTCATCAACTGAGTGTCGATGAACCAGTCTGTGACCACAACAGGATACTTCAGTGATGATAATTTTGTGGTGCGAAGTCTGTTGCCCAGTTTGTAAACCATAACATTCCCTCTTCCTGCAGTTTCTGCACAATTCATTTTAAAATATCGGTATAACTTTTTTGGATGAAGTATTTCATCTTTGTTCTCTTTTCTTCCTTTCTCCAACACATTGACTAAATCATTCTCACCCTTTGTACATGCAGCCCCACAGATTGACAGGAAGTACACATTGACTAAATCATTCTCACCCTTTGTACATGCAGCCCCACAGATTGACAGGAAGTACACATTGACTAAATCATTCTCACCCTTTGTACATGCAGCCCACAGATTGACAGGAAGTACACATTGACTAAATCATTCTCACCCTTTGTACATGCAGCCCCACATATTGACAGGAAGTACACATTGACTAAATCATTCTCACCCTTTGTACATGCAGCCCCACAGATTGACAGGAAGTACACATTGACTAAATCATTCTCACCCTTTGTACATGCAGCCCCCCAGATTGACAGGAAGTACACATTGACTAAATCATTCTCACCCTTTGTACATGCAGCCCCACATATTGACAGGAAGTACACATTGACTAAATCATTCTCACCCTTTGTACATGCAGCCCACAGATTGACAGGAAGTACACATTGACTAAATCATTCTCACCCTTTGTACATGCAGCCCCACAGATTGACAGGAAGTACACATTGACTAAATCATTCTCACCTTTGTACATGCAGCCCCCCAGATTGACAGGAAGTACACATTGACTAAATCCCTTCTCACCCTTTGTACATGCAGCCCCACATATTGACAGGAAGTACACATTGACTAAATCATTCTCACCCTTTGTACATGCAGCCCCACAGATTGACAGAAGTACACATTGACTAAATCATTCTCACCCTTTGTACATACAGCCCCACAGATTGACAGGAAGTACATGTCAACCTCGGGTGATGTCGATGGAGGAAGGACTAGCGCACAGCCCAAAACACACTCACAGCTTGCTTACAATCTCATTCATATATCATGCATTCGTCACATCAAACCACTAGTAAAGTCTATAACTTTACTACACATGATCATAGAACGAAACATCAATGCATATGGAATCAAACAAAATAAAACATTCTCTCTTTCCTGAACTTCACAAAATCATTTATCTAAAACATCATTAACTAACCCGGGTATAAATAGATTTCTACTTTACCTGGCCAGGTGATCTTAAACTATTCACGATCACTGTCTTTTCTTTTCTTTTCTTTTTCTTTTCACTGTCACTTTCACAACACGACACAACTGCTGGCACTGGTGTTGGTCTACTTGCACCGGTCAAGCTGGACTGCTGGCACCGTCAGGCTGGACTGCTGATGAAAGTGGCGCTGGCCAAGTATGAGTCGACCCCAGTGAGGATAGAACAGTGACTATCAACATCGATCTGTTCTCCTTTCTTTCTTCCTGCATTAACGCATTGCACTCTCTCTCTCTCTCTTTAGTCTGCTCTTATCAAATGGACATGGTTGCTTTTCTTTTCTTTTTTTTTTCTTTCTTTTCTTCTTCATTAGTTAGCAACTCTCTCTCTCCACATCTCTCCCAGTCCTTCCTCTGCAGACTATCTCATGCTAATCTCTCAACTTGGTTCTCCTCTCTCCTCCCCTCATCTCTCTGCTTTTCTCTCCTCAGAGATTACACTCAGACCTCTCTCTCTCTGTCTCTCTGTTCGTTCTCCCTCGTTCTCCCCCTCTCTCCCTCTCACATCCTTCTTATTCGTTCCGATCTGTCCAAAAAGGGCGAGTACCATTGGTCAGTATTTTTTACCCCTGACACCCCGAAGTTATCTCCCTCTAATTCCATTGGATATTCAAATCATGACAGTCACGCCTACACACCTTACTCTCTGTGGTGGTCAATTGGTCATTTAATTGATTAGCTAGATTTCACCCCCACCACACACTACCTTCCCCCTTCCCTACTTAACTGGCGCCGTGTGGCTTAAGTCGTGGACACTGGTCACTCTAAATTGGCTAGATGAGTCTGGGTAGGCTCCAAGACGTTGGCTGACAGACCAATCGAGACATTCGGCCAGACGTCTTAGTCCGTCTAGCAGACAGTGCTGTCTCCACGAGAGCTAAAAATAGCCTTTAATTGGCTGAGGCGACAGGTGAATGCGTCGGTCAGCTATTTAGTCCGGCTGGTTGGACAGACCGTCTCTGTGGAGGATGAGGATTAGCCTCCCCCTTTGCTTAATTGCCTGGATCCGAACCATGGGGCCGTCCGCCTGACGCCCAGAATATTTGCGTTAGAGCTTGGGTCCAACTGGGCTGGTGGCGATTGACCACGAATTTGGTTGAGTTTATTTTTGACCGTGACAATTTCCCCTTGCAAAAGACCATGCTCCGCATTGTCTCAAAACAACGGTACAAAAAAGACAACAACCGAATTTGCTGACCCACAGCTACACGTGCAAAGTTTGAAAAATACTTTACAACAACCGGTTTACAAATTATAAAATATATCATTAGTGAATACCACTCCAATGAGTTATCATTGACGTGCACTCTTGCGTTATTTCGACTCATTTTATAACGACCTCTGTGCGCACTTATGCAATTCCCTTACCTGCGGATTTGCCATCTCTCCTTTTCACAATTTCTTATGAAAAGCACAATAATATGATCACGATCCATGACACTTCACTGAGGAATCTCCATCCTCACTTATTGCAAATAATGCATTACTACACAAGCGACTGTATGCTCCAAGCATAACTACATTCACATGAACAAGTCTCACAAAGAAAATATGAACAAGTCTCACACAAAAAATATGAACCATAGCCAACTGGGAATGAACCCATATCAATCAACATAACTGTCATCAACACATATTATCAACAAAGCATCCCGGATATGACTGACTTCCTCTGAGTTGCAGCTTGCTAGACTACACGGCTTAATAGTCAGCTCCGACATTCTGTCGACCGGGAATGTACTGCACTCGGTACCTGTAGGGCTGCAATGCCATTGCCCACCGCAGCACTCTGCTGTTTTTCAACTGCGCCTCCTGCAGGAATTTGAGTGGTTGGTGATCTGTCTCTATCACGAACTCTTTCCCATACAAGTATTTGTGGAACTTCTGCACGGCCCACACGACAGCTAAACACTCCTTCTCTACGGTTGCGTACCCTTCTTCACACTTTGTCAACTTCCTGCTAGCATACCTCACAGGAAACTCGACCTCTTCATGCTCCTGCAGCAATACTGCACCTATCCCACCACCTGATGCATCTGTCCGCAACAAAAATGGTTTGGACATATCTGGTAGCTTCAAGATGGGACGGGAACCTAGTCTTTCCAGCACCGTCTGCAGTGCTTGCTCTGCAGCGTCTGACCATTCGACCACTGCCGGTTTCCCTGCCTTGACCAAATCACTGAGAGGACTCGTGATTGCAGCAAAATTTGGGACAAACTCCCTATAGAACCCAATAAAACCTAGCAGACTCCTGACTTCTGTTTTGGTCTTTGGTCTCTCTGAATTCATCATCTTTCCACCTTTCCTCTTTCCGGCTGCTTTGTGTCGCCTCCGACAACAAAACCTAGGAACTCCAGGCTTGGAAAACCAACCTGGCACTTTGTTGGTCTGGCTGTGAGATTGGCTTTCCTCAACCTCTCTAAAACTGCTCCTAGCTGCCTCATATGCTCCTCCCATGTCTCGGACGCTATCAGAATGTCATCCATGAAATTCACAACGCCTTCCAATCCCGTCAATAACTTCCTCATCATCCGAGAGAAGACTGCAGGCGCGTTGACCATACCAAAAGGAAGTACTCGCCACTGGTATAGCCCCATAGGAGTGGAGAATGCTGTGACTTCCTTTGAGTCCTCACTCAGGGCTATTTGCCAGTAACCCTTGCTCAGATCTATCCTGGTGAAATACTGGCTCTTGCTTGTGGCGATCCGAGCGAACAGGTCTTCCATGTTCGGTATGACCTCTGCATCGACCTTGGTGACACTGTTCAGACGTCTATAGTCGACACAGAATCGATGCTCACCTGACTTTTTCCTCACTAAGACGACGGGTGCACTATATGATGATTTGGACGGTTCAATCACCCCAAGGTCCAACATCTTTTCTACCTCCTCCTCGATCACTTGCTTGGTGGCATATGGGATCGGGTAGGCTTTCACATGTACGGGTTTCTGCGATGTTAACTCCACCGTACATGTTTCTAGAGTTGCCCCTGCCTGGTTTATCAGTCAGGGACGCCCTATACCGTTCTAGGAGCCCCCTAACTTCCTCCTGTCTCCTACTGTCTAGCCCTTCATACAGTGACACATCCCTGTATGACTCTTCTCCGGGAAACTCAGGCAACAAAATCTCCCCTTCTTCTGCTGGGTCTCCCTTCACCTCCATCAATGATTGCTGCTGCGCCTATGTGCTGAGCCTCACGCTGAATATATTTGCGGAGCAAATTTGCATGGAAAAGTTTTGATTTCCCATTCACATCGATTCGGTAGTCCTGATCTACCTTTTCAATGATGGTGAATGGTCCCTTCCAATGCATCAGCAGCTTGTTGTGATCCGTGGGAAGCAGTAACAGGACCTGATCTCCCACCTTGAGGAATTGCTTCCTCACCTTCCTGTCATACTGCTTCTTCTGGACGACCCTAGCCTCCTGCAAACTCTCCCTTGCGACCTTACATGTCTCCTCGAGCCTATTGCGTAAGTCCACCACATACTGATATGTGGTTTTGACTTCTTCGGACTCCTGTTCTCCGGACCACAGCTCTTTGAGAATGCACACCGGTCCCCGAACTGTCCGCCCATACAGCAGCTCAAATGGCGAAAAGCCTGTGCTTTCCTGAGGGGCTTCCCTGTAGGCGAACAGTGCCGCTGGAATGTAGCGGTCCCAATCTGCTGGCCTTTCCTCACAGAGCTTCTTTAGATGCCCTTCAGCACACCATTGAATCTCTCCACCAAGCCATTGCATTGTGGATGGTATGGGGTAGTGAGCAGCTGTGTGATCCCTAGCAGCCTGTTGACCCTCCTCATCACGCCTGAGGTGAACTGTGACCCCCTGTCACTGAGAATTTGTGCTGGCCCCACCCACGCGAGAAAAGATGTCTACCAGCCCTTCAGCGACCTGTTGCGTATCTACGCCTTTCAATGCAACCGCTTCTGGGTATCTGGTCGCGTAGTCCACAAGTGTCAACACATACCTGTGCCCACCTTTGGAACAGGGCGCGATTGGGCCATCAGGTCAACAGCCACCCTCCTGAATGGTGTGTCAATTAAAGGAGGCTGTTTAAGAGGCGCCTTCCTCTTCACCCCTCTTGTGGCTGACCTTTGACACACGTCACATGACATGCAGAAACGCTTGATGTCTGCCATTGCTCCTGGCCAATGAAAGTCATCAAAGATTCGGTCAGCGGTTTTGCTGGTGCCGAGATGACCCGCCATGAGCGACTCGTGACCCACTGACATGACAGTGTCACGATAACCCGCTGGTACCTCTAACTGAGTGGTCACCTTACCTGTCTTCCCCTTGGTGAACACTCGGTACAACAGCCCGCCTTTCACAAGAAATTCTGTCTCACCTCCTCTAACCTCCTGTTTCTCTCCACCTCTTGCCAACTCCCAAGACTTCACGAGCGAAGGGTCTTGTTCCTGCGCTGCCCTAAACTCATCAGGCGACACATCTATGCCTGACTTCCTTGCCGGAACGACTAACGGTTTTGTCAACCTTTCCCTCCTTCTTGCTCCGTGTTTGAACTGCTGCCCCTGTAGCAGTCAACACCTCAGGATCCCCTGGATCCTTGCCCCTGGAATATTTCCAATGATCAAATCATGAAGGGGTTTCTCCATCACCAACGCAGACAACTCGCCTGAGAAGTAAGGGGTACGTACTTCTATCTTAGCAACTGGAAACTCCCTCACAGTGCCATCGATTAGAGTACAGGTCTGGATTTGCCCTGTCAAATCCCCTTTATCGACCAGCGTTGTTCGTACTACACCGCATGAACAACCAGTGTCTCGTAACACTTTCACCCTCTGCTGGCCAATCCACCCTTCTTCCACTGGTAACGAACCACTCAGCCTAGTGCCCTCCATCCCTGACACTGACTGCTGTCCAGTGCTAGCCATAGGCCGCACTCCACCCTCTTCAGACTGAATCCCCTTTGGTTCCACTGCAGGTCGTTTCCCTTGACGACCCTTATCCACCTCTTGCAAGGCTGCTGCCTTCTGGAACCTCATGCGACAATCCCTCGCCACATGTCCCTTCTTGTGACAAATGAAACACCTAATGTCTCTTTGCCCTTCCTTCTGCCCCACCACTGGGTTTGCAGACTTTGCAGAAACCTCTCCTAGTCTCCTTGCACTCTTCTCACCTGTGCCTAGCACCTGTTTCTCCTGCACCTTAGTGCCCAAACGTGCCTCTCTATACACCTCTGCGAACTTCAACAACTCTCCTGCTGTCTCTGGCTGTCTCTCTTTCAAATGTATGGTTAACTCAGGCCGCAACCTGACAAAATCTGTTCTTTCATAACTAGCTCTTTCAACTCAGCGAACTCCTTCTTCGTACCACTCAACTCTAACCATTTCTCAAAATAGTGATCTAGACGTGCACCAAACTGAGTGTACGTCTCACCTGCTTGTAATTTAGCTGAACGAAATTTCTTCCTGAACCCCTCCTCTGTGAGGTCAAATCCTTTCATTAAAGACTCCTTCACAGCACCAAAATCAGACTGTTGTTCTGCTGGTAACGCAGTGAAAATCTGCAATGCCTTCCCCGTCAATAGCGCTGACAAAATGACTGCCCACTCTTCTGGAGGCCAACCCTGACTGGTCGCAAACGTTTCGAAACGACTGATGTATGCGTCAATCGAATCGGTCCCTTCCGAGAATTTTGGCAACTTGGGTCGGGGAGCATAGCTGCGCACAGAGTCACTGGAAACTGAACTCCCATCCTCGGTGGTCTCCCTTTGTATTCTCACTTTCTCTATCTCTAATTGAACCTTTAATCTTTCCGTTTCCTGCTTCATTCTTTCTGTTTCCTGCGCTTCCCTTATTCTTTCTGTCTCCTGCTTCATTCTTTCTGTTTCCTGCGCTTCCCTTATTCTTTCTGTTTCCTGCTTCATTCTTTCTGTTTCCTGCGCTTCCCTTATTCTTTCTGTTTCCTGCGTTTCCCTAACCTTTTCCCGTTCTGCTATTTCGACTGCGATACGGCGTCTTTCCGCGCGTTCATCCCTTTCCATCTTTTGCTGGTTTTCAACAATGCTCGCAACTCTTCTCCTGAGTAACCTAGATCACGAGCGACGCTCACAAGTTGTTCAATAGGGTGTTCTTTTCTTCCGCCATTGTATCTCTTTTTTTTTTTTTTTTTGAACAAGATTTTATAACTACGACAGCCAAACTGGTGGTTACCGACACGAGTGACGTAATAGCACGATCCTATGAATGATAATATTAGCTTGGGACAACGTAGTTAGTTTTTATAAGACGCCCAGCGCCTGACCCAACTATGAGAGCGAATTATAGGCAACCTGTGCGAAATAAGTACTCTGGGGCTGAAATGCCAAGCCTAGTATTACTATCTTGGAAGCAATGCCAAGCCTAGTATTCAACTATCTTGGGAACATACAGTAAGACAACCCCTTGTCTTAGGATTACAATACTTGAATCCCACCCAGCTTCCTCTCTGAGAAGTTGAACAATTATAATAAATGGGCCAGAATATCCTGGCAGGCTCGCAATAAATTGTCAACCTCGGGTGATGTCGATGGAGGAAGGAATAGCGCACAGCCCAAACACACTCACAGCTTGCTTACAATCTCATTCATATATCATGCATTCGTCACATCAAACCACTAGTAAAGTCTATAACTTTACTACACATGATCATAGAACGAAACATCAATGCATATGGAATCAAACAAAATAAAACATTCTCTTTTCCTGAACTTCACAAATCATTTATCTAAAACATCATTAACTAACCCGGGTATAAATAGATTTCTACTTTACCTGGCCAGGTGATCTTAACTATTCACGAATCTTTTCTTTTCTTTTTCTTTTCACTGTCACTTTCACAACACGACACAACTGCTGGCACTGGTGTTGGTCTACTTGCACCGGTCAAGCTGGACTGCTGGCACCGGTCAGGCTGGACTGCTGATGAAAGTGGCGCTGGCCAAGTATGAGGTCGAACCCCAGTGAGGATAGAACAGTGACTATCAACATTGATCTGTTCTCCTTTCTTTCTTCCTGCATTAACGCATTGCACTCTCTCTCTCTCTCTTCTAGTCTGCTCTTATCAAATGGACATGGTTGCTTTTCTTTTCTTTTTCTTTTCTTTCTTTTCTTCTTCATTAGTTAGCAACTCTCTCTCTCTCTCCACATCTCTCCTCAGTCCTTCCTCTGCAGACTATCTCATGCTAATCTCTCAACTTGGTTCTCCTCTCTCCTCCCCTCATCTCTCTGCTTTTCTCTCCTCAGAGATTACACTCAGACCTCTCTCTCTCTGTCTCTCTGTTCGTTCTCCCCTCGTTCTCCCCCTCTCTCCCTCTCACATCCTTCTTATTCGTTCCGATCTGTCCAAAAAGGGCGAGTACCATTGGTCAGTATTTTTACCCCTGACACCCCGAAGTTATCTCCCTCTAATTCCATTGGATATTCAAATCATGACAGTCACGCCTACACACCTTACTCTCTGTGGTGGTCAATTGGTCATTTAATTGATTAGCTAGATTTCACCCCCACCACACACTACCTTCCCCCCTTCCCTACTTAACTGGCGCCGTGTGGCTTAAGTCGTGGACACTGGTCACTCTAAATTGGCTAGATGAGTCTGGGTAGGCTCCAAGACGTTGGCTGACAGACCAATCGAGACATTCGGCCAGACGTCTTAGTCCGTCTAGCAGACAGTGCTGTCTCCACGAGAGCTAAAAATAGCCTTTAATTGGCTGAGGCGACAGGTGAATGCGTCGGTCAGCTTTTTAGTCCGGCTGGTTGGACAGACCGTCTCTGTGGAGGATGAGGATTAGCCTCCCCCTTTGCTTAATTGCCTGGATCCGAACCATGGGGCCGTCCGCCTGACGCCAGAATATTTGCGTTAGAGCTTAAGTCCAACTGGGCTGGTGGCAATTGACCACGAATTTGGTTGAGTTTATTTTTGACCGTGACAGTACACATTGACTAAAATCATTCTCACCCTTTGTACATGCAGCCCCACAGATTGACAGGAAGTACACATTGACTAAATCATTCTCACCCTTTGTACATACAGCCCCACAGATTGACAGGAAGTACACATTGACTAAATCATTCTCACCCTTTGTACATGCAGCCCCACAGATTGACAGGAAGTACACATTGACTAAATCATTCTCACCCTTTGTACATGCAGCCCCACAGATTGACAGGAAGTACACATTGACTAAATCATTCTCACCCTTTGTACATACAGCCCCACAGATTGACAGGAAGTACACATTGACTAAATCATTCTCACCCTTTGTACATGCAGCCCCACAGATTGACAGGAAGTACACATTGACTAAATCATTCTCACCCTTTGTACATGCAGCCCCACAGATTGACAGGAAGTACACATTGACTAAATCATTCTCACCCTTTGTACATGCAGCCCCACAGATTGACAGGAAGTACACATTGACTAAATCATTCTCACCCTTTGTACATACAGCCCCACAGATTGACAGGAAGTACACATTGACTAAATCATTCTCACCCTTTGTACATGCAGCCCCACAGATTGACAGGAAGTCACCTTCTTACTTTCTGACTGAAGAGCGTCTAGTTCTACGAATCGGGTCAGTGTGGATTTTGTACCCAACAACAAAATTATGAGATAAGCGACAGTGTATTTTCATTATTTTTTGTTCATGGGTGTGAGCCACAGCATATTTTCAGTGTATTTGTTTTCAATCATAATATACCAAATAAATCAAAGGAAAATATATCTTGCCAAATTTTGCCGAGCTGCTAGATACCCACACAATCTTGCCGATCGATAGACGACCAAAGTATTCTATTATTTTCTTTTTTTTCGGATTTCTAATTTCTTGAAAAAATACACCCCTGCATCAAGCCCAGTGAGAATTTGTGGCTGGAACTCTCGTGTGTTTTCTTTCACTTCAAGAGTGTTGGTGGCTTGTCTAGGAACATTTTCTCTAGCGCTGCCAGGACAATTTTGTGTCTCAGGTGTATGCCGATTTTGATGGAAAAATTGCACCACAAGAATGTAACCGTCAACCAGGGCCTGAAGAGTCCTGGACCAGCTGATTCCAAGCAGAGCTGTTCAGTAACAGTCACAAACAGCTGCCGATTCCAAGCAGAGCTGTTCAGTAACAGTCACAAACAGCTGCAGCAATCCACAAACCGACCATACATGTTTAAAGTAAAATCTACATTCATATGTGCAAAAATTCATATCAATATCACAACTGAAATGCATTTTTGTTTCATTTTTTTAAGTAAATGTTTGTTTAAAACTTTAGAAAATAAATCTGGTCAATAACAAAGAAACTTAAACTCAGGGTAAGCCGGTCGTTTGAAAGTTAAAATCTGAAAAACAAAAATAATCATGTGTTTCACGGGCCACACGTATTCACACGTATTCTTGTACTTGTGTATGCATGCGTGATACAATATAAAATATAAATGTGTAGAGTTTGTGTTGTTTTCAAAATATAAATCATTGTAAAGGAAGTTTTCTTTTCTGAAAAGTA
>CM031605.1:39642394-39645368 GCA_018398815.1 Conus ventricosus
TTTAGTGTACATATTTACTTAACAACTTGAATCACAAGACGGATCTTACACATACACACGCACCTTCACGGAGTTCCTGGTTAACAGTGTTTGACACTGTCTCTTCTTTTGTTGCCAATGGATCTCCCGTCAAAACAACTTTGGCCTCTTCATCCTCAGATGGGCTTCTGCTTCCTCAAAGCCGCCAGTTGCAGACGATGTGTTCAAGACACTGCTGGGGCCGAGGGGCATTGCTGGCCTCTGGTGTTCTGAGGCTGCTGCGTACGTATGATCTCTATGTGGAATCTTTTCCTCTTTTTTCTGAAATAGTACAAAAACCTATATTAAATCAACCGTCAGAGACGTATCATGTTCAGAGAATGGTTTTAGTAGAATTCAGTAGCCCAGTTCACACAATCTTGATAAACTTTCTGACGCCAAATCCTCACAGTGACACTCTCCTACCAACGACCTGACCGACACAGCATCTATGCTAAAGAGCATCACTTGGCAGAGCAGTCTCCACCTGCAAATAATCGCCCTGATTTGACCATCTATGATGAAGAAAGTAACCCAAAACAACAACAAACAAACTATTTTCAAGTATGAAGCATATATGTGGAGTGTAATAGAGGAGAAGCGAGAGTGAGTGGAAGAGAAAGAGAAAGCGGGAGAGAGGGAGAGGGACACAGAGAGAGGGAGGAGAGAGAGACAGAGAGAGATGAGGGAGTGTGTGTGTGAGAGAGAGAGAGAGAGAGAGAGACGAGAGAGAGAGAGAGAGGAGAGAGAGAAAGAGAGAGAGAAGAGGGAGAGAGAGAGAGAGGGGGGAGAGAGAGAAGAGGGAGCGTGAGAGAGTGAGAGAGAGAGAGAGAGAGAGAGAGAGAGGGAGGGGGGGGGGGGGGGGAGGGAGCGGGAGACAACAATGACGAGTCAAAGTTTAGTTCTCTTTCCTCTGAGGTTTGTTCCAGTACTGTACCGAGCAGGTTGTGAACAGCACCCCTGCTTACAAAACCAAAGTTTTCCGTCCAAGCAGCAGGTGCAATGGGAAACGAACAATTCTGATCATGATAACCCATGTACTTTGTCTCATTTTTACCACGCCTAAAAAGTTGATTTACCTGCCCACTAGATTGGCTGTCAGTCCTGGGCCAGTTGGACCCATAATGCGTACAGGATGTAAGAGGTCTGTGCTGATCTGTTCTGCCTTGTTTTCTCTAAGATATCAGTGTTGTGTTTTACCAGAATCCTTCAGCATTCATCCATCTCCAACTTCCTTTCTCCAAGTCTGGTTTGTTGAGCGTCTATCATCTTTTTTGTGACTTTCAGCTTTTAATCAAAAACAAATCAAACCAACCAGCCAAACTGCTCTCACCCCCCCCCCCCCCCCTCCAAAGCATCACCATAGCAATCTTTCGAGGATTAATTTTGTAATCCATTTCTGTATTAACTCTTACTGTTTGTTTGTTTCCAAGCAGCTGACTGTTATTGTACATGTACAAAATGTTTTTTTTTTTTTTTTTTAATATTCTGTTTCTGCATAATTCTGCATACTTCGAACATAAATGACTTGCCTTCCAATTTTCTATAAATGAGAGTAACATCACTCATAAAAAACATGGGTCTTTATATCAATACATGACAAAATCATCAAATTTCTCTTACTTTAGTCTTTGGGCTGTAAAAAAAAGCCACAAGCAAGAGAGAGAGAGAGAGAGAGAGAGAGAGAGAGAGAGAGAGAGAGAGAGAGAGAGAGAGAGAGGGGAGAGGAGAGAGAGGAGGAGAGAGAGAGAGGAGGGGAGAGAGAGAGAGGCTACATAATACAAACCGCCCTTATCAATGCTCCATTTTCACTGGTTACTAACGTACAATGTAGTACTCCTCTATTAACAAGATTACAATCTTCATATCAAATCGATGCATAACAAAATAGTACAGCAGTCTCTTGGATTATCTGCGAGGCAACAGAAAACAGAGAGAGAGAGAGAGAGAGAGAGAGAGAGAGAGAGAGGAGAGAGGAGGAAGAGGAGAGAGGGGAGAGAGAGAGAGTCAATTTAGAATTTAGGAGTTAGGGATAAAGATAAAACCCGTTTTCAGTGTACACGAATCATACACGCAAGCACCTGACCATCATGTACATAACGTCCTTTCTCTCTCTTTCGTTTCTCCACAATTCAGGATTTGGCTTCCAGTACCCTCACTCATAAAAATTGTGGGTGGGTCTTTATATCAAAACATGACAAAGTCAACATATTTGTCTCTTATTTTAGTCTTAAGGCTGTAAAAAGAACAAAGCCACAAGACTGAGAGAGAGAGGGGGGGAGAGGGGGGAAGAGAGGGGGGGGGGGGGTGACAAAGAGAGAGAGAGAGAGAGAGAGGGAGAGAGAGAGAGAGAGAGAGAGAGAGAGAGAGAGAAATGCTGCATAAGTCAGACCGCCCTCATCAATGGATAATGTCACAAGTTACCATCAATTATTCACAAGAGTACAATCGATGTATAACAAAATACAGTCGTCTGTTGGGATTGTATGGGAAGAAACAGAAGATGAGAGAGAGAGAGAAGAGAGAGAAGGAGAGAGAGAGAGAGAGAGAGAGAGAGGGGAGAGAGAGAGAGAGAGAAGGTCCTAAAATCCTTTCAGAATGCCGTTGCATAATCAAAACTTCTGTTTTTGTACATTTTCATACCTGTACACACATGACATAGCACCTATTCATGCATGTACATACTTTTGAATACATATACATACGTATAGGCCAATTACAGTTTAACCGTCTGTACGTACGCATGTGCACACGCACCCTTGGTGCTACTTCTGAACACACACACCCTCCCACCCCCTCCCCGGTGCCGTCGCAATCCAACAAGAAGCATGAAAGCAATTTCACGAGGAGACCACACCACACAACACACAACAACACAACACCACACACACACACTGACAGGAGAAAAGTTCACATTCCCATTTTGATGAAGGCAGGAAGAAGAAAATTCCACACA
>CM031605.1:39646368-39657512 GCA_018398815.1 Conus ventricosus
ATCAATGAACTCTATAAAGTGCTAAAGAGTCGAAGCCGTAGGCAAAGCTTCAGTTTTCAGAGCAGCTGAACAAACAGATTCAAAATCGAACTCTATAATGCTAAAGTCAACAATGATCAAAAAGGTTTGATGCTGAATGGTACATTACTGCCGATGATTTTTTACACAAATACTTTAAAAAAATCGATAACAACAACAAAATCTCAATCTAATACGCATCTCCGTAATCCCAGTATCCATTTCTCAAGTGTTTTTTTTTTTCTCCTTTTTTTGAAATTCTCATATTTGAATTGACATGTTTTTGAATGTACATTTGAAGCAACATACTTTTTTATGCATTGATATATTATCCGTATGCTCTTGCTGTAGTGTGGAAAATGTATATGTCAAATGTGTATGATATATATCAGGAGAATTAATTTTAAAAAAAAAGAAAAAAGAATACAGTAACACCAGCAATGGAAGTTTAAGCAAGAAACAAAGAATACAATAACACCAGCAATGGAAGTTTAAGCTAGAAAAAAAGTCGTCTATTCAGTTAATAGTCAAGGAGCATAATAAATGCCGGGGGAATTTTCTGCTGAAAGCAAGCCACCGGTCTGGATTTCTTCAGGGGACCCTAAAGAACAATACAAATCTGGGTGGCAGTCTGGCAAACTGCTCTGGACAGCATTACGAGACATTACATGAAGCAACAGATTTGATGCAACTTTTCAACGAAGTTTGGGGGTAGGGGAAATATAAATAACCATCATTCAGTCTAGCAATGACTTAGACAGACATATGACCCATCAACATTTTTGTTTTAATCCACTTTAGACGTCTAAATAGTTGGCATGCAAAGCAGGTCATTTGTGACGTCACCAGGGGTCAGAGATTTTTTGCCCGCTTGAAATAAAACCATTTTAACAATAATTTGACAAGCTTGTGACGTATGAAATCAACAGGGGTGTGTGTGTGTTGTGTGTGTGTGTGTGTGTGTGTGTGTGTGTGTGTGTGTGTGTGTGTGTGTGTGTAGATGCATGCTTGACGTATGTGTCTGCATGATTGTGTTAGTGTAGTGCGGTCGTAAGCGTGGTCCTGACACAGCACAGGAATTCTCTTCCCCGCAGACTACGGTGACGGGGCCGACGGCGCCGTAGTTGGCAGCGTGTGGTCTGTGGTGAAGCAAGGCGTCCAGAGCAGCTGGCAGTTGTAGTGGATGCTGTATCTACCTCAGTGAGAACTGCTTCGCCAGTCACCCGGCGGGTCAATTATACCCGTGAGTCACATGCACGGAACCAACACTGAAGTCAGGGTAGTTAGTTGCCGGCAGATTTGTTTACAAACAGCAGGTTCCCCTCCCCCACGTCCCCTACCTTCTGCCATACGGACACATACATTGCACTGGAGTAAGCTGACACCACACAGTCCACAAGAAACACTGTCACGTTGTCACGAGTTTGTCACGAGGCCTATGACGATTGACCCATCTAGGGTGGTGGAATTATTCATTTATTTATTGTCGTTGTTGTTGTCGTGTATCCGTCCCTTAATGTGGCTTGTGGTGTGTTTGCACCTTAATGTCGTTCAGCTCAGGTTAGGTTTACTTTCTCTTTCTCTCTCTCTAATTCCACTGCCCGTGCAATTCATCCTGCAGGTTCACGGGTGGCTGGTACCTTTCTCTTTAACTGGCTGTCTCTATTGGCCTCTCACCTGTCTTTTTACCTGCCGCACGTGCAACATTCCTCTCAGGCTTGAGGTATTCTCACTGTGACGTAGGGTGGCATGTTGGGCCGCCATGGGTTGGGCAGGTTAGCTCTTCACTCGAGCGGAAGATGTCCCGGAAGAGCGCCTGCTCCGGTTCTGGTTCTTCACCACTTCGTCGAAGGTAGGGTCGGTACCTTCATTCCTACAGTCGGCGTGTAGGGAGGGACATCACATCATCTCTTTTCCGCATCTGCTCTGCTGGTCCTCTCGACTGGACAGAGGGCAGAGATCGCTTGACCCGCCACTTCTGGGTAAACCCACGGTAGCTGGTAACATCATTTCGTGGTTCGTTTCTTTTTTTGTTGTTGTTAGCCGGCTAATTCTCTTTTGCGCAATTTCCTTTTGTTTTCAAAATTATAAAAGAAATATTGTTTGAGACCACTTTTCTCTGGTTAATTCAATCTTTAACCTGGCCATTCAAAATTATATCCAAAACGTCTTTCTCCTTTTTACGCATCTGGTGATGCGGTAGTCGGTGGGGATGAGGGAAACCTGGTGATTCAGGTTGGTACTTGCTTGGTCTCGCTCCGTCCGCCCCTGTCACAATCACCGGTCTTTATTCTTCGGCCACCGTCTGTTTGTGTGTGCAAGGGGAACGAGTTTCTATGTTTGCGAGCGTGCGTACGCATGTTTAGTCTTTGGATGCGTGGTTGAGAATTGTGTCATTTTGAAATGTTGCTATAAATGTGGGATATTGGCATTGAATTATATTTTTGCAATGTGGGGCGCCATAAAGCAATGGTTGCTGTATTAGTTCAGTTCCTAAGAAAGAAAATTTGAAACGGAGTGAGGGAAGGATAAGATATAATTTGCTATTCGTGTGTTTTAGCCTTGTATGTAATCCTTACCTGCTTGTGTGAGGAGACCTTTAGCGAACATTCCTCAGTTGTTTGTTACTGTGTTAGCTCCGCCGGGGACGGTGTATTCAGAAAACCCTCCCCCCTCGCCCATCAGCGAGGGGCTTTTTGGATTTAACAGCATATGCAACCGTACTGACTGCGGTGTTTCATTCCCCTTCCTTCTTTCCTTCCATTCCTTCCTTTTTCCTCTCCTCCCGGGGATTCACCGAAGCTGCGCTGTTGGGGCCGCGCACTGGTTAGGAGCACGTGACTTTGCTGGAGATCCGACCCTGTCCGGACCTTCAGCGACAACGCCGCGGTCCCACGGGACTCGTTCTCCACGGTCCTCGATTTTTCCTACAACCCGGGACCCATGTGTTCGCTTCTGTGTCTTTGCAATTTGGTGTGTTGGTGTCAATGGTGTCGGCATTAAAAGACACTTCGTTCAAGAACCGCCCGGGTTTGGGGCACCTGATGCGACTCGGTGCCACAGGGGACTTTGGAGAGGCAGGGTGTGGGGAACCACACGAAGCACGGAAAGAATGTGTGCTGGAAAGGCTTGTTTATGATTATGGTTATGTTGTGTGCGTTGAAATGCTTTTTTTGCGACTATGGGTTGTCGTGTGTGTTGAAATGCTTAATTGTGTGTATGTCGTGAGTGTTGAAATGCTTGATTGTGATTGTGCATGTTGTGTGTGTTGAATGCTTATTTGTGACTATGTTTTGTGTTGGTTTTTGAATAAATGGGGTGTTGTATCGTAATTTTTCTTGGTGGTCTCTTGCGGGGCGTGTTGAGTTCAGTCACTCCCTTCACTCCCATCTAGACCGATCCTGTCAGGGCAGACCTCCAGGGTCGGTCGTGACATTTGGGGGGGCTCGTCCGGGATTGAAGGGTTTCTGACTGTCTCCCTCTTTCGCGAGTACCTGTCCAGTTCTTCTGTTTTGTATACGTTTAGTCAGTTTGTCGTGTTTGTTTGTGGGTGGTTGGCTGGGTGACTCTAGCGTGTAGGGAGTCTTGGTGGCCTGAAGGAACATCTGGCGTGACTGGGGAGTCGATTCGAGACAAAGGGGAATCGACCGCTTTCCAGACCTCCTTCCGCCGGGTGCCTCACGCAGATACGGCCGTAAGACCTTTCCTTTCTGTTGCCACTCAGTCTGTCATTCCTGTTTGTAGTTAACCAGTTTTTTTTTTACCGGTGTTATTGAGTACAGGTGGGTGTATCGGACGTTAGTGTCACTTTTTCCTCTCTCCGGATTCCGTCTGTCATTTTTTTTTTTTTTTTTTTTTTTTGTCGTGAGCCCCACCGCACTGTGCCGTGCTGTGGAGCGCGGTGTTGCCAGATGGGAGCAGCCTGGACATATTTTTTTTATTTTATTTTTTGTCGGTGAGCCCCACCGCACTGTTGCTCATGCGTGGAGCGCGGTGTTGCCAGAGTGGGAGCAGCCTGGACATTGTACGTTGACTTTTTTTTTTTATTGCTTTTTCTCTCAGTCAGTCCACCAAGAGACGTGATATATCCGAGCGGTATTTGTTTCTTTCGAGTGGAATTGTCTTTCCCCTGTATTTGAGAACCGTAGGATTAGTTGTCATGGCAACGTCCGGTGCTGGTGGTATGGCGACGCGTGCGTCAAAAGAAGAAGGGTTTTCAAAATGTAGTCCCTACTATTAGTACCAGCACTTCGACTACAGTGACTTCTACTTATTCCGGTGCTGTAGCCGATAGTCCAGCGAGTACTTTCACTACTTCTTCGCTAGGGATCTTCCTGCTGAGACCCCGACTGGCACTTCCGCTGGGAAGCGTCAGAGACAGTGAAGCAACTGTGGGCTTCTGTTGAGTCGCAGAATCCGAAACCCTCTCTTCTCCATGTTTTCCCCTCGTAAGGACATTCCCCGGGGGACTTTCCTCAGGGAAAAGTCGAGACCCAAGGACGGGCCGAACGGTCACCCCTCCCTGTCGGGAGTGGCGAATCCTGCCCAGGATATCGCCCTGTCCTGATTTTTTGGAGCGACAGCGACGAGAGGATGAGGCCCTCCTTTCGGGAAGAGGCTGTCAGACAGGAAGCCCTCCGTCGGGAAGAGTTAGATCAGCGTGGGGAAGAGGCTGGCCAAAACAGGAAGCTCTGCGTAGGGAAGAGGCTGTCAGGCAGGAAGCTCTCCGTCAGGAAGAGTTAGATAACGTAAGGGGGAGGCTCCAGACAGGAAATCTGCGCAGAGAGGAACTGCAGACAGGAGCCCTGCGTAGGAAGAGATGGAACAACTTCTTTTGCGGACTCCCGCATCTGTAAATCAGGGGGTTAGTCAACAGGCAAGTGAAGCGTTAGAGGCCCAAAATTAAAGCTTCCAGAGTTCAGACCAGTGAGGACAAATTTATATGTTCTTTGAGCATTTTGACAAGGTTTCTAGTTCATACCAATTGTCTGAGGAACAAAAGGCCATGCAAATTTTTTTTGGATTATCAGGTGCTGCAAGGGGGTGTGTGCTTACTCTAAATGAAGGCGCGTCTTATGCAGACATGCAATTGGCTCTGCGTAACGTTTCCACCTTACCCCAGAAACGTACAGGAAAAGTTTAGGTCCATGAAAAGAATAACGACGAGACCTTCGTGCATTTGGAGATAGGCTGCGCAAAACCTAGGTATTGGGGTCAGTTGGCTAAGCTGGAGCTGGAGGATCTGATTTTCATCGAACAGCTTACCAACACTGTGTCCCCAGAGTTGAGGATCCGTATAGGCGAGACAGCACCACAGGATTTCGCGGCTGCGATTCATACCGCTGAGGTGTTTGCCCGAAGCCCGTAGGCTTATGGGCATCGCCCAGATACGGACAGGAAGACCCCCACAGGATTTTGTGGCAATAGGGCGCCGACGACGGCTACGGGTCGAGCAAAGGGAGGCAGTTCATCGGGGGCCTCAGCAAACCCCCCCTGTGTTTTCTTTTGTGGTCGTCCCGGGCCCCATTAGGGAAAATTGCCCTAAAACCACCGGTATCATGGGGCTAGTCCTTTCCAGCGTCCTCGTGCCTCGGCTAACGTGGGGTCCATCCCAGCTTCTGGTGGTTCAGAGTGCCCAGTATTTCTTCTGTTGTTGGTTCTTTCCCTTTGGGCGACTCCATCAGGATTCGGGAGCATCAACGCTCTTGTGGATAAGGATTTGGTTTCCCCTGAGCTCCCGCGGGGCGCCAGTTACGATTGTGTACGGGTTGGAGGGTGGTTTACCTCCACCCCTCCTTCTGTACTCATTCCCCATCTCCACCCCCTACTTCTGTGGCGAAGTATTTGGGGCCCTCGCGGTGGAGCGACCTCTGTATTCCCTTCTCATAGGAATACCATCACCTTTGCAGACGGACGCAGTCAGTCTGTGTCTAAAGGATCTGCCCGTACAGGCGTGGTGGGAGTTACCACGCGCGCCAAAGCCAAGAAGCAGGAGCAGGAATTGCGTCCTGTTCTTCAGCCGATCTCTGACGAGGTTCTTGCAAGAGCCGATCCTGCTACCATGGTTCGTCTTCAGGCCAGGGACTTGGATGTCCAACGCCTGCGACAACTGTGGGTCGTCCCGCTCAGTCGGCCCACACGCTAAGGTGAGCTTCAAGCTCCACAAGGGATCCTCTTTAGGGTTTCACTCAGGGAGATCGGGTAGCCAAGCAACTAGTCGTTCCCCAAAGCTTTAGAGAATCTGTTTTCTCCGGCAGGCCCATGAAATTTCCCCCCAAAGGCAGCCATATGGCTCAAAGCGGACTCTCGAAACGAGTTAGACAGGACTTCTTCTGGCTGGGGATGAACTTTTCCCGGTTAGGCAGTACTGCCGCAGTTGCGATGTCTGCCAACGGACAACGCCTAAGGGTCGCTTGAGGCGTGTTTTCCCCCGGGATCAGTGCCACTGGTTGGGGAGCCATTCAGCAAAGGTTGGGTCGACCTGGTGGGATCCATTAATCCACCATCCGATCGCGGTCACTGCTACATTTTTGGTAGTGGTGGACTATGCGACTCGATACCCAGAGGCTGTCCCGTTTAGGACTATCGATGCCCCTACTGTTGCTGAAGCTCTCGGGGAGATTTGGACGCGCACTGGCGTGCCCAAGAAGATCCTTTCGGACCAGGAACCCAGTTTTCTGTCCGAAACCATTGCAGGGAAATGAACACTCTGCTCAATGTTCACAAGGAGACAACGTCACCCTACAGGGGCAGGCCAATGGCCTTGTCGAGCGCTTTATGGGACATTGAAGCAGATGTTGCGTCGCCTGTTGCAGAGCAACCTCGTGAAATGGGATCGGTTCATCCCTGCCGTGCTGTTCGCCTACAGGGAGTTCCACAGGAAAGCATGCGCTTTTCCCCGTTCGAACTCCTGTATGGCAAACAGTACGAGGACCCACCAACGTCTTGAAGCGATGTGGACTCACGACGATATGGAACCTGCTGTCAAGGAGGAGAGTCGATAAAGTGGTCGATCTGCCAACCGCAATCGCTGACACTTGGGCCCGCTTGCTCAGCAACATTTGCAGTCGGCAAAACCAAATACAAGGCTCTGTACGACCGGCGCAGTGTTAACGGGTTTTAGCCAGGTGATGAGGGTTTTCTTCTCCTCCACAAAAGAAGAACAAGTTGCAGCTTGCTTGGCAGGGCCCTTTCGTGGTCTGCAGTCGGGGGTGACTGGGACTATAGGATTTTGCGTGCGAGGGAAGGAACGCCTTATCATGCCAACCTCCTGAAGGCATACGTGCGACGAAATCAGTGCCAGGCAGGATTCACCCCTGTCGTTGTGGAGAGTGGCGATTGAGCACGCCGTGTCGGTGGCTCAGGACATCCCCACTGTTTTCCTCTCGTCGAGGAGGAGTCGTGGCAGGATGTTTGCTTTGGTACAAACCTCTCCTCAGCTCAGACAGATCAACTGCGCAGGTTGTGCCAGGATTCCAGGACGTGCTCACAGATCGGCCCCTGCACAGAAACCCCGGTGAGTGTACACTGGAATTGACCACCGAGACCCCAATTTGAGTCAAACAGTACCCTCTGCCTCACTCCCAGGCGTCTGTCATCCAACAGGAGGTGCAGGCCATGTTAAGGTTAGGGGTCATTGAACGTGCGAGTTCTCCCTACCATCCCCCATCCTTCTGGAAAAAAAAAAGGATGGCAAAATGAGGTTTTGCGTCGATTTTCGTCGGTTGAATAAGGTTTCTCCGTTTGATGCTGAACCCAAAGCCGGATGTCGACAAAATCTTCGCTCAGTTGAGTCGGCTAAGTATTTTTCCAAGTTCGATCTCGCAAAGGGGTACTGGCAGATACCCATGCGCAGAGAGGATAAACCCAAAAAGGCATTCACGACGCCTGAGGACAGTTCCAGTGGAACGTGATGCCTTTTGTTGTCGGTCATATCCATTTCTCTAGCACCACCTGTCTGACCCTGCACCGAGTGCGGGGTGTACACGGGAAAGCACTTTCCGTCGGCACCATGGGTGCGAACCCAGTAATGGTGTAGAAGGTCTGTCCTTGCGAGTCTGTACTTACAGTGACGAAGGCTGGCACAAAGTAAGGCCAGCTGTCCCATGCTAAAGGGAGGCCTGTGGCATCAGGTGATGGCGCCGAAAGAGGAGAACTGTATGTAGAGTACACTGAGGCATGGCACACCATGTTTGGTACCCCCAAAACTGCTAACCGGTGCTGCCTGCTGCTCCCTGTATATAGCCCCCATGGGAGGCAGGATTCCTAATGATGGCTGTGTTGTCATGGGAATCATCCAGAGACAATGGTTCCTACGGGAGTATGGTATCGACGGCACTGGTGTGGAAGATGTAGAAGGCAGCTGTGGAGGTTCCTCTCTGTTTGGGGACGATTCTGCCGATGAAGGTGGCGACTTCTGCCGATGGGGGGATGCATCAGATGATGCAGACTTCTTGCATTTCTTGCATTCCTCTTCGCTCATCATAATTGCCCCAAAATTTGCTCAAAATCTTCCCGTGACGGGTTCTAAGGTGCCTTTTAAATGTATTTCTAACTGTGAATTTAATACATGGTGAGCCTGAAGGATTCATAGGGTCTCCCAGTATGTTTTCTCAAATGCGCCCGCAATCAAAATACAAGAAAATGTAACTGTTTTCTTTACAACACTCTTTTTTGCAACTTATTCTGCTATCCAAAGTTTCACATCCGTAACTTGACAATTAATGGCATATGGAATGAAAATACACAGTGGTATGCAAAATCTCTTTCTGAAAAAAAATCTTCTCCAATTAAAAACAAACAAAAATGTTTGCACCAAAACACACTGTAGTGCACAGATGTTCCTTATACAAGTTGGCCGCTCGACAGCAATCTTTGGGGTAATAAATATACTGAAATTGTATCAACTACTTTAAAATACACATTTTACACCCAGCACCGTCACCTAGTAATTTGGTCATGATCACATTAACGAATTCTCAAACCACGCTCCATGTATTAAATCTTTTAGTACCAATCTCCCACAACCAGATAACTTCCAATCTGTCTGACCTGTATAAGGTGATCCTACATTTATCGGTTCCCACATAGGTGATTCGACATGAAGACCCAGCATTGGGTGGAATCGGCCAAAACCCAAAAGTGGCTGCCATTTCCCAAAGGCTTGGACTGGAGCCTTCAATTTTTTTCCTTGGCTCACTGAGTGTGACAGATTTGCAGCCATCGTGCATTTAACCATGCCCGTGGCCATTCCACTGAACCAGTAACAATGGCGCAGAGAGCAGAGAAGATAGTTCGTCTATGTATGCGATCTTTTCAAACTTCGACGGCAGCGTGCGATATACCCAGGCATGGCATCAATGTTAAGGATGGATCTACTCTTTGGGACGCAAGTGGTTGACCACAGTGGTCAGATATAAATATCAACAATGTATAAAGAGGAATTGGGGAATGGGCAGTACGCTATGGATGTATGGATTCCAACTTTGAAAAGTAATGGGACCACAGTGGTCAGTTTTAAAGATCAACAATCTATAAAGAGGAATTGGGGATGGGGAGTAACGCTATGGATGGAATCCCCGACTTTTTAAAACTATTAATGGGGACCACAGTGGTCATTGTAAATAAATTTAAAAATGTATAAAGAGGAATTGGGGATGGGCAGTAAGCTATGGGTGGATTCCAGACTTTGAAAACTAATGGGCGACCACATTGTTCAGTTATAAATATCTCAATGTACAAAGAGGAATTTTGAGTATGGACAGTAGCGCTATGGAGGATTCCAGACTTTGAAAACAAATGGGCGACCACAGTGGTTAGTTATAAATACAACAACACATACACAGGCATGGACAGCAAAGCACATCCAAATGAGATTTTCTTTAAATATGACTTTGAACTTGGAAGATTTGTTGTTGTTTATTTTGGAAAGGGCGGGTGGGGCTGGTTACTCTTAAAACAGGGCCCGCGTGTCAACATCTATAGAGACAGTTTGATAAAATTATGGACATCACTATGTGGAGAAAAAAAATTAAAAAATAAAAAAAACAATAGGCGTGGCTGTTTGACATCAGTAAAATAATTTGACATCAGACCTGCGCTGGTGAAAAAGCCTGAAAAACTCCACAGGGTCCAGAAGCTGGCATCAACTGTGCCCCCCCCCCCCCCTCCCCACGGTGGGCTTTAGAGCCTATGGCCTCGACAGTTCAGGAGTCGAGTCCCTGAAGCTGTTTCTGTTTAGTTTTTATTTTGTTTATTTTCAGACCATTATGATTCTTTATACTGGGGTCTTGTCAGTGTTCTTGCCAATTCTTCGCTGGTAGCCTTCGAAACATTTTAAGCCAACAGATTTTTTTCCACTGAAATTTGGTGCCAGCAGAAGCTTTGACAAACCAGTCTGGAGTAAACTGATTTAACTGCTTTGATAACCTGAAACCTGATGGTCTTAATATTAAAATATCCCTCTGCCCTCACATTTTCTCACAGATTTATGCAAATCTCAAGAATGACTTACAGTCCTTAAAAAAACCTAATTCAGGGTAAAAACCTCAAACTCTCATGTCTGAATAACAAGTTAAACAAGAAATTTACCTTGTGGTGGTCTTGTGCCTAAACCATCGGCCACAGTACTCACAGTCTATGATGAATTTCCCCTCATGTACCATCAATGTGATAATTCAAAAAGTGCATTCTTGTGAATGATGAGTCGCACGACTTGCATGGAATCGCTTGATCCCTGCAGACAGAATGACATACATCAACATCCATTACTGTTCTCTATCTACACAAAATTACAAACAATTGGGTTTGCTTTTTCTTTTAATCCCGTAACGTCTCCTCACAACAGATTTCAGGTCTGCTGGGGGGAAAACCCGAGATTCCACCTAGGGCTATGGGGTTCCTTGCAGTTTATATTTGTACACCCCCTATGGTGTACCAGAGATTCATGTGTGCTTCCACTGAGGAGTGCCATGGCTGATGTTAGATTAAACCGAGGGGGGTAGTCTGATGACCCCCGATGAGTTCGCCCAGTTTGTGTGGCGATCTAAGGGGACCAGAGATTCTTGTGTGCTTCCACTGAGGAGTGCCATGGTTATGTTTAGATTAACCAAGGGTGTCTGAGACCC
>CM031605.1:39658512-39692798 GCA_018398815.1 Conus ventricosus
AATGATTGGGTACGGTATTGTCTGTGAATGATTTGATAATTAATTTGTGATGATGGGTTTATTGCTTGACTGATATTAATTTTTCTGTGAATGACTGTGTGACTGGTTAATATAATTGTGTTGATGGGTTTATTGTTGATTAACTAGTGACTGACTGGATGACCGTGTAACTATATTGTGAATATGGGTTTTGAATTTGTTACTGATGATTAACTGTGATTGATTGGGTGATCGGTGTAATAGTATTGTGACGGTGTATAATACATGTGATTGATGGTTTGCTTGCTATTGATTGATTACTGTGACTGACTGGTGACCGTGTAACTATGTATTGTGATTGATGGATTTATTGCTACTGATGATTGACTGTCAATAGTGGGTGACGTTGTAAACTATGTACTTGTGATCGATGGGTTATTGTTCTGATTGTTTGGGCTGTGAATAGCTGGGTGACGGTTGTAACTATGTATTTGATCGATGAGTTTATGCTATGATTGATGACTTGATAGCTGGGTGACCGGTGTAAACAAATTGTGATTGATGAGTTATCCTTACTGATGAACTAACTGTGACCGATTGGGTGATGTTTACTATGTACTGTGATTGATGGGTTTATTGCTATTGATTGATTAATGCGATGGATTGATTGGTTGAATAAGTTGTACTAACTGTGACTCGGAGCGCGCGCGCGCGCATACACCACACAAACACCACACCACACACACACACACACACACACACACACACACACACACACGCAGGGTGGGGGGGCGGGGGCGGGGGAGAGTGGAGCTATCTAATATTACTTCAAAGTGAAAGGAGTTTACCTAAGAACGATACACACACTAAACACAACACTACAGCAACACAAACACACACACACATCATCACACCACACCACACAAACACACACACAAGGTTCGTGTCGATGGCTCGAACGGGCAAGGCATGGGCCCTTGTACGCGGGGCGGCGGTGTGCACCACGAAGTATGGAAATCTGATAGATTTTTTTTTTTTTCAAACAACCATGGATGGGGAACAAGGCGCCGTTTGGTTAGGGGGGGGGGGGGGGGGGGGGCTTGTGTGGGCTGTGTGTGTGTGTGGGGGGGGGGGGGGAGGGGTAGTATTTCACATGATTTAAAAACCTTAATTCGATTGGTTTGTCTTGCCGATGTTTAAAAATTTGATAATGCTTTGTGACTCTTTGGATCCAAGTTGCTCTTTTTTCTTTTTTTAAAAAAAAAGTTAGGCTATATCAATCGTTAAAATGAATCTGATTGTATGTAAAATTATCTTTGTATTCCCTCAAGATGCTGTTGTGTCATTACCGCTTGCAATGGTCAAGGAGCTTTTGATTTTCTTTTATAATATTTATCATACTTCTGATGTGTGTAATCCATACAACTCGTATATATTTTTCAATCTTTATATTTGTCATTGTTTGTTTTTGCGTATCACACCAAGGCATACGGTACATTAATGTATTGTATTAGAATCATTGTTATATAAGCTGTGCGTTTTGGGAAGAGCTGGGTTCCATTCTTATTTCTGATCATTTTGGCCTACTTTGCTTTTAAGTTCTGTATATATGAAACAATTATTCAATGAATCGTCATGGATAGCATAACAATTGCTTCTTTAAATTGTCAAGGGCTCGGTGATATACATAAACGTAGGATGTATTCACTATTTAAAACAGAAAAATATTCGATATATTGTTTACAGGATACCCATTTTACTATAACTAGAGAAGTATGTACTGCAGAATGGGGATACAAATGTTATTTGCCTCGTTTCGTTCAAATTCCAGAGGTGTAGCTGTATTGTTTTCGAATAATTTTGAATTCAAAATTACAGACGTACAACGAGACGAAAACGGAAACTTCATAATTGTAGCATTTAGTTCATTTGAAAAACAGTTTCTCTAGTTAATGTGTACGGGCCTAATAAAGATAATCCCATATTTTACAATTCACTTAAAGAAAACTATAAAGAGCTACAATACTAATAATATTATTGCTGTGGGTGATTGGAACATCACAATAGATCCACATCTAGATGTTAATAATTATGTACAAGATAATAATCCAAAAGCAAGAGAAGAACTCATAAACATGACGGAAAGAAATAGGATTGGCAGACATATGGAGGGAAGACAATCCGGACTGTAGGAGATATACCTGGCGAAAACGAACTCCACTGAAAAAAAGCCGACTAGACTTCTTTCTATTGTCTGATTATCTTTATATTTATCATGAAAAATCTGACATTGAACCAGGCTATCGGTCTGACCATTCGATGGTTACATTTATGCTTGAAATTTGTAAAAGTGAAAAATTCAAAGGATTCTGGAAATTTAATGTATCTCTGTTAAAAGATAAACATATGTAGACGAAATTAATAAGTTAATTCTAGATGTTATAAAAGAATACGCAGTTGATCAATCAGCGATACAAGATCAATCAGTATTGTCTGAGTTAATAAAATCTGGACTCGGATTCAAGATTTCAGATAAAACTTTTTTGGATTTTCTGTTGATGAAAATTCGAGGGAAATCAATAGCTTACGCCACAATGAAAAAGAAAACAGCAACAGAAAAAGAGAACAAGATTTTAAAACGCATTGAAAATCTTGAAAATCTTGAGAATAAAACAGAAATTGAAATAAGAATAATTGAAAGAAAAAAACCAAGAACTAAGAGCAATCAGGGAACAAAAAATGGAAGGTGTATTATTAAGATCAAAAGCGAGATGGATTGCAGATGGTGAAAAAATATCAAAATACTTTTGCAACCTTGAAAGAGAAACTATATTAGTAAACAAATGACTAAACTAGTGACTAAAGATGATGAAATAATAAACGAACAAAAAGATATTTTGAAGGAGGTTAAAACATTTTACGAAATTTATACAAGAAAAAGATAACTAAAAAGGGTGTGAAATCAGAAAACTTGTTAAAAAAATTCCACAGTTATCTGAAGATGAGAAAAAAATTATTGGAAGGAGAAATCACCATAGAGGAAGCAAGCGAAGCTTTAAAAAATATGAAGCATGGCAAAAGCCCAGGTACAGACGGCTTCGGCGCCGAATTCTTTAAATTCTTTTGGGAAAACACTGGGCCACTGTTGTAAGATCTGTAATGAATCATACAAAGACGGAGAATTTTCAACAACACAGAAGCAGGGACTAATTATTTGCATACCAAAAGGTGATAAACCCAAAGACTATATAAAAAATTGGCGTCCTATTTCCCTCCTAAATGTAATATACAAAATAGCTTCCTCATGTATTTCAAAAAGAATAAGAAATGTTTTCCATCTCTCATCAGTGAGGATCAAACAGGTTTCATGGCTAATAGATTTATGGGGCGACAACATTAGACTAATTTATGATTTGATTAATTATTTAAATGCGAAAAACCTTCCTGGACTATTGCTCTGTATAGACTTTGAAAAAGCCTTCGACTCACTCAATTGGGATTTTATGTTGACTTCTAAGGGCTTTCGGGTTTGGTGAGAGTATATGTCACTGGATAGAAACATTCTATAAGGATATTAAATCAACTGTTATTGTAAATGGTCAGGCTGCTAAATGGTTTAAAATAGAAGAGGATGCAGACAGGGAGACCCTATATCTCCTTATTATTCATTATATGCGCAGAAATTTTAGCCATAATGATAAAGGAAGACAAGAAGATAAAAGGTATAAAAATAAATGATGTAGAACACAAAATATCCCAGTTTGCTGATGACACTCAATTAGTAAACAATGGTGACAAAAGTTCTTTTGAACAGTCTTTTGATCTCCTTACCACTTTTGGAAGAGTTTCAAGACTCCTCATGAACAGCGAAAAAACGCAAGCAATATGGTTAGGATGTCATAAAAACTCCAAGAAAAAATATTGTCCTCATCTAAAAATCATATGGAACCCTTCCCAATTCAAAATACTCGGTGTTTGTTTACTCAAGACTTGAAAGAATGTGAAAACATGAATTATGACGATAAATTTTCGGAAGTTAAATTATTTATTCAAAATTTGGTCTCAAGAAGTATAACCCAGTTGGAAGAGTTGCTGTTCTCAAGTCACTCATTCTGTCTAAGCTCATACACCTTTGGATTTTGTTACCAACCCACCTGACCACTTAATTCAAAAACTTCAAAAGATGTGTTTTTAACTTTGTGTGGAATGGTAAACAAGATAGAATAAGCAGGAAAACAACAATTAAAACTATAAAACAAGGTGGCTTAAATATACCTGACATCAAAATACATTAATGCTTTGAAACTTTTATGGATAAAAAAACTTAAAATCACAAATCACAAATGGAAGAGCATTGTTATGAAAATATATCCATTCATCGAAAAAATTGAAAATTATGGACCAGCATTTGGTACAGGATACATGAGCTCTAATTTGTTTTGGAGACACACCTTTATAGCTATAGGGAATTTTGTCTTTGCGTGACACCACAAACATTAAATGAACTTCTAGCTGAACCTGTTTTTTATAACGACAAGGTAAAAACAGGAAATGAGATAATTAAACAAAAGAAATTAATTGAGAAAGGAAAGTATGCAATAAAACATTTTTTGAAGGAAATGGACAATTCATGAACTTTGAAGATTCATGACCAATGATGACTATACTATAAATTTTGTCTCATACTGTGGATGATTTCCTCAATGAAAGAATTCATAAAGAAAACTGGAATAAAACTGATAATATTAACACAAACACAATTCAGAACATGCCAAGGGCTTTTAATATTATTATGAAGAAGCAAAAGGAGCTAAACGATACTATGAAATTTTTACTCAAGATGAGCGTAAGCCAAACTGTTGCTCTCAATGGTTACCAAAAACTTAATCTGAAGTTTCTTGAATAAAGTATTTACACACGTCCACAAAATTAAAGATGTAAATTGAAATGGCTTCAAATTAGAATTATTCACAGAATTATTGGCACAAATATTGTTTTAAATGCCATGGGCCTGACAAACACCGACGAACTGCACATTCTGCAATGAAGAGAGAGATTCAGTCCAACACTTTTTATGGATGTGCAATTACGTGCAAATTTTTTGGAAAGAGGTTGAACATTTATTTAACGAAAAATGCCGAAATTTCGTTTACCATTAAAATAACACGCGATATTGTTATCTTTGGAGTCGACAAACATATGCAAACGGAGACAATTTTTGACTTTATTATTATGGTTGCTAAATCTTATATTTATAAGTGTAAGATCGAAAGCCGTAGGCCAAATGCTTCAGTTTTTCAGAGCCAGCTGAACAACAGATTCAAAATCGAACTCTATAATGCTAAAGTCAACAATGATCAAAACAGGTTTGATGCTGAATGGTACAATTACATGCCGATGATTTTTTTACACAAATACTTTAAAAAAATCGATAACAACAACAAAATCTCAATCTAATACGCATCTCCGTAATCCCAGTATCCATTTCTCAAGTGTTTTTTTTTTTCTCCTTTTTTTGAAATTCTCATATTTGAATTGACATGTTTTTGAATGTACATTTGAAGCAACATACTTTTTTATGCATTGATATATTATCCGTATGCTCTTGCTGTAGTGTGGAAAATGTATATGTCAAATGTGTATGATATATATCAGGAGAATTAATTTTAAAAAAAAAAGAAAAAAGAATACAGTAACACCAGCAATGGAAGTTTAAGCAAGAAACAAAGAATACAATAACACCAGCAATGGAAGTTTAAGCTAGAAAAAAAAGTCGTCTATTCAGTTAATAGTCAAGGAGCATAATAAATGCCGTGGGAATTTTCTGCTGAAAGCAAGCCACCGGTCTGGATTTCTTCAGGGGACCCTAAAGAACAATACAAATCTGGGTGGCAGTCTGGCAAACTGCTCTGGACAGCATTACGAGACATTACATGAAGCAACAGATTTGATGCAACTTTTCAACGAAGTTTGGGGGTAGGGGAAATATAAATAACCATCATTCGTCTAGCAATGACTTAGACAGACATATGACCCATCAACATTTTTGTTTTAATCCACTTTAGACGTCTAAATAGTTGGATGCAAAGCAGGTCATTTGTGACGTCACCAGGGTCAGAGATTTTTTGCCCGCTTGAAATAAAACCATTTTTAACAAAAATTTTTGACAAGCTTGTGACGTATGAAATCAACCAGGGGTGTGTGTTGTGTGTGTGGTTTGTGTGTGTGGTGGTGTGGTGGGGTGTGTGTGTGTGTGTGTAATCATGCTTGACGTATGTGTCTGCATGATTGTGTTAGTGTAGTGCGGTCGTAAGCGTGGTCCTGACACAGCACAGGAATTCTCTTCCCCGCAGACTACGGTGACGGGCCGACGGCGCCGTATTGGCAGCGTGTGGTCTGGTGAAGAAAGGCGTCCAGAGAAACTGGCAGTTGTAGTGGATGCTGTATCTACCTCAGTGAAAAACTGCTTCGCCATCACCCGGCGGTCAATTATACCCGTGAGTCACATGCCCCGGAACCAACACTGAAGTCAGGGTAGTTAGTTTGCCGGCAGATTTGTTTACAAACAGCAGGTTCCCCTCCCCCACGTCCCCTCCTTCTGCCCCATACGGACACATACATTGCACTGGAGTAAGCTGACAACCACCAGTCCACAAGAAACACTGTCACGTTGTCACGATTTTTGTCACGAGGCCTTGACGTTTGACCCATCTAGGGTGGTGGAATTATTCATTTATTTATTGTCGTTGTTGTTGTCGTGTATCCGTCCTTAATGTGGCTTGTGGGTGTTTGCACCTTAATGTCGTTCAGCTCAGGTTAGGTTTACTTTCTCTTTCTCTCTCTCTAATTCCACTGCCCGTGCAATTCACCCTGCAGGTTCAGGGGTGGCTGGTACCTTTCTCTTAACTGGCTGTCTCTATTGGCCTCTCACCTGTTTTTTTACCTGCCGCACGTGCAACATTCCTCTCAGGCTTGGGGTTTTCTCACTGTGACGTAGGGTGGCATGTTGGCCGCCATCGGTTTAGGCAGGTAGCTCTTCCTCGAGCGGAAATGTCCCTGGAAGCGCCTGCTCCGGTTCTGGTTCTTCACCACTTCGTCGAAGGTACGGTCGGTACCTTCATTCCTACAGTCGGCGTGTGGGGGAGGACATCACATCATCTCTTTTCCGCATCTGCTCTGCTGGTCCTCTCAAATGGACAGAGGGCAGAGAGTCGCTTGACCCGCCACTTCTGGGTCACCCACGGGTAGCGGGTAAGCTCAGTTTCGGGGTTCGTTTCTTTTTTTGTTGTTTTTAGCCGGCTAATTCTCTTTTGCGCAATTTTTCCTTTTTTTTTCAAAATTATAAAAGAAATATTGTTTGAGACCACTTTTCTTTTGGTTAATTCAATTTTTAACCTGGCCATTCTAAATTATATCCAAAAGTTTTTCTCCTTTTTACGCATCTGGGATGCGGTAGTCGGTGGGGATAGGGAGAACCTGGTGATTCAGGGTGGTACTTGTTTGGGTCTCGCTCGTCCGCCCCTGTCACAATCACCGGTCTCTTATTCTTCGGCCACCGTCTTTTGGGTGTGTGCAAGGGGAACGGTTCTATGTTTGCGAGCGTGCGTACGCATGATTAGTCGTTTGGATGCGTGGTTGGAGAATTGTGTCATTTTGAAATTTTGCTAAAAATGTGGGGATAATTGTGCCATTGAATTATTATTATTTGCAAATGTGGTGGCGGTCATAAAGCAATGGTGCTGTATTAGTTCATTCCTAAGAAAGGAAAATGTTGAACGTGAGGGGAGGAAGGATGAAGATATAATTTGCTATTCGTGTGTTTAGCCTGTGAATGTAATCTCTTCCCTCTTTGTGTGAGGAAGACCTTAGCGAACATTCCTCTTGGTTTGTTTACTGTGTTAGCTCCGGGTCTGTGTTGAGCTGGTGTAATCAGCAAACCTCCCCTCGCCCATCATGCAGGGGCTGTTAGGATTTAAACACATATGCCAGACCGTACTGACTGCGGTTTCCAGTCCCCTTTCCTTCTTTCCTTCCATTCCTTCCGTTTCCTCCCTCCCGGGGTTTCCCACCGAAGCTTGCGCTGTTGGGGCCGCGCACTGGTTGAGGAGCACGTGGACTTTGCTGGAGGATCCCGACCCCTGCCGGACCTTCAGCGACAACGCCGCGTCCCACGGACGCTTCTCCACGGTCCTCGGACTTCCTAAAACCCGGGACAACCAGTGGGTTCGCTCTGTGTCGTGCAATTTGGGTGTGTGTGTGTGTCAATGGTGTGGGCATTGAAAGACACTTCGTTCAAGAACCGACCCGGTTTGGGGCACCTGATGCGACTCGGTGCTCACAGTGGACTTTGGAGAGGCAGGGTGTGGGGGAACCCACACGAAGCACGGAAAGGAATGTGTGCTGGAAAGGCTTGTTTATGTTTATGGTTATGTTGTGTGCGTTGAAATCCCTTGTTTGCGACTATGGGTATGTCGTGTGTGTTGAAATGCTTAATTGTGTGTATGTCGGGGAGGTTGAAATGCTTGATTGTGATTGTGCATGTTGTGTGTTTTGGAATGCTTATTTGGACTATGTGTGTGTTGTGTGAATAAATGGGGTGTTGTATCGTAATCTTTCTTGTGTGGTCTCTTGCGGGCGTGTGAGTTCAGTCACTCACTTCCTCACTCCCCATCTAGACCGATCCTGTCGGGGCAGACCCCCAGGGGTCGGTCGTGACATTGTGGGGGCTCGTCCGGGATGTGAAGGGTTCTGACTGTCTCCCTCGTTTCGCGGAGTACCTGTCCAGTTCTGTCTGTTTGTATACGTTTAGTCAGTTTGCCCGTGTTTGTTTGTGGGTGGTTGGCTGGGTGACTCTAGCGTGTAGGAGTCTGGTGGCCTGAAGGAACATCTGGCGTGATTTGGGGAGTCGAGTCGAGACGAAGGGGAATCGACCGCGTCCAGACCTCCTTCCGCCGGGTGCCTCACGCAGATACGGCCGTAAGACTTTCCTTTCTGTTGCCACTCGTCTGTCATTCCTGTTTTGTAGTTAACCAGTTTTTTTTAACCGGTGGTTATTGAGTACAGTGGTGTATCGGACGTTAGTGTCACTTTTTCCTCTCTCCGGATTCCGTCTGTCATTTTTTTTTTTTTTTTTTTTTTTGTCGGTGACCCCACCGCACTGTTGCTCGTGCTGTGGAGCGCGGTGTTGCCAGAGTGGGAGCAGCCTGGACATATTTTTTTTATTTTATTTTTGTGGGTTTGACCCCACCGCACTGTTGCTCATGCTGTGGAGCGCGGTGTTGCCAGAGTGGGAGCAGCCTGGACATGTACGTTGACGTTTTTTTTTTTTTGCGGGTTTCTCAGTCAGTCACCAAGAGACGTGATATATCCGAGCGGTTTTTTGTTTCTTTCGAGTGGAATTGTCTTTCCCCTGTATTTGAGAACCGTAGGATATAGTTGTCATGGCAACGCCCGGGTGCTGTGGAAATGGCGACGCGTCCCGTCGAAAAGAAGGGTTTTCAAAATGTAGTCCCTACTATTTGTACCAGCACTTCGACTACAGTGACTTCACTTATTCCGGTCTGTAAGCCGATAGTCCAGCGAGTACTTTCACTACTTCTTCGCTAGGGGATCTTCCTGCTGAGACCCCGACTGGCACTTCCGCTCGGAAGCGTCAGAGTACAGTGAAGCAACTGTGGGCTTCTTTTGAGTCGCAAATCCGAAACCCCTCTTCTCCATGCTTCCCCTCGTAAGGAGCATCCCCCGGGGACTTTCCTCATGGGAAAGTCGAGACCCAAGGGACGGGCCGAAGGGGTCATCCTCCCATGTCGGGAGGGCGAATCCTGCCCAGGATATCGCCTCTGTCCTGATGTTTTGGAGCGACAGCGACGAGAGGATGAGGCCCTCCATCGGAAGAGGCTGTCAGACAGGAAGCCCTCCGTCGGGAAGAGTTAATCAGCGTAGGGAAGAGGCTGCCAGACAGGAAACTCTGCGTAGGGAAGAGGCTGTCAGGCAGGAAGCTCTCCGTCAGGAAGATTTAGATAAGCGTAGAGAGGAGGCTGCCAGACAGGAAGATCTGCGCAGAGAGGAACTTGCCAGACGGGAGGCCCTGCGTAGGGAAGAGATGGAACAACTTCTTTTGCGGACTCCCGCATCTGTAAATCAGGGGTTAGTCAACAGGCAAGTGATAGCGTTAAGGCCCAAAATTTAAAGCTCCAGAGTTCAGACCTAGTGAGGACATTGATATGTTCTTAGAGCATTTTGACAAGGTTTCTAGTTCATACCAATTGTCTGAGGAACAAAAGGCCATGCACCTTTTTTCTGGATTATCAGGTGCTGAAAGGGGAGTGTGTGCTTACTCTAATGAAGGCGCGTCTTATGCAGACATGCAATTGGCTCTGCGTAAACTTTCCACCTTACCCCAGAAACGTACAGGAGAAAGTTTAGGTCCATGAAAAAGAATAACGACGAGACCTTCGTGCAGTTTGGAGATAGGCTGCGCAAAACGCTAGGGTATTGGCGTCAGTTGGCTAAACTGGAGCTGGAGGATCTGATTCTCATCGAACAGCTTACCAACACTGTGTCCCCAGAGTTGAGGATCCTTTTAGGCGAGACAGCACCCACAGGATTTCGCGGCTGCATTTTATACCGCTGAGGTGTTTGCTGAAGCCCGTAGAGCTTAGGGCATCGCCCAGATTACGACAGGAAGACCCCCACAGGGTTTAGTGGCAATAGGGCGCCGACACGGCTAGCGGTCGAGCAAGGCAGGCAGTTCATCGGGGGCCTCAGCACCCCGACTGTGTTTTTCTTTGTGGTCGTCCCGGCCACATTAGGGAAAAATTTCCCTAAAGCCACCGTAGTCATGGGGCAGTCCTTTCCGCGTCCTCGTGCCTCGGCTAACGTGGGGTCCATCCCCAGCTTCTGGTGGTTCAGAGTGCCCATATTTCTTTCTTTGTTGGTTCTTCCTTGGTCGACTCCATCAGGGATTTCGGGAGCATCAACGCTCTTTGTGGATTTTGGGTTTGGTTTCCCCCGAGGCTCAGCGGGGCGCCGTTACGATGTGTACGGGGTTGGAGGCTGGTTTTACCTCCAACCCGTCCTTCTGTACTCATTCCCATCTCCACCCCCTACTTCTGTGGCGAGTATGGGCCATCGCGGTGGAGCGACCTCTGTATTCCCTTCTCATAGGGAATACCATCACCTTTGCAGACGGACGCAGTCAGTCTGTGTCCCACGGATCTGCCCGTACAGGCGTGGTGTGGAGTTACCACGCGCGCCAAAGCCAAGAAGCAGGAGCAGGAATTGCGTCCTGTTCTTCAGCCGATCTCTGACGAGGTTTTTGCAAGAAACCGATCCTGCTACCATGGTTCGTCTTCAGGCCAGGACTTGGATGTCCAACGCCTGCGACAACTGTGGGTCGTCCCGCTCAGTCGGCCCGACACGCTAAGGTGAGCTTCAAGCTCCACAAGGGGATCCCCTTTAGGGTTTTCACTCAGGCAGATCGGTAGCCAAGCAATAGTCGTTCCCCAAAGCTTGAGAGAATCTGTTCTCCGCAGGCCCCTGATTCACCCATGGCAGGCCATATGGGCTCAAAGCGGACCCCTCGAGCGAGTTAGACAGGACTTCTTCTGGCTGGGATGAACTCTCAGGTTAGGCAGTACTGCCGCAGGGTTTCGATGTCTGCCAACGGACAACGCCTAAGGGTCGTTGAGGCGTGTTCCCCTGGGGTCAGTGCCACTGGTTGGGGGGCCATTAGCAAGGTTGGTGGGCCCACCTGGTGGGATCCATTAATCCACCATCCGATCGCGGTCACTGCACATTTTGGTAGTGGTGGACTATGCGACTCGATACCCAGAGGCTTTTCCCGTTTAGGACATCGATGCCCCTACTGTTGCTGAGCTCTCTGGCAGATTTGGACGCGCAACTGGCGTGCCCAAGAAGATCCTTTCGGAAACCCGGAACCCAGTTTCTGTCCGAAACCATGCAGGAAGTGAACACTCTGCTCAATGTTCACAAGGAGACAACGTCACCCTATCATGCGCAGGCCAATGGCCTTGTCGAGCGCTTTAATGGGACATTGAAGCAGATGTTCGTCGCCTGTGTGCAGAGCAACCTCGTGAGTGGGATCGGTTCATCCCTGCCGTGCTGTTTTGCCTACAGGGAGGTTCCACAGAAAGCATGCGCTTTTCCCGTTCGAACTCCTGTATGGCAGAACAGAACGAGGACCCACCAACGTCTTGAAGCAGATGTGGACTCACGACGAAAATGGAACCGCGTCAAGGAGGGGAGTCGAAAATGGGTCGATCTGCGCAACCGCCCTCGCTGACACTTGCCAGCTTGCTCAGCAACATTTGCAGTCGGCAAAAACCAATACAAGGCTCTGTACGACCGGCGCAGTGTTGAACGGTGGTTTGAGCCAGGTGATGAGGGGTTGCTTCTCCTTCCACAAAAGAAGAACAATTGCAGCTTGCTTGGCAGGGCCTTTCGTGGTCTGCAGTCGGGTGGGTGACTGGGGCTATAGGATTCGCGTGCGAGCAAGGAACGCCTGTATCATCCAACCTCCTGAAGGCTACGTGCGACGAACTCAGTGCCAGGGAGGATTCACCCCTGTCGTTGTGGAGAGTGGGGGATGAGCACGCCGTGTCGGTGGGTCAGGACATCCCCACTGTTCCTCTCGTCGAGGAGGGGTCGTGGCAGGATGTTTGCTTTGGTACAAACCTCTCCTCAGCTCAGACAGATCAACTGCGCAGGGTTTGCCAGGAGTTCCAGGACGTGCTCACAGATCGGCCCCTTTCACAGTACCCTTTGGGAGTTTACACTGGAATTGAAACCCCCGAGACCCCAATTAGAGTCAAACAGAAACCCCCGCCTCACTCCCAGGCGTCTGTCATCCAACAGGGGGTGCAGGCCATGTTAAGGTTAGGGGTCATTGAACGTGCGAGTTCTCCGTACTCATCCCCCATCCTTTTGGTAAAAAAGAAGGATGCAAATGAGGTTTTGCGTCGATTTTCCGCGGTTGAATAAGGTTCTCCGGTTTGAAAGCTGAACCCATGCCGGATGTCGACAAAATCCGTCAGTTTGGTCGGGCTAGTATTTTTTCCAAGTTCGATCTCGCAAAGGGGTACTGGCAATACCCATGGCAGAGAGGAAAACCCAAAACGGCATTCACGACGCCTGAGGGACAGTTCCAGTGGAACGTGATGCCTTTTGTTGTCGGTCATATCCATTTCTCTAGCACCACTGTCTGACCCGGCACCGAGTGCGAGGTGTACACGGGGGCAGCACTTTCCGTCGGCACCATGGGGGCGAACCCAGTAATGGTGTAGAAGGTCTTCCTTGCGAGTCTGTACTTACAGTGACAGAAGGCTGGCACAAAGTAATGCCAGGCTGTCCCATGCTAAAGGAGGCCTGTGGCTTTAGGGTGATGGGCGCCGAAAGAGGAGAACTGTATGTAGAGTACACTGAGGCATGGGACACCATGTTTGGTACCCCAAAACTGCTACCGGTGCTGCTGCTGCTGCCTGTATAAGCCCCCATGGGAGGCAGATTCCTAATGATGGGTGTGTTGTCATGGGAATCATCCAGAGACAATGGTTCCTACAGGAGGAGTGGTATCGACGGCACTGTGTGGAAGATGTAGAAGGCAGCTGTGGAGGTTCCTCTCTGTTTGGGGGCGATTCTGCCGATGAAGGTGGCGACTTCGCCCATGGGGATGCATCAGATGATTGCAGGGCTTCTTGCATTTCTTGCATTCCTCTTCGCTCATCATAATTTGTCCAAATTTGCTCAAAATCTTGCCGTGACGGGGTTTTAAGGTTCCTTTATATTATTTCTAACTGTGAATTTAATCATGGTGAGCACTGAAGGCATTTTATATGGCGTCTCCCCATATGTTTTCTCAAATGCGTCTGCAATCAAAATACAAGAAAAAGTAACTGTTTTCTTTACACACTCTTTTTTTCAACTTATTCTGCTATCCAAAGTTTCACATCCAGTAAACTTGACAATTAATGGCATATGGAATGAAAATACACAGTGGTATGCAAAATCTTCTTTCTGAAAAAAAAATCTTCTCCAATTAAAAAAAAAACAAAAAGTTTGCACCAAAACAACCCCTGAAATGCACAGATGTTCCTTATACAAGTTGGCCGCTCGACAGCAATCTTTGGGGTAATCAGTTTACTGAAATCTGTATCATACTTTAAAATACACATTTTTACACCCAGCACCGTCCCCCTAGTAATTTTTGTCATGACACATTAACTGAATTCTCTACCACGCTCCATGTATTGAAACTTTTTGTACCAATCTGCCACAACCAGATAACTTTTCCAATCTGTCTGACTCTCTGTATAAGGTGATCCTACATTTAATTTGTTCCCACATAGGTGATTCTGACATGAAGACCCAGCATTCGGTGGAATCGGCACAACAAAAGTGGCTGCCATTTGCAAAGTGCTGGACTGGGGCCTTCAATTTTTTTCTTGGGTCATCTGAGTGTGACAGATTTGCAGCCATCGTGCATTTACCCATGCCCGGGCCAATTCCACTGAACCAGTAACAATGGCGCAGAGAGCAGAGAAGATAGTTCGTCTATGTATGCGATCTTTTCAAACTTCGACGGCAGCGTGCGATATACCCAGGGGATGGCATCAATGTTAAGGATGGATTCTACTCTTTTGGGACGCAATGGTTGACCACAGTGGTCAGATATAAATATCAACAATGTATAAGAGGAATTGGGGGAAAGGGCATAACGCTATGGATGTATGGATTCCAGACTTTGAAAAATAATGGGACCACAGTGGTCAGTTATAAAGATCAACAATCTATAAAAGGAATTGGGGGATGGGCAGTAACGCTATGGATGGAATCCAGACTTTGAAAAACTATTAATGGGGACCACAGTGGTCAGTTGTAAATATTAACAATGTATAAAGAGGAATTGGGGGATGGGCAGTAAGCTAGGGGATTCCAGACTTTAAAAACTAATGGGCGACCACATTGTTCAGTTATAAATATCAGCAATGTACAAAGGGGAAATTTTGAGTATGGACAGTAGCGCTATGGATGGATTCCAGACTTTGAAAACAAATGGGCGACCACAGTGGTTAGTTATAAATATCATCAACACATACACAGGCATGGACAGCAAAGCACATCCAAATGAGATTTTCTTAAATATGACTTTGAACTTGGAGATTTTGTTGTTGTTTATTTGGGAAAAAGGGCTGGGTGGGGCGGTTACTCTTTAAAACAGGACCCGCGTGTCAACATCTATAGAACAGTTTTTGATAATAATTATGGACATCACTATGTGGAGAAAAAAAATTACAAATAAAAAAAACAATAGGCGTGGCTGTTTGACATCAGTAAAATAATTTGACATCAGACCTGCGCTGGGGGAAAAAGCCTGAAAAACTCCACAGGGTCCAAAGCTGGCATCAACTGGGGCCCCCCCCCCCCCTCCCCACGGGGGGCTTTAAGAGCCTATGGCCTCGACAGTTCAGGAGTCGATCCCTGAAGCTGTGTTCTGTTTAGTTTCATTTTGTTTTATTTTCAGACCATTATGATTCTTGATACCTGGGTCTTGTCAGGGGTTTCTTCCCCAATTCTTCTGCGGGTACCTTCGAAACATTTTAAGCCAACAGATTTTTTGCCACTGAAATTTGTGCCAGCAGAAGCTTTGACAAACCAGTCGGGGAGTAAACTGATCAACTGCTTTGATAACCTGAACCTGATGGTCTTAATATTACAAAACCCCTCTGCCTCCATTTTCTCAGCAGATTTATGCAAAATCCAAGAATGACTTAACAGTCCTAAAAAGCCTAATTCAGGCTAAAAACCCAAAAACCTCATGTCTGAATAACAAGTTAAACAAGAAATTTACCTTGTGGTGGTCTTGTGCCTAAACCATCGGCCACAGTACCCCACAGTCTATGATGAATTTCCCCTCATTTTACCATCAAGTGAAAATTTCAAAGAGTGCATTCTTGTGAATGATGAGTCGCACGACTTGCATGTGAATCGCTTGATCCCTGCAGACAGAATGACATACATAAACCCTCCATTATCTTGTTTCTCTATCTACACAAAATTAAAAACAATGGGTTTGCTTTTTTCTTTTAATCCCGTAACGCTTCCTCACAACAATTTCAGGTCTGGCGGGGGGAAAAGCCCGAGATTCCCTAGGGCTATGGGATTCCTTGCAGTTTATATTTGTACACCAAACCTATGGTGTACCAGAGATTCATGTGTGCTTCCACTGAGGAGTCCCATGGCTGATGTTTAGATTAACCGAGGGGGGTAGTCTGATGACCCCCGATAGTTTCGCCCAGTTTGTGGCGATCAAAGGAGACCAGAGATTCTTGTGTGCTTCCACTGAGGAGTGCCATGGTTGATGTTTAGATTAACCAAGGGAGGTAGTCTGATGACCCCCGATCATTCGCCCAGTGGTGTGGCGATCTAAGGGGGAAAATCCCTTTGTAGGCACTGACCGGCGAAGGGCCGGAAATGCCAAAGAGGAATATCTGGGAGTAGACCGGGGAAGAGACCGGGAAAGTTTGTGGGGGTGCCAGCCCCATTAGTAAGAGGAAACCAGTTAGTTGGGGGATGGGCTTACTATGTAGGTTTTTGGGTCATCCTGGAGATTTTAAGGAAATAGTTCTGATAATTATTTTCTTATTTCAAACGGGGGAAACTTAGGATCACGCAATTTTTTGAGAATGTTGTATGCTTAGTTAGGGGGACATGTAGGTGATATGAAGTTTGTATTTAAATAGTTGCAGTTAAACATGTAAGACCCTTATAAATATTCGAGGCGTAGGGATCTGACAGATGGCGTCCCTGGGTGACGCTAGGGGAAGCGTGGGTGCTCTTGAAGTTACGGATTTATTCAGTCAGCCCCAAATCTCAAAGGGAGAGGACGACACCTTAGTCTGTGAAATGGGGTGAGGGTGTTCTGACGGCACCAGAAATGCCACGGTTGCTAGAGCCCTTTCCTTTTTTCTTCTCCCCTTTATTTTTCCCTTTTATTTCCCTTTACTTTAATTTTTTTCCCCTATTCCCTTTTGTTGGGCATTGTCACCACCCCTTTTATTGCAAAAAGCCGTAGACCAAATTAAAAGAAAGAAAATATTCACTGGGCCTGACTCATTTGTCTTTTTGGATGAACCTAGCCCAAACTTTCTCCCGAACCCGATCTCCCCTTGTGCGTTTCTTTACAGTAGAACAAGGGGAGGTTACACTTTTGGCGCCCAATAAGGACTAGTTGGATTAGGAAAAGTTTAATTAAAGGCTCTAGCAACGTAAAACCAGAAGGACGAGCGATGTCCGAAGAAGAAGCCAGGCACCTTGCTGAGACCGAAGACTCTGCACCAGCTGCAGTTAGGGGGGAGGAAGACGTGGTGGCCTTACGGACAAGCTGAGGCGACGGGAGTTGAAGCACCAGGATGCTGTTTCTGAGCTGGAAGCCAGATTGCGAGGGGCCACCCAGGAGCAGATCACCGTGGTCACCCAGCCGCCACCCATGGTCCCAAAGGTGAAGCTTTTCACCGGTCGGGCCCCCACGTCACCACAGGAACAACCTTTGGGAAATGGCATTCTGTCATGCGGGATGCCCTTGGGGAGATGAGGCAGTTGTGAACAAAACTGCCTTCCTCAAACGCCATCTTCGGGACCAGCCCTCCAGCCCCGTCAGCAGCCCTCCCACCACCGATGCTGCCCTAATATTAGAGCACTAAACGTTCTGTTCGGGCACTGAGTCCCCAGAGGACGCTTTCTTCGACTTGTGCCAGGCAAGACCAAAGCCGGGACAGAAGCTGGCAGACCACTTCTGGTGATTTACGGCAGGCTGAAGGACCTACATCCATTAGCCCACTATGTCGAGGGGGACTTCAGCCGAAAGCTGTACCTGGCTTCTCCAAGAGCTGCTCCGGCCTGATTGCTCTGGAGCTCCGGAGCAAGTTCGGTGTCCCAGGTAAAGGGCACCCACGTTCGCTCACCTGTTCAAGGGCCGTCAGGCAAATCGAGGCTCTTGGACCGCAGACGGACCGAAGGATGGGTCGTCAGTCCGATGCAGTGGTCCATGCAACCCAGGAGCACACTGATTGGAGGAGACAGCCATCCACCTTCAAACCCTCGGCGGACCAAAGGCTGTGCTCTTCAAGTGTGGTCTTGGGGGTCACACCTACAGGGACTGCCGGAATCCAGCCAACCCTCAACTGGTAGCCCAGAGAGACCAGAGAGACGGCGCCAAACCCAACGAATGGCGTCGCGAAGGGACTCCCAGAGGTCCCCTTTAAAGTAGGAAGGCCAAGGCTGACGGGGAAGCCACGGCCCGAAGATCCAATGCCCCACCGTCATCAAGGAGCTGCTGGAAGGGCGATCGAAGTCTTGGACAAAGATCTTCTACGGCTACAACCCGGAGACTGGCAGCAAACACCGTCGTCACCCTGTTGCCGGCGCAAGAATGTGAACTGAGAGGTCGTTCTCTCCAACTCGACCTCTGCACCAGTCCGGATCCTTCCTCGGGACCAGGAATGGTTACCCCCTCAACGTGGAGTGGTTTCAGCCGAACTGGAAGCTGAAACGCAGGTCAAGGTGGTGGTGAGAAATGTGTCTCCCACGAAGACTGTGACTCTCATTTCCAAAGATGTTGGCTGAACTTCAAGTAGATGCTGTGGACACAACCTGGAAACTCAGCCAAGTGAAGAGGCTTTAGTGGGTCATGCTGTGAGGCTCCCGTTAGATTAATGGAACAGACACCAGAGCCTTGTTAGACAGTGGTTCACAGTGACCATAGTTTCTAAACATTTACAGGTCTTACCTAGCATCAGTCCCATTAGAACAGCTTAGCTTTCCCCTTTCTGTTAGCGGCGCAGGCGGGCAAGAAGTTCCCTACCTAGGCTATGTTAGCCAAGTGAAGACTTGCCAGAAGATGTGGGTGGAACTTCTAGGACTGTAAAACACTTTAGCAATCGTGGGACCCGACACGTCTTTTTCCGCCCGGTGCCAGTCTTTCCTTGGACCATACCATCAGGTGTTTGCCAGAGCTTACCACCTCTCCACTGGTGACGGGCACACATCCCACGTGACTTCGGTGTGAGGTTGCCTTCGCCTACAGTGACACGGCTGGCAACTTGGATGGTCGTCTCGCTCCCGTCAGACTGGTTGGGCGAGCTAATCACCGTCCCGCCTCACTCTCAGTGGACCTCCGAGGGACGAAACGATAGGCCGAATCACCACCGGGGATGCTGTCCTGGCCCAAAGGAGCCCACTGGTTGACACTCTACCAGCGGGCCTCGCCGTCTTGGCTGCGAAAGCCCCGACGTCTACTCTGCCCAGATAAGAGCACTGTGGTGAACAGCAGGGCCAACCCCCATCCGGATCAAGGGGAAGCAGGTCATTGCCGACCTGTTTTGTCATCCGTGCGAGTACGCTGTGGCCCCAGGTCCTACAGCAGATCGCCGAGGACTGTGATCCTACACGGGATGCGACATCCCCGGCCCCAAATGTGAACCCTGACAGTGTGAAGGACAGAGGGGATTTAAGGACGAATTTAAGTTTGGTGTGGATGTTGACGCTGACTGGCAAGCTTCCTTTACGGAAAGACTGCTCACTTATTCAGATGTATTTACGCAGGGTGATTTTGACATTGGACGGACTGATGTTATGCATGACTTTGAACTAACCCCAGGGCCAGCTGTACGGCGCGGCCAAGGCCCATCCCCCCTCAGGATTTAGAAGATGTTAGGAGGCACATTCAGGAGTTGTTAACCCTAACATCATAAGGCCATCCTCTTCCCCCTATGCAAGCCCCATAGTTCAGTTAGGAAGAAAAAAGGGGAGCTGAGGTTATTGTTGATTTTCAGGGCTGTGAATGGAAGGACAATTAGGGACAGTTATACAGTGCCAAAGATAGAAGATTTTCTCAGAACTTTGACGGGTCCCAGTACTTCAGTTCTATGGACCTGTCGAAGGCGTACTATCAGGTAACCGTTGACCGAGAGGGCCAAGAAAGTGTCTGCTTTCATCACCCTTTGGGGGGTATGAGTTCGAACGTACTCATTTGGAATGGTGAATGCCCCAAGTACTTTCAGAGATTGAGAGAAATGTTTCCATGAATGAAACCCGTCAAGGGTTTTTGTTTTTGGATGATGTCCTTGTCCATGGGGAGACGGGTACAGGAGTTGGAAGAGCGTTCTTTGCGGTGCTCGACAGACCCCAGAAATGTACCGTCTGGGAAATTAGACCTGACAAGTGTATTTTGGGTGAGGGGGGTTAAACCTTAGGTTCTTATATCTGGAGAGGCTCAACCCGACCCAAAAAGGCGAGGCCCTCACCACCTGGGCCTGTGCCTAGACATCGAGACGTCAAGTCCCCTTTCTGGCTTCTGTGGGTTCTAAAGAATGGGTAAAGAACTTTTCAGACACGTGAAGCCCCAAATGAATTGACAGCTGGCATCTTCCTACCAAGACGCTAGGGAAAAAGGGAAGAAGACATATCCTTACCTTGGCCTCCGACATTTTCCCCCTGTGGGAGGTAGGCACCAGACTGCCTTTTAGGCCATCACCAAGCGTTGACCTCTGCCCCAGTTCTTGGTTTCCAGACCAACAGAGGGCCCTACCAGCTGCATTGCGATGCAGTGGATGGGCTTGGTGCGTCCTTACCCCGCAGCAGACGAAAACAGGGCCTAAGGTGAAATTTCCTATGCCATCTGGCCTCAATAAGTCAGAGGCCACTACCCTGCCCACAAAAGAGAATTCGCTCTTAAAAGGCAAAAGTCCGGAAATTTCACGATTACCTGGTGTGGTGCAAAGGTTTAAACCCTTTAAAACTGACAACAATCCCCTTTGTTACGTACTCAAAAGCGCGAAACGGATGCCACCTGCCACAGATGGTTGCGGCGTTGCTCTGATGACTTTTTGAGCTGGGTACAAAAGGGGACTTCTCATGTCGTTTCGATGGTTATTAACACTACAACCCCTCCAGAAGAGGACCCCGACTTTTGGACACGATGGAAAACCAGTCCTTCTTGAAAAGCCAGAGCATTTTACGATGCTCCCGTTGTTGAGGTAGACAGGGAAACATGACACGTCCTTTCAGTCTAAGGAGTAGGGAAAAAGTTGGGTGTTTCCCGATAGCTGCTCAAAGACCGTAGCCCGGTCAGAGGTCCTGAGTGGGAGTATGATCCCCCGCCGTGGGAAATCGTTGTAAGGGCCATCTGCCATCTCTGACGGACGTGGGAAACCTTCACGCCAGTCCTCCACATGGTCCCCGCTGACTGGTGAAAACCAGCAATCTGACCTGATCACATGAAGGGGAAGAAGTCCTTACAGTCCGACAACCTTTGTCCACCACCAAACCCGTTCTGAACCACATCGTGAATGAAACACCCGACCATAAAGGATGGCATCTTGTACAGACCCGTCCCGTGCGATGATGGCCAGAGGAAGGTCAGATTTTTGTACCGCGGTCCCCATCGGAAACGGGGATAAAGGGCGTCCATGATGACCTTTCCATACTCATTTGAGGAGCTGTTCGCGCAAGAGCCAGGTTCTCGGCCTTCAATGGCAAACCCTCTTTACGCCGAAAGCAGTGTGAAGGTCATAAAAAAAGTTTCAAAACCCAGCAGCACCTCTAGGGACCACACGACCACAGCCCCAATGGAACTGCTTTCCTAGAGACTTCCTCAAACCCTCGAATGAAGGTCAAAACCGAACATCCTGGGGTGATGGACCATTTTACCAAGTTTGCACAACTACCGCCCAGGATCACAGCGTAACGTTGGGTAAATGGGTCTGGAAAAACATTTTCATTTCGTTGGATTTCCAGAGCGTATTTTTTTAAAAACCAGGCGTGCTTCGAGTCACGCATTATCAAGATCCGCAGATCTGGGTAGACCCAAGTGTCCCAACAAAGCCATATCCACCCTGCAGGGAACCCAGTGAGCGGTGGGAAAAGAAACCCAATAGGCATGCTACGCAGTTCTAGAATGAGAAGAAGGAGGATTGGGGGAACACCTCCAAGCTGTGCATGCCTTAACGTTGTATCCACCGATACAGTACAGGCCCTTTCTATCTTTCTTTGTAAGGGGAGCCCAAGCTACCAGTTGACCGCTTTGGGATTTCACTCGACAGGAAAAATTCATCCAGTCAGAAATGTCAAGGGTCCAGGCCAACCCCCCGAATGCCTACGACCTGGCTTCCAGAAACATGCAAAGATAGCCAGCGAAAAGGGCCGTATATCTGCGGCACATGCTTGGCTTTGGAGCCAGAGGAATCGTTGCCTAGTCAGAAAGCTAGGCCCTAGGCTGACCTCCAAGGGAGAAAGACCGTTGGGAAAAGGGAAGTCTAGTATGATTCCCGTCTTCTGAACTCCCAGTGTACACAGTAGACAAAAGGGAGGAATGGCCCCAAAGGACCTGCATCGCAACCTACTCCCGCCTGTAGGGCTATCGGGTTGCCAAAGGGCCCGCCCCTCGTATCAGACGTGCTGCTCCGGGTCTGCCAACAGAGGCAGCTAGAGTTGAAGAGGACGAAGAACCATAAGGAGACGACCCCGGTGCACTTACTTCCTCAGACCCCACTCAGTTTGTTGAGCAGAGGCAAAACTTTTGTCCCCTTCTGGCCCACAGTCAGGAAGGCCAACTGGGGATGGCTCACAATCCCAAGAAAGGGCTATTCCGCTGGCTGATTCTGAGGGGAAGTCCGCCTGGCGACTGGAAACGTGGGAATGACGGACCTGCTGGGAGATGTTATCCCTCGATCTCTGAGATCAATGAAGGCCTTCTGGTCCCTCTTGTTCCAAGATGCTTAAAGGGAAGCTTAAACCCCCCGGAACAAGCCTCAAGGCAACCGGGGACCCGCTTCAATTGGTGCCAGGATCCATCACTTCTCCGTTGGGCTAGTCGGAACAGGAAGCCAAATTAACCGGTACGTGACTAGACTGAATCAAGTAGACTCCATGAGGGTTGGGTCTTGAACACGCTGACGCACTGGAGACTTTGGAGATCAAGCTTGGCTCTCAAGAGCTGATCGTAAGGCCTCAAACAGTCATAGGAGTCTTACGTTCAATGTATGGCCCCACAATTGGAAATCCTAGGTTGGGAAGTACCCCACGTTATGTTTATTAAACATATGCTATATGAAAAAAAAAGATTTTTCTTTTTTTCACTTAGTGCTTGTGCACTGTATTGGATTTCATTTTCGGGGGTGCTGCATTTGTATTGTTGTGTGAATTTTATTCCCATTTGATTATTTTCCCCTTGGAAACCCATATTGAGTTGTCGATGTTTCCTAATTTTGTGAGTTTTTAAAGGGAACATCTGCCTTGGAGGGGTATTTGTCACCACCTATGGTGTACCAAGATTCATGTGTGCTTTCCACTGAGGGGTGCCATGGCGATGTTTAGATTAACCGGGAGTATCTGATGACCCCCATGAGTTCGCCCCGTTGTGTGGGGAAACTAAGAGCCAGAGGAAACTTTTGTGCTTCCACTGAGGAGTGCCAGGTTGATTGTTAATTAACCAAGGAGGTAGTCTGATGACCCCCGTTTGTTTGCCCAGTGGTGTGGCGATCTAAGGGGGAATCCCTTTGAAAGGACTGATCGCGAAGGGCGAATGCCAAAGAGGGAATACTCTCGAGACCGGGAAGAGACCAGGAAAGTTTGTGGGGGTCCAGCCCATTATGTAAGAGGAGACCAGTATTGTGGATGGCTTACTATGTAGGTGTAGGTCATCCTGGGGATTTAAGGAAATAGTTCTGATAATTATTTCTTATTTCAACGGGGAAACTTAGGGTCACGCAATTTTAGAAGATGTTGTATCTTAGGTTAGAGGACATGTGGTGATAGAAGTTTGAGTTAATGTTCAGTTAACATGTAAGACCCTATAAATATTCATTTAGGCTAGGATCTAGATGCGCCTAGGTCGCTATGGAAGCGTGGGCTCTTGAAGTACGGAGTTTTTTCATCAGCCCAAATCTCAAACGGGGAAGGATGACACCTAATGTTTTTGTGAAATGTGGTTGATGGTGTTCGACGGCACCAGAATCCACTTGCTAAGCCCTTTCCTTTTTCTCTCCCCTTTATTTTCCTTTTATTTCCCTTTACTTTTTAAATTTTTTTCCCAAATTTCCCTTTTGTGGGCATTTTCACAGCCCTTTATGTGCAAAAAGCCGTTGACCAAATTAAAAGAAAGAAATATTCACTGGGCCTGAAATCATTTGTCTTTTGGATAACCTAGTCCACACTTTCTTCCCGAACCCGATCTCCCCTTGTGCTTTCTTTACAGAGGGAAAAAGGGAGGTTTACATATTACTGAGGCAAACATACACCCCAAGCTCTTTAACTTCTAATAGAAATTACAGGAATACAAAAGGGAATCTGACAAGAAAAAACATTAAGAAAGAAAAAATGGGTTTTTTAAGCTTCCAGCTAGAAGTGTATTTTCCCTTTCAACATACAATCATAAAAAGTTCATACGAAAATGCCACAAATTTATGTCTGTACCGTAAGTATTGTATGAACTAAAAAAAAATTCATGTGCATTTTAGAGAAAGCAACTTGTACATTTCCCTAAAACCTTATTCTGCACCAACAAAAAACACCCAAACCTATTCTATCGTTCCGATGAAAATTAACGGCAAAGGCACTTTCAGCAAAAAGATACTTTCCAGCGTGGACTATAGTTTATCAGAGATCCTTTAGCATGAAAACCTTTTCCGAGTTTCAAAATTTTTCAACCCCTGGGAAATTTTTCACTTTTTTTTTTTGACTTGGCCTTCAATTTCTCCATGCAAGCTTTTGGAAACAAATTACATTTAATGATTTTTAATTCATAGTGAACAGATTGCTGACATTTTGTTACAGTCATACAACCGGTATCGACTCCTAATATGGACTAACTGTAATGGATGAAAACTTCAGAACTCTTGGGTCGTGTAAATGGATGATATTTGTTGCTTATAATTAACTTAGTTTTTGTTTGTAGTTGATTATTTCATGACAGCACTTTTTAACGTGTTAACAGCCATGTGTGGGATTGGCTATGTAAAGCTGATCCTCAGAGACAGACAATTTGTGGTTGTCAGAATGACAATACAGGGTAGGGAGTGGAACTGTCAGTTCATCAGTTGAACGTCATAACATTCTCTTTTCCAGCAATTTGCACATTTTTCTTTTTTACAATTCATTTTAAGAAACCGGTATAAGTTTCTTCATCTTTTTCTCTCCCCACGCCCCCCCCTCTCTCTCTCTCTCTCTCTCTCCTCTCTCTCTCTCTCCAACACATTGACTAAATCATTCTCACCCTTTGTACATGCAGACCCACAGCTTGACAGGAAGTCACCTTCTAGTTCTACTAATAGGGACAGTGTGGATTTGCACTCAACATCAAAATTATGAGATAAGCGACAATGTATTTTCATTATTTTTGTTCATGGGGTGAGCCACAGCATATTTTCAGATTATTTGTTTTCAATCAGGCTATACGAAATAAATCATAGGAAAAGATATCCTGCCAAATTTTGCCGAGTGGGCAGTTTTCCAAACAGTCTTGCCTATCGAGAGAAAACCAAATCATGGTAGCCTACTATTTTTCTGTCTTCCGGATTTCTAACGAATTGAAAAAAATACACCCCTGCATCAAGCTCAAGGGACAGTTTGAGTCTGGAATTCTTGTCCGTTTTCTTCACTTCAGTATAGTGTCGGTGGCTTGTCAAGGAAAATTTTCTCTGCCAAGACAATTCAGTGTCTCAGGTGTATTCTGATTTTGATGAAAAATTGCACCACAAAAATGTAACCGTCAACCTGGGCCTGAAGAGTCCTGGACCAGCTGATTCTAAGTAGAGCTGTTCAGTAACGGTCACCAACAGCTGCAGCAATGCACAAACTGACCATGCATGTTTAAAGTAAAATCTACATTTAACTTAAACTCCGAGTAATCTGGTCCTTTAAAAGTTAAAATCTGGCAAACAAAAATGATGTCCCCTTGACCATGTGTTTCACAGGCCATGGAATATATATATTCTTGCATTTGTATATGCATGTGTGATACAAAATAAAATTTCATAATTGTGTATAGTTTGTGTTATTTTCAAAATATGAATTATTGTAAAGGAAGTTTTCTTCTCTGAAAAATATCAGAATTTCTTGTACACATAAAATTCAATTGTGCATGAAATCTAATAGAGCATAGCTTGTGTTGTTCTTAAAAACATCGATCGTTGTAAAGGAAGTTTATTTTTCCGTTTTAGTTCTTTGCTTTGTAAAGATTCTACAATGATATAAAATATCTCCCTGATCTATGTTACCACTGTGACGAGTGGAAAAGTATCACTGATGCCAACATTTTCTAGCAAGTCTATGAGAAAGGGGATGGAGAAAAGTGGAAAGGAAAGAGGAGCTAGGGAGAGGGGAAAAAGAAAGCTTACTTTTATTTCCTCTGGAATCTCTTCCATCTTCCTCCGCCTCTTATTTAAGCCTTTTGCCTTCACCTCCTTGCAAGCTGAATCTGAAAGCATTACAAAGAAAAATGGGTTGTTATCTAATGATGGTATTACACTGACAAAAACACTTCAAAGAAAAACAGTAAACAAGTGGGGTATGTTTTGCTCCCATAAGGAAACCTAACACAGAGTAACTTTTATTCAAGACTGGCACAGCCTTTTAAACTTGAATAAAGTCAGACAAAATACATAGACGAACAATCTAATAGTGGGGGGAAAACAAGCGCAGGCCAACAACTGAACTGTCTGGCAAAGATTTGGACTTGAGGGAGGGGAGAGGAGAGTTTGAAGATGGAGAAACTGGGAAAATGAAATTAAAAAAAAAAATGAAAAGAAGAAAATCTCAAACAACAGCTCAAGAAGGTACTGAACAGTCAGGAAATTTAAGATTACATTAAAAAAAAAATCACTGACACCATCAAATCAGAACTGAAAACATTAACCAAAATTAGTACGAAAATGAAATGGGAAAATCAACAGAGTATTAAACTTGAAGAGCCGTTACCAGCTTACTAAGCACCGACACTAAACTGAAAGCAGTTCAATGAAACTGGAATAATAAACAAAACACAATACGTCCACCTCCTGTGTCGCTGTCTTTCATCCCTATTTATCCTTAAAGTTACATACAGCCCTATTTCTCAAACCAATGAACATCATCAAAGTTTCATTTACAATACTATCAACAAAAAATAAGAAGCAGTATTGCCATTTTACTTGCAATATCAACAAACTTATCAAATGAATCTATAAAATCTAGCATTTATTGGATATGAAATATGCAATAAGCGTAAACTTAAAAATATATATTATGACAGACTGGTTATGAGTTGGGGACAGAAAAAAGCAGAACTCAAAAAAAATAATAATAATAATGTATGCGAGTGTGAGTGTGTACAAGTATGTATGTAAGGGAGGGGAGTAAGGGTAATGGGATGAGACAACATTCTACATTTAGGAAGATTCAGCAGAACTGGAGCTAACTTTACACAAAAAACAAAGACATTCAATTCAATTCAAACAAATGAGTTTCACAATGTCTGGCCATGAACAGTCTGCTATCGCTAAAGAAAGGATCGAAAACTGAGCGCTTTGTGCAAATACTTGTTTTAATCTCACTATATCAATAAAAAGTACTTTAGTAAACTGGGTTTGAATATCAAGTTAACACTAAAAGTGTGTGAACAAACTGCATATGGAAGGTCATTTGGACTAGCCAGTCAAAAAGGTATTCTTAATACAGATCTCTACAGTACAGACTAAGACTTGAAATAAAGTGTTAAGTAGTAATCAATCGGTTTTGTGTACATATTAACAGGTTGGATTACAAGACAGATCTGTACACATACACACTCACCTTCATGGAGTTCCTGGTCAACAGGAAAACATATCTCCTCCTTTACTTCGACCTCTACTGGAACCCCAGACTCCGAGGATTCACTTGATTCAGATCTTCGTTTCTTTTTCTTTGCGGAAGACAAACTGCATCTGGAATGTCATTCAGAGTAGCCAGTAAAAGGAATTCTTAATTCAGATCTCTGTAGTACAGACTAAGACTTGAAACAAAATAAAGTGTTAATCAGTAATCAATAAAGTGTTAAGCAGTAATCAATCTGTTTAGTGTACATATTTACATAACAGCTTGAATCACAAGACGGATCTTACACATACACACGCACCTTCACGGAGTTCCTGGTTAACAGTGTTTGACACTGTCTCTTCTTTTGTTGCCAAAGGATCTCCTGTCAAAACAACTTTGGCCTCTTCATCCTCAGATGGGCTTCCTGCTTCCTCAAAGCCGCCAGTTGCAGACGATGTGTTCAAGACACTGCTGGGGCCGAGGGGCATTGCTGGCCTCTGGTGTTCTGAGGCTGCTGCGTACGTATGATCTCTATGTGGAATCTTTCCTCTTTTTTTCTGAAATAGTACAAAAGCCTATATTAAATCAACCGTCAGAGACGTATCATGTTCAGAGAATGGTTTTAGTAGAATTCAGTAGCCCAGTTCACACAATCTTGATAAACTTCTGACGCCAAATCCCTCACAGTGACACTCTCCTACCAACGACCTGACCGGCACAGCATCTTAGATCTATGCTAAAGAGCATCACTTGGCAGAGCAGTCTCCACCTGCAAATAATCGCCCTGATTTGACCATCTATGATGAAGAAAGTAACCCAAAACAACAACAAACAAACTATTTTCAAGTATGAAGCATATATGTAGAGTGTAATAGAGGAGAAGCGAGAGTGAGTGGGAGAGAAAGAGAAAACGGGAGAGAGGAGAGAGGGACACAGAGAGAGGGAGGAGAGAGAGACAGAGAGAGATGAGGGAGTGTGTGTGAGAGAGAGAGAGTGACAGAGAAGAGGGAGAGAGAGAGAGGGGGGGAGAGAGAAGAGGGAGCGTGAGAGAGAGAGAGAGAGAGAGAGAGAGAGAGAGAGAGAGAGAGAGAGAGAGAGAGAGAGAGAGGGGGAGGGAGCGGGAGACAACAATGACGAGTCAAAGTTTAGTTCTGTTTCCTCTGAGGTTTGCTCAGTACTGTACCGAGCAGGTTGTGAACAGCACCCCTGCTTTCAAAACGAAAGTTTTCCGTCCAAGCAGCAGGTGCAATGGGAAACGAACAATTCTGATCATGATAACCCCTGTACTTTGTCTCATTTTTACCACGCCTAAAAAGTTGATTTACCTGCCCACTAGATTGGCTGTCAGTCCTGAGCCAGTTGGACCCATTAATGCGTACAGGATGTAAGAGGTCTGTGCTGATCTCTTCTGCCTTGTTTTCTCTAAGATATCAGTGTTGTGTTTTACCAGAATCCTTCAGCATTCATCCATCTCCAACTTCCTTTCTCCAAGTCTGTTTGTTGAGCATCTATCATCTTTTTTGTGGGCTTTCAGTTTTTAATCAAAACAAATCAAACCAACCAGCCAAACCTGCTCTCACCCCCCCCCCCCCCCTCCAAAGCATCACCATAGCAATCTTTCGAGGATTAATTTGTAATCCATTTCTGTATTAACTCTACTGTTTGTTTGTTTCCAAGCAGCTGACTGTCATTGTACATGTACAAAATGTTTTTTTTTTTTTTAATATTCTGTTTCTGCATAATTCTGCATACTTCGAACATAAATGACTTGCCTTCCAATTTTCTATAAATGAGAGTACCATCACTCATAAAAAAACATGGGTCTTTATATCAATACATGACAAAATCATCAAATTCTCTTATTTTAGTCTTTGGGCTGTACAAAAAGCCACAAAAGAGAGAGAGAGAGAGAGAGAGAGAGAGAGAGAGGGGAGAGAGAGAGAGAGAGAGAGAGAGAGAGAGAGAGCGCGAGAGCGAGAGCGAGAGGCTACATAATACAAACCGCCCCTTATCAATGCTCCATTTTCACTGGTTACTAACGTACAATGTACGTACATCCTCTATTAACAAGATTACAATCTCTCATATCAAATCGATGCATAACAAAATAGTACAGCAGTCTCTTGGGATTATCTGCGAGGCAACAGAAAACAGAGAGAGAGAGAGAGAGAGAGAGAGAGAGAGAGAGAGAGAGAGAGAGAGAGCGAGAGAGCGAGAGAGAGAGAGAGAGAGAGAGAGAGAGAGAGAGAGGCAATTTAGAATTTAGGAGTTAGGGATAAAGATAACCAGTTTTCAGTGTACACGAATCATACACGCAAGCACCTGACCATCATGTACATAACGTCCTTTCTCTGTCTTTCGTTTCTCCCACAATTCAGGATTTGGCTTCCAGTACCCTCACTCATAAAAATTGTGGGTGGGTCTTTATATCAAAACATGACAAAGTCAACATATTTGTCTCTTATTTTAGTCTTAAGGCTGTAAAAAGAACAAAGCCACAAGAATGAGAGAGAGAGGGGGGGGAGAGGGGGGGAGAGAGGGGGGGTGACAAGAGAGAGAGAGAGAGAGAGAGAGAGAGAGAGAGAGAGAGAGAGAGAGAGAGAGAGAGAGAGAGAGAGATGCTGCATAAGTCAGACCGCCCCTCATCAATGGATAATGTCACAAGTTACCATCAATTATTCACAAGAGTACAATCGATGTATAACAAAATACAGTCGTCTGTTGGGATTGTATGGGAAGAAACAGAACACACAGAGAAAAGAGAGAGAGAGAGAGGGGAGAGAGAGAGAGAGAGAGAGAGAGAGAGAGAGAGAGAGAGAGAGAGAGAGAGGTCCTAAACATCCTTTCAGAATGCCGTTGCATAATCAAAACTTCTGTTTTTGTACATTTTCATACCTGTACACACATGACATAGCACCTATTCATGCATGTACATACTTTTGAATACATATACATACGTATAGGCAATACAAGTTTAACCGTCTGTACGTACGCATGTGCACACGCACCCTTGTGCTATTTCTGAACACACACCCCATCCCAACCCCCCTCCCCCGGTGCCGTCGCAATCCAACAAGAAGCATGAAAGCAATTTAAACAGAGGAAAACACACACACACACACACACACACACACACACACACTGATCAAGGAGAAAGAAGTTCACAATTCCAGCAATTTTAAATTGATGGAGAGGCCATGGAGGAAGGAGGGAGGAAATCCTACCCTTTACTAGTCCTCTTCATTCATCCTTTTTATCGGCACATAGCCGCTGTCCATAACTTACCCCCATCCCGCCCCCCACACACCCCATCCTCCACAGACCAAAGCTGTAGGCCAGCAAAAATGTGTAAATTTTGAAAATGTTACATAGCACGGCGCAATATTTTGTCAACGTCCATGTCTATCTCCAATCTGTGTGTTTTTTCATGTTTTAATTTTGCAATAATTTTTCCAAAACTGCTCCAAGCATCCATTGTCAAAGATGTTCTTTTGCTTCGTTTAACAGTTTATAAATTCCTGATGTCAAATCCTCGGAAATCGACATCTTTTGAATGTTGCCTTTTAAGTTCCTACGTTTTGCAAGGAGTTCGTCTTTTATTTTTCTGGACTGGAAACGAGCGATCATAGGCCGGGGTCTGGCGTGCTGAGCGGAACGAGCGCCAATGCTGTGAGTACCTCTATGTTCATGTCAGTCACAGCCACTCCCACTTTAGTTGTGAAAACGTCACACAGCTGTGTCTATGCAGTCGGTCCCCGTTTCTGGCTCTCCTGGTTTTGATTCCGGAACATTATAGATTCCATCTGCAACCGTATTGTTCCGACTTTTGCATGCACAACTATCAAGCACTGCAGTGCTTGCCACTCGTAGCAAGTGACTAGATGAAACAACAAGAAGGCTAGGAGAGATAGAGGTATGGAAACAGAAATTTAGCATGTGACAATGACCTATAGCTGAGAGAGACGGACAGAAAGAGAGGGAGGGAGAAGAGGGACAGAGAGGGGGGGAGAGAGGAAGAGGGGAGAGAGAGAGAGAGAGAGAGAGAGAGAGAGAGAGAGAGAGAGAGAGAGAGAGAGAGAGAGAGAGAGTCAAAAATAGGACTTGGAGGTATAAACGCTTAATGAAAAATGTAACCTTTCACAGTGAGTAACAAACAAACAAACTGCACTTTCGTTGCAGCATCAGCTTTCTGTCCTGCTTCTTGTTTTGCCTTGGCTTTCTGCTGTTCATTAAACGTACCCTCCACAGACAGCAGCCTATCGATGCCACTAGACACTGCTTCTTGCTTTGAATCGTCTTCCAGCGGTCTCTTACCTCCATGTCATCCGCCATCGACAGAAGCAAAGCTGCGTCATGAAGCTCTGCGAGAGTCCGTTTCTTTGGTGACCGGCGTGGCGCCAACTGATCCATAGCTGTTGAAAAAACTTTTTTTTTCTTAATGACCACAATTATTTTCTGGTTCACATGGAATGCGTCCCAACCGTTATACAATTTAGATTCCATCTGGCACTGTTAGTATTTCCAGGACTAATTAAACAGTCATAACAGAATAATCGTGCGACAGATTTTGTCACCTCGTTTTGCACAAAAGTACTGAGAAAATAACCAGTGTTGGGGGGAAAAAACTACAACATCTAAACAATTTTTGTGATATGTTTATGCCACATATGAATTTTACCCTGGACCGTGAGATGACGAAATCTGCAGTGCAACTTGATGTCTTTATTGAAACAAGAACAGTTTTCAAAGCTTTGTTTTGAACTCTAGAGTGAAACTCAACTTCCTTACAACATCAATAAGATCTGGACAAAAACAAAAGGTTTTCATATGCTCGTGACACATACGAACTTTACCTGCCCCAATTATGTGGCTTAATCTGCAACCCATTTTTTTAAAAAATGTCTTTGCCTTTGTTAGAATGACAACAGTTTTCAAATGGTGAAAAACTTGTTTTTATCTTAATCACCATTATGGAATTGTCAACTGTACACGAGACTATTTCACATATTTGCTACATAATTCCAAAATCAAAGTTTACTCATTGATTTCAGCTGCAAGTCCACAGCCATTACAAAATACCTAAATGATCCAGGCAAAGCATAACAATAAACCATCATGCCAAAGACAGCCAATCATAACATGTGGTTGTTCACTACAAATTCAGTGTCAATCGACGTGAATTTGATGTTAACCGCATTTCCTTTTTCGTAATTTAACACATTGTCTTCTTTTAATTAATATCACTTAAACCTTGGTTCCCTTTTCTCACGTTTTTACCGATTTTGGCCGGAAGATGGATGATGTATTGATGTATATCCAGGTCGGATATTTTTCTGGAGTTATCGCCAAAAAGAAAGCCACTGGACAGACAAATGTCTTCAACCTGGACAAATTTTCCACTGTATGTTTCTGGACTGAGTATATCAAACTGTTTTGGCAGGCCATTGTAGTTTCAGGACAATTTTACTATGTCCTTTTTCTGATAATTATCAGCAAGCCCTCTCTCCCTCCAGTACGTTTCAATCACCAAAGGGTCAGAACCAGTCTCAACGCTACCCTTGTCCCCAAGCATATATTACAGCTACGACAACATTGATGAGAGTCTCCATGGCTTTCGACACCAGCAATCTCCCCTGATCCAGATTTTTCGATGTTTGAAGCAACCTTACGTTCATTTCGCGCGCGGAGGTCAGCAAGAGTTGTCGTTCTTTGGTGAAATCCACCGCAGTATTTACTTCTGAAAGTGCAGTTCCCTTTTTCAGAACTCCATCTCCATTTTTTTTCTAGACGTATTTCTTTTTAGTTCGTCGTATTCATCGCATTTCCACCAAATATATGTACGAATACGACGAAATTGTATGGGTAAACAGGTCTGTGATATATTGGTCACAAAACAAATACATTGTCTTTTTTAATCTTTGAACGTCTTTTATGGCGATAGATAGATAGACAAAGGCAGAGAGACAGGCAGGGAAGGGGTGAGAGAAATGAAGAATTGAAAATTAAAAAAAGAAAGGGGGGGGAGAGTCAGATAGATTGAGAGAGCCCTGCCTCATTTCAAATAGTTAGTTGAGCAGACTTTACTTTTTACTGTTTTAACACCAAACATTAATTCCTGAAGAATTGATTCATACATATTGGCCAACAAAATTTGCCAACATTCTCTCATTATCGCGCATGTTTATGTTCCGAAAACAATGAGAAAGTAAAACCAAGCATTTTTCAAACATTAGCGAACACTTCAGTCCCTCCGTCACACTGTGCAGCCGATGTCAAACAAACATGCACAGAACAGTTCTTCCCAGTGACATAAACTGAATCTGTTGGAGCTGACGTCATTGTGGAAATACCAGCAGTCGCTGGGTCGATCTGCACACGTCTGCTACTCTGGGAGAAATAGATTTCAGATTCTTATGCCAATTTGTCCGCAAAACATACCAACGACCAAATCAGTGGGACTT
>CM031605.1:39693798-39720607 GCA_018398815.1 Conus ventricosus
TCTCACCTGACCAGGCGCCATCAGACCAACACCAGTGCGGCAGTTGTGTCGTGTTGTGAAAGTGACAGTGAAAAGAAAAAGAAAAGAAAAGAAAAGACAGTGATTCGTGAATAGTTAAGATCACCTGCCAGTAAAGTAGAATCTGTTTATACCCGGTTAGTTAATGATGTTTTAGATAAATGATTTTGTGAAGTTCAAGGAAAGAAGAATGTTTTATTTTGTTTGATTCTATATGCATTGATGTTCTTTCTATGATCATGTATAGTAAAGTTATAGACTTTACTAGTGGTTTGATGTGACGAATGCATGATATATGAATGAGATTGTAAGCAAGCTGTGAGTGTGTTTGGGCTGTGCGCTAGTCCTTCCTCCACTGACATTACACCGAGGTTGACAACCTGGGCCTGAAGAGTCCTGGACCAGCTGATTCTAAGTAGAGCTGTTCAGTAACGGTCATCAACAGCTGCAGCAATGCACAAACTGACCATGCATGTTTAAAGTATAATCTACATTTAACTTAAACTCCGAGTAATCTGGTCCTTTAAAAGTTTAAATCTGGCAAACAAAAATGATGTCCCCTTGACCATGTGTTTCACAGCCCATGGAATATATATATATATATATATTCTTGCATTTGTGTATGCATGTGTGATACAAAATAAAATTTCATAATTGTGTATAGTTTGTGTTATTTTCAAAATATGAATTATTGTAAAGGAAGTTTTCTTCTCTGAAAAAAAATCAGAATTTCTTGTGCACATAAAATTCAGTTGTGCATGAAATCTAACAGAGCATAGCTTGTGTTGTTCTTAAAAACATCGATCGTTGTAAAGGAAGTTTATTTTTCCTTTTAAGTTCTTTGTTTTGTAAAGATTCTACAATGATATAAAATATCTCCCTGATCTATGTTACCACTGTGACGAGTGGAAAAGTATCACTGATGCCAACATTTTCTAGCAAGTCTATGAGAAAGGGGATGGAGAAAAGTGGAAAGGAAAGAGGAGCTAGGGAGAGGGGGAAAAGCAAGCTTACTTTTATTTCCTCTGGAATCTCTTCCACCTTCTTCCGCCTCTTATTTAAGCCTTTTGCCTTCACCTCCTTGCAAGCTGAATCTGAAAGCATTACAAAGAAAAATGGATTGTTATCTAATGATGGTATTACACTGACAAAAACACTTCAAAGAAAACCAAACAACAACTCAAGAAGGTACTGAACAGTCAGGAAATTTAAGATTACATTAAAAAAAAAAAAATCACTGACACCATCAAATCAGAACTGAAAACATCAACCAAAATTAGTACGAAAATGAAATGGAAAAATCAACAGGGTATTAAACGTGAAGAGCCGTTACCAGCTTACTAAGCACCGACACTAAACTGAAAGCAGTTCAATGAAACTGGAATAATAAACAAAACACAGTACGTCCACCTCCTGTGTCGCTGTCTTTCATCCCTATTTATCCTTAAAGTTACATACAGCCCTATTTCTCAAACCAATGAACATCAAAGTTTCATTTACAATACTATCAACAAATATAAGAAGCAGTATTGCCATTTTACTTGCAATATCAACAAACTTATCAAATGAATCTATAAAATCTAGCATTTATTGGATATGAAATAATAAGCAATAAGCGTAAACTTAAAAATATATATTATGACAGACTGGTTATGAGTTGGGGACAGAAAAAAGCAGAACTCAAAAAACAAAAAAAATGTATGCGAGTGTGGGTGTGTACAAGTATGTATGTAAGGGAGGGAGTAAGGGTTATGGGATGAGACAACATTCTACATTTAGGAAGATTCAGCAGAACTGGAGGTAACTTTACACAAAAAACAAATACATTCAATTAAATTCAAACAAATGAGTTTCACAACGTCTGGCCATGAACAGTCTGCTATCGCTAAAGAAGGATCGAAAACTGAGCGCTTTGTGCAAATACTTGTTTTAATCTCACTATATCAATAAAAGCAAGTACTTTAGTAAACTGGGTTTGAATATCAAGTTAACACTAAAAGTGTGTGAACAAACTGCATCTGGAAGGTCATTTGGACTAGCCAGTCAAAAAGGTATTCTTAATACAGATCTCTACAGTACAGACTAAGACTTGAAATAAAGTGTTAAGTAGTAATCAATCGGTTTTGTGTACATATTAACAGGTTGGATTACAAGACAGATCTGTACACATACACACTCACCTTCATGGAGTTCCTGGTCTACAGGAAAACATATCTCCTCCTTTACTTCGACCTCTACTGGAACCCCAGACTCCGAGGATTCACTTGATTCAGATCTTCGTTTCTTTTTCTTTGCAGATGTTTCACTTTCTTTGTCAGTAATGGAGCAGGTTTGGTCCTCCTTAGCGTCTTGTACTTTTCTTTTTTTCGAGGCTTTGTCGCTTGACTGGCCAGACGTTTGGTTCTCCATGGTCGTGGCCGTATCTGTTTTGGTGTTTTAGGCGATGAACGTTTTTCTTTTTTAGCCGAGGCCATGGTCTTTTCTTTTTTTCCTGAAACAATGCAACAGCCTGTAGTAAATCAACCACCAGAAACATATGTTCAGAGAATAGTTCTTACTATAAAGTAGCCCAGTTCACACACTCTATAAACTTTCTGACAACAAATTCCTCACAGTGACACTTTTCTAGCAAATGACGTGACAGGCACAGCATCTATGCTAAACAGCATCACTTTGCAGAACAACCTCCATCTGCAAATAATCGACCTGATTTGACAGTAAAATAAAGAAAATGAAAAATAAAACACCAACAACAAACAAAATATTTTCAAGTAAGAAGTATGTGCGAACGCAGGCATGACATCTTGCACACACGTAAAATCCCATCTCCAGCTTTCGGAAGAGAAGGCCAGTTTGCCGTTGGTATGGATGACACGTTACACATAGCATGCACCCTGCGTAAGAAATGGTAAGAATGAAGGAAGTAAGGAAATTGAGAGAACGGTATTGAACGATATGGACTGGATGACACGGGGAAGCAACTGAATGAAGCGCCAGTTGGCAGCTCTTTAGTCGGCACTACCAGGTAGGCAGCCCGTTGTGTAAACGAGTGTGGACTGTAAAGCGCTTAGAACTTGGTCTCCAGCCGAGAATAGGAGCTATATAAGTATTCATTATGATGATGATGATGTATGTGGAATATAAGAGTGTGTGTGTGTGTTGTGTGTGTGTGTGTGTGTGTGTGTGTGTGTGTGTGTGTGTGTGTGTGTGTGTGTGAGAGAGAGAGAGAGAGAGAGAGAGAGAGAGAGAGAGAGAGAGAGGAGAGAGAGAGAGGACAATGACTAGTCGAAGTTAAGTTCTCTTACCTCCGAGTTTCGCTCTGTACTGCACCGAGCATGTTGAAAACAGCATCCCTGTTTACAAAACAGAAAAGTTTTCCGTCAAATTAGCAGATACTGAGGTAAACGAACATTTCTGATCATGATAGCCCATCTATTTTGTCTGAATTTTACCACACCTAGAAAGTTGATTAACTTGCCCACTGGACTGGCTGTCAGTCTGGGGCCAGTTGGACTCAATGCATACAGGCAGTAAGGTGACTGTACTGATGATCTCTTCTGCTTTGTCTTCTCTAAGATATCAGTGTTGTGTTTCACCAAAATTCTTCGTAACGTTCATCCATTACTAACTCCATTTCTCCAAATCTGGTTTGTTGAGCGTGTAGTATCGAACCAAGCAAGCAACCCTGCTCCAAGACCCCTCCAAAGCCTAACCATAGCAACATTTTCAGGGTTAAACAATTTTTCATTAATTTATGTATCCACTCTTATTGTTCGTTAGTTTCCAATGTGGCAACTGAGGAACAATTTGTCCTACATGTCACTGGGAAAATCCTGAAATATTCAGGAGGACTAGCAGCTTTGTGTCAAAATCCACCATGGCATTAAAACGGATGGCATGCCTCATATTTTCTTTTTGTACATGGCTTTATTTGCACTTTTCATCTGAGCGTACATTTGTTACGTCTGGGGTTCAATGACCAACTTTTTTATGGACAAAAACAGATAGTCTGCAGTGTTTCTGAAAGAAGTCATCAGCAGTGGAGTTGGTCAAAAGGCATGCTTTACTGCACTGGTTACTCCTGCTAGCATGCCACCTCACACAAAATTCGCTGCAATAGCACTTCAGTTCCTTGGATTCGTTTCTAACCTTGGACAAGTTACTGATGCAATTAAAGTATTGCAAGGGACAGCAAATACTTACTTCATCATCGACAACTTAGTGGAAACTCTTCCCTACCCTCTTAAAAAAATGGAAACTGCCCAGGACGTCAGCAACCACAATTCAGACAGCAGATACACAGAATATCATGACTGAAAATACATGAAAAATAACTAAAACCTTCAAGAAAATCAGACATACTTTTCAATAATAACCGTCATTAAAAATGACGACCACAGATATTCTTCAATGATGTTTAAAGCAGTTTATGAAAAGTCTGGCTCTACTTCTGACCAAAATCCAGCTGCCTGCATTTCTCATGACCACTTCACAGCTACAAAGTTTTTGGAAATATGAAATGCAATGTAGCCATAAAAGTATTTTTTGATCCAGTGCCACACTGATGAAGTGATAATATGCAGCATTAAAACCTTTTAAACTCTTCCAAAACTCACAGAATCAAACAGAAGACATTGTTGTGGTCATGAGATTTACAAGGGATTCTACTTGATTAAAAAAAGAAAAAGAAAAGTTCAGGACCACACACTTTCCGAAATGCATTTTGCACAAATGCGCATGTCCAAAGCACTAAACTATATTTGGGTCACTACTTTTAACATCTAAAATGAAATTGTGAAAGTCTAGAATAGGACATGAGACCACAAAGAAGAATCTGAAGCTGTTGTTTTTTGTTTCATATTATTATCTCTAAAGAACACATGGAGACATATCCACGCTTCTTTTCACACAATCTGAAGAATACAACACAACCTTCTTTTTCTCGGCTGTTGTGATGGATTACTGTGCTGGAGTATGTTGTAAACCGCAAACTTTCGTGAACCAGTGAGGATCCACTTTCAGAGACAGAATGAATGGGTAAGCTGTACATCTTCCATGGTTGCAACATTTCTTGTAATGTCGTTTGCCTGGGCTTCAAATGCCTCAGATCATGTGATACTGTACTGAACATTTTCAATTGTAATCAACATGTCTGTATGGTGTAAATGTCAGCAATTGTTTCCCTTCACTTTCAGGCTTCTGTGCCTTAGAGGAAAGGCTTCCATCTCTTTTCTGACGAACAGTTGCACATCATCGTGTCAAATACAAATAACACACATTGGGAAGAAATAGTAAAAGTGCTCTCTCCTTCCTTTCATTTTTTTTCTCTCCAAAATTCCTGTTACTATAAAAACATGCACAAAATTAACATTAACTTACAAGATGACTGCCATATCAAGACTTATCTCTGACCAAGAAACTGTAAAACCTGCCAAAATGGAGCATAATAAAATGGACCGATGTAAACCATATTTTACCTTTTTTATCTTCTTGATTGACGTGTTCTCTTATGTGGGCTTCAAGGTGTTCAAACACCTTAGCTTCATCCCTGAATCCTTTGAAAGTTTGTGCGCATTTACTGCCATCTGCATAGAATGCACATTTGTAGCTAAAATGTGGTGTATAATCATTTGAGGTCGATTCAATCGAGAACAGTTCTCGAAGCATTCTATCAGATAAGCCTTGTAGCACATCAATGGCTATCTCCTCCTGAGCTTGCAGCTGCTTCAGAGATATCTGAAAAATAAAAAATAAAAACATAAAAAATAAACAAAGGTTCAAAGTTAATCTGAATGCAAAGAACACATGAAATGCTATAAAAAAAATTTGAACACATTAGAAACCGTTTTCATATTCTTTCAACCGTACCATTTTTCTTTTTTCGGAAATGAAATGAGGTAGGGAACAGTAAACGATAAACAGTAAATAAGTGGGTATGTTTTGCTCCCATAAGGAAACCTAACACAGAGTAACTTTTATTCAAGACTGGCACAGCCTTTTAAACTTGAATAAAGTCAGACAAAATACATAGACGAACAATCTAATAGTGGGGAAAAACAAGCGCAGGCCAATAACTGAACTGTCTGGCAAAGATTTGGACTTGAGGGGAGGGGAGAGGAGAGGGGAGTTTGAAGATGGAGAAACTGGGAAAATGAAATTTAAAAAAAAAAAAAATTATGTTACAGATATGAAAACTCTTCACTAGACTAGCTGCATAAGGGAACCATCGCAATCCCTTTTGAAGGCAGATATATTTGTATTGCCTGCTCCGAGGCCTTTCGCCCGCTGGATCGGGACTCATCAGGGAGACACGGCTGGTCGTGTCTGTGCTCCCGGCGTCAAATAGAGACACACCACAGTCCATAATACTGTGGTGTTCTCACCACCATGGGTGCATAAAAGAATCCAATTGCACCCCCAGAGCAGCCAGCGAAGAGTAGTAAATGCAACCTGTCAACCTCGGGTGATGTCGATGGAGGAAGGACTAGCGCACAGCCCAAACACACTCACAGCTTGCTTACGATCTCATTCATATATCATGCATTCGTCACATCGAACCACTAGTAAAGTCTATAACTTTACTACACATGATCATAGAACGAAACATCAATGCATATGGAATCAAACAAAATAAAACATTCTCTCTTTCCTGAACTTCACAAAATCATTTATCTAAAACATCATTAACTAACCCGGGTATAAATAGATTTCTACTTTACCTGGCCAGGTGATCTTAACTATTCATGAATCACTGTCTTTTCTTTTCCTTTTTTTTTTCTTTTCACTGTCACTTTCACAAGCACGACACAACTGCTGGCACTGGTTTTGGTCTGCTTGCACTGGTCAGGTTAGACTGCTGGCACTGGCATTGGTCTGTGGTTCTGCTTGACGAAGTGACGCTGCCAGGTATGAGGTCGAACCCCCGGTTCAGATGGAACAGTGACTATCAACATCGATCTGTTCTCCTTTCTTTCTTCCTGCATTAACGCATTGCACTCTCTCTCTCTCTTCTAGTCTGCTCTATCAAATGGACATGGTTGCTTTTCTTTTCCTTTTCTTTTCTTTCTTTTTCTCTTCATTAGTTAGCAACTCTCTCTCTCCACATCTCTCTTTAGTCCCTCCTCTGCAGACTATCTATGGTGCTAAATGCTACAACTTGGTTCTCTCCTCTCTCCTCATCTCTCTCTCTCTCTGCCCCTCTCTCCTGCAGAGCTTACACTCAGAACCTCTCTCTCTCTCTGTGTCTCTCTGTTCGTTCTTTTTCCTCCTCTCTTCATCTCTCTGCCTTTTTCTCTCGTGCAGAGACTACCCCCAGAACCTCCTCATCTCTCTCCCCTGTTCTGTCTTCCTCCTCCTCTCTTCATCTCTCTGCCTTTTCTCTCGTGCAGAGACTACACCCAGAACCTCCTCATCTCTCTCTCCCTGTTCGTTCTCCTCCCTCTCTCACTCACGCATTACTTTATCCCCTAACTCTGTGTCCAAGGGCGAGTACCATTGGTCAGTATTTTTACCACCTCGTACCCGAAGTTATCTCCCTCTAATTCCATTGGATATTCAAATCATGACAGTCACGCCTACACGCCTTACTCTCTGTTGTGGTCAATTGGTCATTTAATTGATTAGCTTGATTTCACCCCACCACATACTACCTTCTCCCTCTCCCTTTCCGGCGACGTCGACCTAATGGTGGGCACTGGTAGTAAATTGGCTAGATCAGTCTGGCCCAGACGTTGCAATAGGTCTGGCCAACCTATTGAGACGTTGGTCAGCCACTCCGACTGTCTACGGGGCCGATGCTGTCTCCGTGGAAGATTAGGATTAGCCTCTCGCTGTGCTCAAATTGGCCGGATGAGTCTGATCCGGGCGTCGAGACTCGTTTGACCAGACATCGAGGCGTCGGTCAGCTACTTAGTCCGTCTGGCTGGACAGACCGTCTCCGTGGAGCCTCTCCGCTATGCTTAATTGGCTGGACCCGACACATGGGGCTGTCTGCCTGGCGCCCAGAGTATTTGAGTTTAGAGCTTATGTCCAAACAACCTGGACCACGACTTTGGTTGTTTTATTTTTGTCCGTGACAATTTCCCCCTTGCAAAAGACTATGCACTGCATTGTCTCAAAACAACGGTACAAAAAAAACAACAACCGAATTTGCTGACACACAGCTACACGTGCAAAGTTTGGAAAATACTTTACAACAAACGGTTTATAATTTATAAAATATATCATTAGTGAATACCACTCCAATGAGTTATCATTGACGTGCGCTCTTGCGTTATTTCAACTCATTTTATAACAACCTCTGTGCGCATCTATGCAATTCCCCTACCTGCGGATTTGCCACATCTTCTCTTCACAATTTCTATGAAAAGCACAATATAATATGATCACGATCCATGACACTTCACTGAGGAATCTCCATCCTCACTTATTGCAAATAATGCATCACTACACAAGCGACTGTATGCTCCAAGCATAACTACATTTACATAAACAAGTCTCACAAAGACAATATGAACCATAGCCAAATGGGAATGAACCCATATCCAATCAACCTAACTGTAATTAACACATATTATCAACAAAGCACCCGGGATATGACTGACTTCTGTTTTGGTCTTTGGTCTCTCTGAATTCATCATCTTCTCCACCTTTCCCTTTTCTGGCTGCTTTGTGTCGCCTCCGACAACAAAACCTAGGAAATCCTACTGTCTAGCCCTTCATACAGTGACACATCCCTGTATGACTCTTCTGGAAACTTAGGCAACAAAATCTCCCCTTCTTCTGCTGGGTCTCTTTCACCTCATCAATGATTGCTGCTGCGCCTATGTGCTGAGTCTCACGCTGAATATATTTGCGGAGAAAATTCGCATGGAAAAGTTTGGTTTCCCATTCACATCAATTCGGTAATCCCGATCGACCTTTTCAGTGATGGTGAATGGTCCCTTCCAATGCATCAGCAGCTTGTTGTGATCCGTGGGAAGCAGTAACAGGACTTGATCTCCCGCCTTGAGGGATTGCTTCCTCACCTTCCTGTCATATTGCTTCTTCTGAACGACCCTAGCCTCCTGCAAACCTTCCCTTGCAAACTTACATGTCTCATACCTGTGCCCGCCTTTGGAACAGGGCGAGATTGGGCCAATCAGATCAACAGCCACTCTCCTGAATGGTGTGTCAATTAACGGGGGATGTTTAAGAGGCGCCTTCCTCTTCACCCCTCTTGTGGCTGACCTTTGACACACGTCACATGACATGCAGAAACGCTTGATGTCTGCCATTGCCCCTGGCCAATGAAAATCATCGAAGATTCGGTCAGCTGTTTTGCTGGTGCCGAGATGACCCGCCATGAGCGACTCGTGACCCACTGACATGACAGTGTCATGATAACCTGCTGGTACCTCTAACTGAGTGGTCACCTTACCTGTCTTCCCCTTGGTGAACACTCGGTACAACAGCCCGCCTTTCACAAGAAATTCTGTCTCACCTCCTCTAACCACCTGTTTCTCTCCACCTCTTGCCAACTCCCAAGACTTCACGAGCGAAGGGTCTTGTTCCTGCGCTGCCCTAAACTCATCAGGCGACACATCTATGCCTGACTTCCTTCCTGGAACGACTAACGGTTTATCAACCTTTTCCTCCTTCTTACTCCGTGTTTGAACTGCTGCCCCTGTAGCAGTCAACAACTCAGGATCCCCTGGATCCCTTGCCCCTGGAATATTTCCAATGATCAGATCATGAAGGGGCTTCTCCATCACCAGCGCAGACAACTCGCCTGAGAAGTAAGGGGTACGTACTTCTATCTTAGCAACTGGGAACTCCCTCACAGTGCCATCGATTAGAGTACAGGTCTGGATTTGCCCTGTCAAATCCCTTTTCTCGACCAGCGTTGTTCTCACCACACCGCATGAACAACCAGTGTCCCGTAACACTTTCACCCTCTGCTGGCCAATCCACCCTTCTTCCACTGGTAACGAACCACTCAGCCTAGTGCCCTCCATCCCTGACACTGACTGCTGTCCAGTGCTAGCCATAGGCTGCACTCCACCCTCTTCAGATTGGATCCCTTTTGGTTCCACTGCAGGTCGTCTCCCCTGGCGACCCTTATCCACCTCTTGCAAGGCTGCTGCCTTCTGGAACCTCATGCGACAATCCCTCGCCACATGTCCCTTCTTGTGACAAATGAAACACCTATTGTCCCTTTGTCCTCCTTTCTGCCCCACCACTGGGTTTGCAGACTGTGCAGAAAACTCCCCTAGTCTCCTTGCACTCTTCTCACCTGTGCCTAGCACCTGTTTCTCCTGCACCTTAGTGCCCAGACGTGCCTCTCTATACACCTCTGCGAACTTCAACAACTCCCCTGCTGTCTCTGGCTGTCTCTCTTTCAAATGTATGGTTAACTCAGGGCCACAACCTGACAAAATCTGTTCCTTCATAACCAGCTCTTTCAATTCAGCGAACTCCTTCTTCGTACCACTCAACTCTAACCATTTCTCAAAATAGTGATCTAAACGTGCACCAAACTGAGTGTACGTTTCACCTGCTTGCAATCTAGCTGAGCGAAATTTCTTTCTGAATCCTTCCTCTGTGAGGTCAAATCCCTTCATCAACGACTCCTTCACGGCACCAAAATCAGATTGTTGTTCTGCAGGTAATGCAGTGAAAATCTGTAATGCCTTACCCGTCAATAGCGCTGACAAAATGACTGCCCACTCTTCTGAAGGCCAACCCTGACTGGTCGCGAACGTTTCGAAATGACTGATGTATGCGTCAATCGAATCGGTTCCTTCAGAGAATTTTGGCAACTTTGGTCAGGGGGCGTAACTGTGCACAGAGTCACTGGAAACTGAACTACCATCACCGGTGGTCTCCCCTGTATTCTCACTCTCTCTAACTCTAATTGAATTCTTAATCTTTCTGTTTCCTGCGTTTCGCTAGCCTGATTAGCCTGAATCCTTAATCTTTCCGTTTCCTGCGTTTCTTTAGCCTGATTATCGTTAGCCTGAATCCTTAATCTTTCTGTTTCCTGCGTTTCTACTGCAACACGGCGTCTTTCCGCTCGCTCATCCCTTTCCATCTTTTGCTGGTTTTCAACGAATGCTCGCAACTCTTCTCCCGAGTAGCCTAAATCACGAGCGACGCTCACGAGTTGTTCAATAGGGGTGTTCTTTTCTTCCGCCATTATATCTCTTTTCTTTGAACAAGATTTTATTACTACGACAGCCAAACTGGTGGTTACCGACACGAGTGACGTAATAGCACAATCCTATGAATGATAATATTAGCTTGGGACAACGTAGTTAGTTTTTATAAGACGCCCAGCGCCTGACCAACTATGAGAGCGAATTATAGGCAATCTGTGCGAAATAAGTACTCCGGGGCTGAAATGCCAAGCTAGTATTAACTATCTTGGAAGCAATGCCAAGCCTAGTATTTAACTATCTTGGGAACATACAGTAAGACAACACCTTGTCCTAGGATTACAACACTTGAATCCCACCCAGCTTCCTCTCTGAGAAGTTGAACAATTATAATAAATGGGCCAGAATATCCTGGCAGGCTCGCCAATAAATTGTCAACCTCGGGTGATGTCGATGGAGGAAGGACTAGCGCACAGCCCAAGATCAAAAGACAAACACACAGACGGACAGAAACGAATACAAATAACCTCAATTTAATCAAAGCAAAATCGGAAATGAAATGAGGTAGGGAACAGTAAACGATAAACAGTAAATAAGTGGGTATGTTTTGCTCCCATGAGGAAACCCAACACAGAGTAACTTTTATTCAAGACTGGCACAGCCTTTTAAACTTGAATAAAGTCAGACAAAATACATAGACGAACAATCTAATAGTGGGGGAAAAACAAGCGCAGGCCAACAACTGAACTGTCTGGCAAAGATTTGGACTTGAGGAGAGGGGAGTTTGAAGATGGAGAAACTGGGAAAATGAAATTTAAAATAAAAAAAAAAAAAAACATTATGTTACAGATATGAAAACTCTTCACTAGCTGCATAAGGGAACCATCACAATCACTTTTGAAGGCAGATATATTTGTATTGCCTGCTCCGAGGGTTTTCACCCACTGGATCGGGACTCATCAGGGAGACACGGCTGGTCGTGTCTGCGCTCCCGGCGTCAAATAGAGACACACCACAGTCCATAATACTGTGGTGTTCTCACCACCATGGGTGCAAAAAAGAATCCAATAGCACCCCCAGAGCAGCCAGTGAAGAGTAGTAAATGCAACCAAACGAAAGTGTGGGGAGGAAAAAAAGCTGTTGTAAAACTAAAGACATTATGCAAATAATATAAAATGTAGGGGACAGTCTTTGAGCCTTCGCCTGAGGATCCACCCAAAGATGCAAGGGAGATCAAAAGACAAACACACAGACGGACAGAAACGAATACAAATAACCTCAATTTAATCAAAGCAAAATCGGAAATGAAATGAGGTAGGGAACAGTAAACGATAAACAGTAAATAAGTGGGTATGTTTTGCTCCCATAAGGAAACCTAACACAGAGTAACTTTTATTCAAGACTGGCACAGCCTTTTAAACTTGAATAAAGTCAGACAAAATGCATAGACGAACAATCTAATAGTGGGGGAAAAACAAGCGCAGGCCAACAACTGAACTGTCTGGCAAAGATTTGGACTTGAGGGGAGGGGAGAGGAGAGTTTGAAGATGGAGAAACTGGGAAAATGAAATTTAAAAAAAAAAAAAAAAATTATGTTACAGATATGAAAACTCTTCACTAGCTGCAAAAGGGAACCATCGCAATCCCTTTTGAAGGCAGATATATTTGTATTGCCTGCTCCGAGGCTTTTCGCCCGCTGGATCGGGACTCATCAGGGAGACACGGCTGGTCGTGTCTGCGCTCCCGGCGTCAAATAGAGACACACCACAGTCCATAATACTGTGGTGTTCTCACCACCATGGGTGCAAAAAAGAATCCAATAGCACCCCCAGAGCAGCCAGCGAAGAGTAGTAAATGCAACCAAACGAAAGTGTGGGGAGGAAAAAAAGTTGTTGTAAAACTAAAGACATTATGCAAATAATATAAAATGTAGGGGACAGTCTTTGAGCCTTCGCCTGGTTTCCTTATGGGAGCAAAACATACCCACTTATTTACTGTTTATCGTTTACTGTTCCCTACCTCATTTCATTTCCGATTTTGCTTTGATTAAATTGAGGTTATTTGTATTCGTTTCTGTCCGTCTGTGTGTTTGTCTTTTGATCTCCCTTGCATCTTTGGGTGGATCCTCAGGCGAAGGCTCAAAGACTGTCCCCTACATTTTATATTATTTGCATAATGTCTTAGTTTTACAACAACTTTTTTTCCTCCCCACACTTTCGTTTGGTTGCATTACTACTCTTCGCTGGCTTTTCTGGGGTGCTATTGGATTCTTTTTTGCACCCATGGTGGTGAGAACACGACAGTATTATGAACTGTGGTGTGTCTCTATTTGACGCCGGGAGCGCACATACGACCAGCCGTGTCTCCCTGATGAGTCCCGATCCAGCGGGCGAAAGGCCTCGGAGCAGGCAATACAAATATATCTGCCTTCAAAAGTGATTGTGATGGTTCCCTTATGCAGCTAGTGAAGAGTTTTCATATCTGTAAAATATTTTATTTATTTATTTATTTTTTTTAATTTCATTTCCCCAGTTTCTCCATCTTCAACCTCTCCTCTCCCCTCTCCTCAAGTCCAAATCTTTGCAGACAGTTCAGTTGTTGGCCTGCGCTTGTTTTTCCCCCACTATTAGATTGTTCGTCTAAGTCTTTTGTCTGACTTTATTCAAGTTTAAAAGGCTGTGCCAGTCTTGAATAAAAGATACTCTGTGTTAGGTTTCCTTATGGGAGCAAAACATACCCACTTATTTACTGTTTATTTTTCTTTTTGTTGGTACTCTAGGAGAGAGAGGGAGGGGGAGAGAGAGAAAGAGAGGGAGGGAGGGAGGGAGGGAGGGAGAGAGAGAGAGAGAGACAGACAGACAGAGAGAGAGAGAGGGGTGGGGGAGAAAAGTTTCAACAACAAAAATGTCCGGAAAATAAATATAGACGAAAGGAATGCCAGTGCGTTGTTCCTTTGTTATATATGAAGTTTTATTCTGGATCACGGCTATAAATTTCTTTCTCCAAGTTCAATTAAAACAAACATATGACTGAATGCTAGATTTGAATACATCATTTGACAGTTTTTTTTAATACTACTCATGCCATGTACTTTAGTACCCTATTCATATAAGTTTCCACAAACAATATTTCTTAATTTGACACCAACATTTTTTTAAATCACAGGAATCAAAATATAACAGGGTTCCAGTAGTTTCCTGTTTTACCTGGCCACAAAACAAATAGCCTTGAACGTTTTTCTACATGGCAGATTTCAACGCATCATTCAACTAAATATTTAAGTACTTTCAGGACTAGAATTTGCCGGATATTCTTAAGTTGTCCTGGGGATAAGTAGATCACAAAATCCACTCGTCCCCTCAGATTTCTACTTGCCCTCCCTGACTAACTAGAGTGGTGTACTGAGCTGTCAGCAGACAAAATTCAATGATGGCATGCTCTGCACATGTACGATGCTAACCTGAAAGGGAGAAATTAAGCAAACAGGTCTGTCGTTTCCATGGTAATCAAATGCAATGCCTGAATATTGTACAGAATATACCTTCTTGCAGTGGGACAGCACTCTACTGGGTTCCATTTTGAGAAATGTAGGGGTGACAGGTTGGGATCTGAAAGGTGGGATGAAGTAGTAGGGAGGGATTGAGGGTGGGGAGGTTGAGCTATAAAAGTGAAAAAGAGAGAAGGGAAACATAATTAGCCTGCACTAAATCTGAGTGGTGGTCACCCTCACTGATGCAGAGCACTTTAACTTGTCCACTGGTAGGTTTAGTTGTCCTGGACAGCAGGGCAGTGGGTATTTCAAGCGCCGACTTTTGTATGTGCAGTGCTTGGCACTCACAGCAAGTGACTAGTTGAACAACATGGGGGAAGGTTAGCCTTGTAGACCAACTAGAAGATGAACTTTTGGCACATTTAACAATCGTTTGACGGAAAGATCGTTACATGTTTCTGCTTTCCTTTCACTACAAAGTACCAGATATCCCCAGACATACAGGAACTTCACCAATTCAGCAGAATGCAGCATACGCCCATTAATGACCTCGATTACATTTCCTGAGATCTCCATCACTACTGGGTGCCAGTCAAGGTGTAGCTCTGTCACTGACTTTGATTTCCTAACTTCAGCACGTGATCACTGCGCATGGCACCTGACTCCGCAACTTCCTTTCTCTGCCTTCCTCTCTCAAACTCTCTCCGAGTACAAAACATTATCAATCATCCAGACTGTCAACCTCGGGGTATGTCAGTGGAGGAAGGACTAGCGCACAGCCCAAACACACTCACAGCTTGCTTACAATCTCATTCATATATCATGCATTCGTCACATCAAACCACTAGTAAAGTCTATAACTTTACTACACATGATCATAGAAAGAAACATCAATGCATATGGAATCAAACAAAATAAAACATTCTCTCTTTCCTTGAACTTCACAAAACCATTTATCTAAATCATCATTAACTAACCCGGGTATAAATAGATTTCTACTTTACCTGGCCAGGTGATCTTAAGCTATTCACGAATCACTGTCTTTTCTTTTCTTCTTTTTTCCCTTTGTTTCTTTTCACTGTCACTTTCACAAGCACAACACAACTGCTGGCACTGGTCAGGTTGGACCGCCGGCACTGGTCAGGTTGGACTGCTGGCACTGGTCAGGTTAGACTGCTGGCACTGGCGTTGGCCTGTGGTTCTGCTTGACGAAGTGACGCTGCCAGGTATGAGGTCGAACCCCGGTTCAGATTGAACAGTGATATTAGACATCGATCTGTTCTCCTTCTTTCTTCCTGCATTAAACGCATTTGCACTCTCTCTCTCTCTCTCTTCTAGTCTGCTCTATCAAATGGACATGGTTGCTTTTCTTTTCTTTTTTTCTTTTCTTTCTTTTTCTCTTCATCAGTTAGCAACTCTCTCTCTCCACATTTCTCCTTAGTCCTTCCTCTGCAGACTCTATCTCGTGCTAATGCTACAGCTCGGTTCTGTTCACTCCCCTCATCTCTCTCTCTGCCCTTCTCTCCTCCGAGCCTACACCCAGAACCTCTTCCTCTCTGTCCGTCTCTCTGTTCGTTCTCTCTCTCTTCGTTTCTCTCACTCTCACATCTTTCTTATCCCGTTCCGATCTGTCAAAAAGGCGAGTACCATTGGTCAGAATTTTTCCTGCCTCGTAAAAGGTCACCTCCCTCCTAATTCATTGGACGTTCAAATCGTCAAGTCACATCTACTAGCCTCGCTCTCTGTGGTGGTCAATGGGTCATTTAATTAATTAGCTTGATTTTACCCCTGCCACACAATACCTTCCCCTTCAACTGGCGACATCTGACTTAACGGCCTGTGCTGGTCTCGTAAATTGGCCGGATCAGTCTGACCCAGGCGCCGAGACCCGTCTGGCAAGACATATTGATCCTTCGGTCCAGCCACTTAGTCCGTCTGCCGGACCTATGCTGTCTCCGTGAGCCTCTCCGCTGTGCCTAATTGGCTGATGCGACACCTTAAGTCGTCTGCCTGGACACCAGGATATTTGAGTTGGGACCTTATGTCCAATTGAACTGGCTGGCGACTGACCACGAATTCGGTTTTTCTATTTTTGTCCGTGACACAGACACCATGGTGATTTTCTGTCATTTTTTTCTTATCAATTAAATCTACATAATTTTTGGTTGGGGGGATCTTTGCGTTACCAAAAAATATAGGTAGCCCTACGGTGTGTGGTGCCTGTGCATAAAAAAGGGTGTAACGAAATGCTCGACTAACCCATCCCATCAGTCCACTCAAACCCCAAAACAAAAAAAAGATTTAAAATCTATGCCCACTGTCCCCTCTCAACCCCCCCCCCCCCCCCCCCCCCTTCCTCCGACCTTCTCTTTCTTAGAACGGGGTGAGCCGCACGACACTGTTACAAGAGAAAATTACGTCATGCTGTGCTCGGCGTCATTCTTATCGGCCTACCCCCTTCCCCCCTCAACCCTCCTTCACTCCCAACGGAGCAGCTGATGCCGCAGAAAATTTCACATTGCATTGTAACAATGGCCCGTCTCACACACACCCCCCCCCCTTCCCGGCGCGCACCCTTTTCCCCCCCCCCCCCCCCCCCCTTCCCTCTTTCATGTCTACCATCCGCGTGCTCGCGGACCTCTGGTAAATGATGTCACTGTGTATTGATTTTTTTGTATGCCATGGTGGGTTAACATTGTAACTTTGTACAAATACTTAGTGACTTTATCAAACTGATGAATGATTATTCTGTGTAGCCCGTTTGCTTGCCATCATGGCCAAAGCTCTCTTCGTGTGGTTATGATTCTTTGTTAACAATCTGACCACTATCGTTTGTCTTCACCCTGACTTTTGCCAGTATGCAATTCTATCTAAGATAATAATTCAATGATAAATTTTGATAAGAAAAACAGTCTGCCTGTGCTAGGTTAAAAACTGCTAAGCTGATTTTGTAAATATTGGTGATTGCTGGAATGATCTGTAGTGTATGACTAAGTCTACACCACATGTGTACTTGGACTAAGTGTAGCCCAAATCAATGTGATTTAATTCATAAGAAACATTCCCCCGAAGTCGGAGTGTGGCTGCCCATGTGGCGGGGTAATCAAAAACGGTCACACACGTAATGTTCTCATCCCCAGCTGATGCATTTGTGCCATAGTGTTCAAATACTTCGGCTGTTCGGATGATCCCTGGAGTCTTTTAGCCAGGGTACGACAACAACAACAACAACAACATAAGAAACATGGAAGAGTTGTTTGACTGAAACTCTGTAGCATTGTATTACTGTCTCCTACCCTTTTGTAAGCATAACTCAGCCTTTAAACAAAAGTGGAGATTAATAGTTATTGCAGAAACTCGACCATAGAGAAAACTTTGCTGGCTGAGTCTCACACCTGTTCTGAAAGATAAAAGGGTAAATGTGTGCACTCGACAAACCAGCCAGATTCTCACCTACAGACCAAGTTCTCTTTATCGCAGAACTGGGATCCTGGTCATGCTACACATTGTAGCTACACCATACTCTGGGGCTACGCCAGAAACCGGGGGAATGCCAGACACCATGGCTACACTTTAAACCGGGGCGACACCAGACACAGTAGAGATCAACTACACAAGAGGGGCAGTCACCAGCCACAGTAGAGATCAACTGCCCTCTCCGATATTAGTTAAGCTGTTAATTCCCCTGGACTCAAACCCATCAGACCCTTACCCTCACTTCATGATGAAACAGTGAGAAGCTGTCTATGAGAGTATATATAATATATATATATATATATATATATATATAATATATATTATATATTGGGTATTTATATAGCGCCTATCCTCGGTCCCAGACCAAGCTCTAAGCATTTTACAATAAACACATGACCTCACTCACTCAACGGGCTGCCTACCCAGGTAGCGCCGGCCGAAGAGCAGCCTACTGGCGCTCATTCAGTCGTTTCCCGTACCAAATATCAGCCACTCATTTTCATTTATCTCATTTATTCCTCCAGTTTCTCACATAGGATGCATGGGATGTTTATACGTGTCCTCCATTTCCACCGGTACATGATGGCACACAATAACAGTAAGTGACAATTATTTTTGTGGCTTGGTAAGAAAAATATCCAGTCTATACTGATCTCCAATCTATACTGACTTCCAGTAAAAAAACAATGAACATTTGGAAAGGATTTGGTTCGGGTGAAAATTGTGTGAATAACATATTGGCATTGTGGCAAAGTTGTGTTGGGCAACTCCGTGCAAAACCATGCTGAGCAAAACACATCATCCAGGCATGGTTATAAAGGCGCTACAATGGCAAACGATTGCTGTGTGAGGCACGGTGCAACATGCAGAGAAAAGTAACATGCCCTAGCGGCATTGGGGGCTTTATGAGCAGCAGGCGCCTAAAATTCACGTAACGACCTTCCGTCTGCAGCCGCATGCAGAGTCCAAGGACTGATGAGCAGGGAACGCCGTCCTGGTCCCACCATGGAGGTCCCTCTGTGTTGAACCATGCGGTGCAGCGTCTTTATACGTCGCACATCTAAAATCTTGTCTGCAGCACAGCATGTCGGGTCTCACTGGGTACACTATGGACGTTTCCGGAAAGCTGTCCGGGGCATTTTTTCCAATTTTGTCGCTGCAAAAATTTAGTGAATCGCATCCTGCGATACATCTGCGGCGACAGTCGGCGCAAACAGCCGCTAACACTGCTGGACAGGTGCCTGGGAATCTCCAGCAACGAATCAGCCTCAACACTATGCGGCGGCATCTTCAGGAGAACGGGCTGGCATGTAGGCGTCCTCACAGAGGTCCGGTACTGACACCAAGACACCGGCAGGACAGGCTGCAGTGGGCACAAGCCTGAATCAACTGGCGCAGGCAGCAGTGGGGATGCATACTGTTCTCAGATGAGAGCCGTTTTTGTATTGACATGGCTGACGGTCGTGTCAGAATATGGCGTCGACCTGGTGAACGCTATGCTGACTCCTGTGTGGTAGAGCGGAACTCCTGGGGAGGCCCGAACGTTATGATATGGAGTGCAATTGGCATTAACCACGCCATAGGACCAGTCATCTTTCAGAACATTGGTCCTGGTCACGGACAGGGTGTCAATGCACAGCACTACATCAACCAGGTGCTCAGACCCCATGTCGATCCTTTTTTTGCGCAACACCCAAACTGGACATTCCAGCAGGACAATGCAAGACCACACACCGCCAGGGCCACCCAGCAATTTCTTCAGCATAACAACGTCATCAATGTGCTGCCCTGGCCAGCCCTCAGTCCCGATTTAAACCCAATAGAACATTTTTGGGATGAACTTGGCAGTTGGTTGGACCTCCTGCGTCCACGACCAGCAACAGCGGCTCAACTTCACCAGGCCATCGTCCATGTGTTGGCTGGTGTGCCAAGGGGACGCATCAACCACCTGGTCCACTCAATGAGCCGCAGGTGTCAAGCAGTTGTCAACGCAAATGGTGGCCACACACAGTTTTAGGACTTCAAGCTGGTTTGTCACGTGACCTTGGATTTTCCACACAAAAGACATATTGCTGATGACATTTTCACACATTACCGGTGTAATGAATCAAATCACGTTGAATTCTCGCTTCCACTCTGTACAATTGTGACCATTAAAATTCACCCCCAACCTTCATCTTGTTTTGTTTTCGCGTTTTTTATGGAAGTCAGTATACATCAATTTGGCCAGGCCCACTGTATTCCAACTTAAGCGGCTGCACAGAGTGTAAGCAAGTAAAGTAGGAGTGAGGAGGGCTCCTCATTGTTGTAGTTCAATGAGAACCAAAACATTGCCTATTGAAGTGACATGTAAATATTTACCTATGTGTAAGCAAGTAAAGTTGATGTGTGAAATTGCACTTAACTGGTGTCAGTTCTCTGTTGTTCAATCAAATGTTGAATGTTTGAACTTCTCTCTTCAATTCTGTCTCTCGGAGCTACAAGTACCTCTAAGTAAGAGTACAGGCCTAAGGAAAATTATCTCAGAGCCACTTTAAAAGTATTTTAACAATACCCAGAACAAATAAAAAAATTTCTTTTGATGACTAGTACCGGAAAGTTGCTTCTTCCACCACTAGTAAGAGAGAGGGTGTAGGTGAAGTGTTAGATAATTTTCATCGAGAAATTATTCCAAGTCCTTCCCCTAGAGGACCCGCATACCACTCATCCACCTCTCGTCACAAAGGGAATGGTGAGGCAAGAGAGATGGGAGGGTTAGGGGAAAGAGAAAGTTAGCAAGTGGCAATTAACTCTATAGTTGAGAGAGAGACGGACAGAGAGAGAGAGAGAGAGAGAGAGAGAGAGAGAGAGAGAGAGAGAGTTTTTGAGATTTAAAAAAAAAGTAGCACTTTCAGGCATAAATACATAATGAAAATGTAACCTTTCACAAAAAAAGGAAAGAAAAAAAGTGCTTACTTTGTGACGTCTGGTGGATGAAAGTGCCTTTTTTTTCTTTGGGGCTGCAGCACCTTTGTCTTTAGCAGCCTTCCTCTCAGCCACTATCTGTTCTCTTTCTTTAGCTTCCTGCTCTTCTTTCAACACTTCAGCCTCCACCACACACAGCAGCACACTGAGGTTACTATGCTCTGGACGAGCTGGAGGTTTTGTTCCTGGCGACTGGCGTGGTGCCATTTGTTCCATTGCTGCTGAAAAACAATTTTTTCTCAATGACCACAATCATGTTCTGGTTCACATGGCACGTGACCCTACCGTTATCAAGTTTAAATTCCATCAGTAACATGGCACTATCAATATTTCTAGGACTAATTAAACAGTCATCATAGAATAAGTGATATGTGACAGATTTTGTTACCTGGTGTTGCACAGAAGTGTTGAGAAAATAACAAATGTTAGCGAAAGAAAAAAAACTACAAAATCTGGGAAAATTCTGCAATATGTCATGACACACGTGCATTCCATCCTCGACTGTCATATAACGAAATCTGCTGAGCATTTTTGTTTTTGTTGAAATAGAAACAGTTTCCGAAGCTTTATTTTGAACTCTGTTGTAAAAATCAACTTCCTAATCACGATCATGGAATGGTCAAATACACACACCTATTTCAAATATTGCAACAAACTTGCATATTAAATTTCACACAGTAATTTTAGCTGCAAGTCCTCTCCCTCATACATCAGGAAATACCTAAACAAACCAGGCAAAGCATGAAAATAAACATCATGCAAAAAACAAACGAACAACAAAAGTATAATGTTACATGGTTGTTCAGTGCTAACCGAGTGTCAGCCAGCATGAATTTCATTTCAAATTTCATATTTAGTAATTAACTTCTTTTCTTTTTTTTAATCAATATCATTTAGAGCTTGTTTCCTGTTCGTTTTTGTTTGTTTTGTTTTGTTTGCATGTTGCTACCGATTCCGGGTCAGAAGACGGATCATGTATGTTGATGTATATCCAGGTCCAGAGCATCTCTTTAGCTTAAAGTAACCACCTAAAAGGAGGGCCGCTGGAACAAACTAAGCTGTTCACTCTATACACACTTTCTGACAGTATATGTTTGGATTAAATGACTCAACAGTTTTGGCAAGCCATCTGCAGTTTCATGAACATTTCTCTTTTCCTTTCTCTGATAATAATTATCAAGCCCTCTCTCCCTCCATCCACATTTCAAACACCAAAGGATCAGAAACATTCTCAATGCTACCCTTGCCCCCCAATTCTATAGTAATAACAAAATCGATAGTCTCCACCTGATACTTTGTTTTTGTTATCTGATGGTTGAAGTCAAGAGTTGAAACCAACCAAATTCAATGGTGACTATTCAGTTCGCCTCTTAAGGCCAGGAACAGTGTTTTTACATCACGGATTGCAATTGTTTGATTTCCCTCAATGTTCCCAATGCTTCTTTTGTTGTATGTTAATTTAGCCAATCATCAACACAAACATCTGCAGAAAACTTGAACCAGTTTACACCAACAATGCAAATATCAGAAGAAAAAGAACAAAATCTCATTCCGATTCTCGAATATTTAATCACCAGCATTATGCACCAAGTTAAAGAATAAACAGCACCTCACTACGTCCTAGTTAGTAACTGTTTAAAATTTCATTGAAAAAAATGTTTGCTTTTTTAAATGGCAATAAATTAAAATAAAGGGAAAGACCTAATCATTCAAATTTCTTGTAAGCCTATATGAGCAGCAAAGTTTCACTCAAAAACAAAAGGCTAGCCCCAATTAAGTTTGCTTTAAAAATTTAATGCAAGCTGTCCGATTTTTTCCTCTGTTTAATTGTCAATTGGGGTGTGTGGGGTGGGGTGGTGGGGGGGGGGGTTGCGCGCGCGGGTGGTTTCTTTCAACATTCGATTTATACCTTGCGCCCGTTCATTGTGTTACTCCCACACATAAAATCAGCAGACAGTTTTGTAAAATACGCTTACTGCCGTAACACGATCACATGTGTGTCGGCTGAGAACCGTCTCATTATCCAGCCTTCTATTCATCATTCCTGTTAACAAAAATACTGTGTGTATATTAAGATGTAAGGCCCTTCTGGGATGCAAATGTCAGTCATCTGATCAAATCAATATTCCTGTCAAGCGCGATCTGACAGTCAATACAATGGTAAATCTATCGATGGTCTGTTGCGTGTTTGGTGATCCATTACTCACGCAAAGAAACAAATCAATATTTGCGCACTTCGTTGATCGTTCAGCCTATCATTAATTGTAGTAATCAGAAACATACAAGCTAGTTCTTCTTGTCATCAATTGACAGAAAAAAGAGGCGTCGCGACCGATATCCTTTCAAGCTTAGGTTCTTGCGCGATTATTGCGCTATTTTCGCACATTTTTCTTATGCGATCAGTGGAGAACATTTGATAATGGAAACGTAGCAAAAAAAGATTTATACAGACCGTAGTAATACTGAATTATATCATTCGCTAAACAAAACTAAAGCTGGACCAAGTCTTGCATCAAGTTTATCTATTTTCTATATTAGCTATAAGAATTAAAGAAGAGTTACAACACACACGAACTTCCAACAGCATGCTGTGTGAAAAGGCCTTAAACGACAGAAAGCAGAATTGCCAGTTTGCACATTCAACCCATGAACACTAACCAAACGCGTGAAACACATACTGAAAAGAAAAGAAACATTACGAAGACTTCCTTTCCATAATTTCTTTAAACGTCTGCTCCTGACAACACAAACTCCTGACGAACTCAAATTTTATCGTCTGCGCTACTACTTTCAAACAGGAACTCTAATTTGTGTGTGTGCCAAACTCGCTTTCACCGGCACTAAGCCACGCTTCAACTCGGTCAACATTGTAAAACTGTAGGTCTGATGCGTCCCCTGTTGTCTGCACACGAACTGTCAAACTCGCTTACAGTGGGAAAATGTACATCTTTCCCATTCGAGTTTCTACAGATTTGAGCTGAACCATTTATTACTTTAAAAGATTCAAAGTTTAAAAACAAAAATCACGAACGGCACTCCGGAATATCAATTCTTTGATTAGACTTTCAGAATTGTTTTCCTCTCGTGTCACAATACTTTGTGTAATACCAAGAGGCCAACTCTCGCAGATCATAAACAAATGCTGATTTAGACTCCTCTCTCTTGTTCGATGGGCCACTGCCGCACACACATCAATTGATCATATAAAAAATAAATATCTGATATTTTTTTCAATCAAACGCGCTGCCCGATTGACTCATGGGAAAAAAAGAATCTGGGTCTGCATTGGAACACGTGCTCGTAGTCTTCAGGCTAATTAAATGATGATGACACAGCCTCGTTTTGAATTGACATAGCAGTCGACGCATGAGTATCGGTGATGGTAATGGTGGTAGGTTGATGGTGTTACATGTTGTCAATACTCTGTTTAAATGTGCCCACCACACAGTAGGGGTCTTGCTCGTAGTTAAGTTAAAATCAAATCAGAAAGATGCAAACGTTAGAAACCGACTTAATGGGTCCCGTCTATCGCATAATGTAGCTAGTCACCCAACAACGTAGAGATAACGCTGGGCCTCTTGTTTTCAACATGAGCATGAAAAATAAAACCACGTGTCGACAGCAGCGTAAAATGTTGCAACATTACTAAAATCTGTGCACTATTCACAAAAGCACGACTGAATCAGTTTAATTAAACATCAAACAGAAAAATGAATCGCAAACTTTCAAGCGTTCGTTTGACCTAGCTTCACATCCTCGGCGCCTGGAAGACTCCGCGCCTTTCGATTTTTCGTCTGTCGTATCTACTCGAGCAAAGACAAATCTCATTAATATGAAATGAAACTGGAGATAGACTCTAGTAAAGTAAAAAAAAAAAAAATAAAATAAAATAAAAAATGCGCACGAGCTTTTACAAAATACCAAATAACCGGCAAACAATTCTGATCGCATTAAACTGCCTTGTAGGACCAACAAATTCTCAACTTCTACAGCTGGTTAGGCTTTTTAGAACAGTCGATATACTGGAAAGAAAAGAAAAAAAACCAGCATCTGATTACACAAGTCCTATTTCCAAACACAGAATCAGCAAGTCTAATCTCCAAACACTGCTATCGAAATTTTATGTTTCCATAAATCAACACTTACCCTCAGATGTTCCCGCCATCGCGTGTCTGCACCTTATCGTCTTCCTACCTTGCCAGTCGAGGCCGAAATGAACGTGTGCCTGTCTTCTGCTTGCTGTTCACACACAGGAGGTCGAAACGAGTGTCCAGCCACTGGGCGGAGAAACGGACACAGGGCGTGGTTAAGGGCTGGCTGTCGTTGACGGACAGTCAATTGACGGGCTGTTTGAACTGCCAGCTCCCCGCGGTGAGTCCACGATAGCGCAGCGGTACCAGGTTTGCAGGGACCCAGAAGGGTGGAAGAAAAGGAGGCGAGATAGGAGGGTGAGAGCAGGGGGGAATGGGGTGGAGGAGGGGACTGATGAGGAATAAGCGGATCGAAAGGAGGATGACGGGTAGGTAGGGGTGAGGTGGAGGAACAGGGGGTGTGGGGTGTGGGGGGGGAGGATGGAAGTGATGCGGAAGGGGAGAGGATCCTGCCACCAGGAAACACAGAGAGAGAGAGAGAGAGAGAGAGAGAGAGAGAGCGATTTACAAAACAACACACTATAGTAGACGTTTTATTTTCTTTAGGGGGGTGAGGCTAGAGAAAAAAAAAGTTGAGAATGGCGACTGAGGAATAATGAAGAATACGAAACGCAACAGGAAGACGAGATAAGATGGAGCGGGGCAGGGAAGGGATGAAAAACTGCATGCCGCACGCACGCACACACACACACACACACACACACACACACACACACACACACACACACACCACACACACATTGATGAAAACAATTATGATGATAATAAATAACAATAAAACAATAACAATAGCAATAATAGCAACAACGACAACAAAAAACAACAACAATAACAACATTAATAAACAAAAAACAACAATAATAACAACAACATTAATAAAAAGTATGACAATAATAACAATTATACTAATAATAACACTATTATATAATCATTATAATAATGATGATAATAATAGTAGTAGTAATAATAATAATAACAATAATAGTAGTAGTGATAATAATGATGATAATAATAATCATAAGGACAACAATAATAGTCCCCACACACACACAACACACACACACACACACACACAACGTCTAATACCACAGAATTTTTTTTTAAAGAAGTAAAATGAAAGTACTATTACACTACTACTACTACTACTACTACTACTATAACATACACAAATCACACACACACAAAACACACACACACACACACACACACAACACACACACACATGCGCGCGCGATTATAACAATGGTGATAATAATGAAAATAACAACAACAATACGATGATGATGATGAGATGATGATAAGATGACCCAACAAGAACTAGCATGAACCACGTTCTACACAGAAAACAAGAAATGGAATCACTACCCCCACCCACCTCCACCCCCATTTCCCCCGCCATCTCCACCACAACATCACCACTCCCAACTTACTGCTCGCACCCTCTTCCTCAACCACCACCACCTACAAAGAAAAAGGGGGGGGGAAATATGGAAAAGACAAGGAAGAAGAAAAGGGGAACAACATAGAAAGAATTATATAAACAGTACAGTATACAACATGTGACAACAGGAATC
>CM031605.1:39721607-39724107 GCA_018398815.1 Conus ventricosus
TTTTCTCCATCCGAATCAAATAACATCCGATATTCAAAGTTGTTGGGGAATATTTTACATTTCATATTCAGTTGTGTTAACATTTTATTTTCCTAATAAGACACCACGTCGTTTGTGTATCAGTTATATCTTTGTTCCTTCCAAGAGCAGAAATTGCACACGAGTTATGTCGCACAGAAATATTCACCCAGCACGTAGTTTGACCACTGTCTCCTGTCGAGTTCGCTTCAACTACTCCATTCATGAATTAATTTGATTATTTTATTTGTGTGCTTTCGGCGTCTCTTCCTTTACCCCTTTCCAATGAATTTTATATTTCTCGTTTTTCTTTTCGAATTTAATCAGAATGGTCATTACTAGATTTACACACACACACACACACACACACACACACGACACTATAGGTGATCTTCATCCATACTACGACGGCTTTTGTTAAGTCAGTAAACAAATAAACGTTGTGTGTGTGTGTGTGCGTGCGTGCGTGTGTGCGTGTGTGCGTATGTGTGTTTGTGTGTGTTCGTGCGTGTGTGCGTAGTGTGTGTGTTGTACGACCATCAACCTGAGCTTCACGACTTTCTTGTTCCAAGTCCTTGCTAAGCATCCGACAAACAGCCAGTGTGAGACAGACACAACCCCCCCCCCCCCCCCCCTCCCCGCCCCTCCCCCCCCCCCCCCCCCCCCCCCCACACACACACACACTACTCCCTCATCTCCTTCAGACTGTCCCATAGTAGGTCAGACCACATGGGTCTCAGCTGAAAGGTTTGTGTCAAGACATGACATGTACGTGTGCCATTTGGAAGGTCCGTTGAAGTATCACAAAGACGACTGAGGCACGTCACATGTCACATGTTCACTGTTCGCATGATATATTCAAATACTTTGTTGATTCCATCCCAAACCCAAGTAGAGTATTTCAAATCAAATTGAATATCATCTGACGAATTAGTAAAGGACAGGAGGGGGAAAAAAAAAGAAGTCACGTGATATCTGGTAAGCACGCTTTCCCAAACCAGTATGGGTTTTCTGGGACAATCGTCTTTTTGTACAAACTCTGTCAAATGCGTGTGCGCAAGGTGGGGGGAGGGGGGGGGGGGGGGTGGTGGTGTGAGAGAGAGAGAGATAGTGAGAGAACAACTACAAAAATATCTATCAATATGACATATGTGGCATGTATTCACGTCTCTCCATCCTGTAAATTAGATTTTATAGTGATATTGTCACAGCCACATACCCCTTCCACTATCAACACCCACCCAAAAGCAATGGAGAAAAAAGCTGACTGAATTTAGAACTGAAATTCTTCTTTTTCTTCTTCTTCCTATAAAAACTGGTTCAATCAAAAATGAGTAGGTCACCAGCGCACATGTTAAAAAAAAATCTGAAATCGACTGAAAACTTCACCAATTTCTGAATTCAACCTGCGCACAAGTACACACACACACACACACACACACACACACACACACACACACACACACACAATTCTCGATAAATGTGAACAAACAAAACATCAAAGAACCACCCATTACATTGTTATAAGAAGGTCCTTTTTTTTCTTCTGCTGTCGGGTAGACTGGAGCGAGGCAGAGTGACACGTTGAACTGGTGCGGCATGAATGAACCCGAGCAATCTTAACTGTCCATCGTTCAGTCTTTTCTTTTTCTTTTTTTCCTTCCTGCACTTTTGACCACACACACACACACACACACACACACACACACACACACACATACACACACACACACACACACACACACACACACACACACATATATATATATATATATATAATCTAACATAGAAAACAGCCTGCGCTTTCTTAGCTCGAGTTATAAAGGAACTTCCATTCTACAGGCTCGAATAATTTCTAGGTTGGTTGTTTTTTTTTCCAGTGTTTCAGAAAGCTGTGGTGTATGGTTTTAAAAATGTTGTGTATGAAAAAGAAAGCAGCCCATGGTGATTCAAATACTCTGTTAACTGTGTGCTAGAGGCATTCTTTTCAAGGAGTACCTATCACATTTGAATCTGTTGTCTGCGGTTTCTTTGCCGGTGATCTCACAAGTTTTATACACAATCAAAGCAAACATGCAGTTAAACTTGAAGTTAATGTTCACGGATTTTCAATAATAAAGAAAAATCGACATTGATTTTTTTATCTATTGAATCTTCTGAAAACGTTGGCAGATGAGATTTCAAAATGGCGCAGTCAAAAACTTTGTGGGAAACTGATTTTTTTTCTCCACAACAGCTTGTAATATTTTTGCTAAAAATTTCGTATTGAAAACATTGAAATAAAGCCTGCGTGCAAGCGATGCAATGTCTTACATTAAAATTTGTTAATTCCTGAGCGACTGAGGTGGTGCATTATTTCTAGTATTAAACGCATTGCTACAAAAGTTGCTCGATCTATGTCCACACTCTCAGTGAATTTTCTTAATTCCATTCCATGAAGCCTCTTCCAAGAAACCTGTACGTTTCCGCCACAGAAAGTTGA
>CM031605.1:39729107-39780863 GCA_018398815.1 Conus ventricosus
GGGGGCACGTCGTCTGAAGACTCCCGATCCAAGCGTAAGTTTATATTTATTGAAACATTGAATTTCAGTATCTGTGTAAAATTTTATTTGATTCAGTGTTTGGAAAGCCAACTTGTAATCGGATATTTTTTTTACTCTCAGTCGTGTTGACTGCTCTGTGTGACCAGCTGTAGAAGTTGAGAATTTGTATTAGGCAGTTTCATGCGATCAGAACTGTTTCGCAGTTGTGTTCTATTTTGCAAGGTTTATCAAAACCACTTCGACTCATTTTAATGTCGTTTTTAACCTACTACCACCAGTTTCATTTCATATTAATGGGATTTGTCTCCGCTAGGGTAGAGATGACAGACGAAAAATCAAAATGGCGGAGGCTCGCAGGGAAATAACTTTCGGCGCCAAAGATGTAAAACTAGGTCGAACGAACGTTGGAAGTTTTGAGTTGAAAAATTGCTAACAATGTTTCAGTTGAATATTTATCTAACCTGGTTTGGTCGTGAGTTTTGTGACTAATGCACAGATTTGAGGAATATTTCAACAATTCACATTTCTGTCGACACGTGGTTTTATTTTTCATGTTCATGTTGAAAACAAAGACTGCAAGAGGCCAAGCGTTACGGTTATGTTGGTGGTGACCAGCTATATTATCTGATAAACGGGTCCCATTTACGGTTTCTAACGTTTGTATTTTTCTGATTTGCTTTTAATGCGACTACGAGTAAGATCTTCTACCGTTTGGTTGGTTTTATGTGATTTCCTCGGCGCATTCAAAGCCAGTGAACATAACATATAACACCATCGATGCTCATACTATGGCGTCGACTGCTATGTCAATTCAAAACGAGGCTGTGTGAACTTTCTAAAAATATCAGAAACATTTCTAAAAATAATCTGTAAGACTGCTAACAAGTGTTTCAACGCAGACCTGATCCCCCCCCCCCCCCCCCCCCCCTTTTTTTTTTTTTTTTTTTTTAAACCACTAGTAAGAGAGCGTGTTTGATCGGAAAGTCGAAAATGTCATATATGTAGTCAGTTGACTGTTCTGTATGGCAGTGGCCAACTGTTAGCTTGAAGGAAACCCCAGATGCCGGAATGCATCATGTTTTGTCCTCTTTCTTTTTAAAAATCAGCTTTAGTTTCCGCCATCAGTGATCTCGCTTTCAAAGTAAGATAGCTGAATCTTAATTAACAAGTGTTTATGAAGTGCAATAGTTCCACCACCTGAGTGTCCTCTCCCCTCCCCCCCCCCCCCCCCCCCCCCCTCTCCTCACCCACAGAATGTACCTGACATAGAGGAGAAAAATCTGAAAGTTGTCAAATATTCCAAAGGGCTGATGTATCATTCCTCTGTCTTTCTTTTTTTTCACTTTTTTTTTTTGCTTTAAGAAAAAAAAAATAGGCCTTTCCTTGGGTTTGTTTTCTAAAGTTACTTTTTTTTTTCAATTAATAAAGGGTCCTAATCAAATCCTCGGTGACTCAAATGGGAAAGAAGCTCATTTTTCCCCAGTAAGATAAGATGATCAACTGACAGAAAAAGTTTTTTTTTCATTCAACTTTGTAATCTTTAATCGCAGGAGGCGGAGGAGGGGGAAGGGGTTGATATAGCCAGAAATTTATTTTGTGCAAAGTACTACTATAAAGTTCTATGAATGTTTTTACCTTTTGTTTTCAGGCATCCAAATTAAAAATTGAAAAAGGTCTGAAACTTGAAAGCGATGTATAATGAAAATACTGTGAAATAACGAGAGATCAGCCTTCCAAAAAAGAAAAAAAAGTGATCTCAAACTGTAAGACTTTTTTTTTAAAAGTGAATTACTTGTGCGAAATGTGAAAAACAATCAAGAAAACTTGTTTGATTAATGGCGCTTGCATTTCGTAATTCAAACCGCAAAGAAAAGTGATATATGAAAAACAAGAAATTCTCCAAAGCTGGAAATCCCCCCCCCCCCCCCCCCCCCCCATACACACACACACAGAGAACCCCCTAAAGTGTAGGAGACCATTCAGGGCTGAGCTTTAACGTTCGCCAACTCGCCAATGGCCCCTAAAATTTGAGTCGGGCGAACTCAATTTACAGTACCATTCGCCCGGCTGGCGACCTAAAAATCACCGCCAGTGATTCTGTACCTGTACACAAACGACATGCCCTGTAAAAACAGCGCCTGCCGACTGCCATCTTTCATCACTGCCGTGCTGGGGCTTTCCCTGCCGAGGTTCAGAGTCGCGCGAGACTTGCCATTTCCGCTCTTCCGCTTACTTGTTCAGTCGGTGGTCATGTGGCGCTTTTTAACCGGTGTCTCTGAGCCTCCAGCAAAAAAAAAAAACTAAGTCAGAAGAAGAAAAAAAAGAAGCAGAATAAGGAATATGAAGAAGAGAAGAGAGATCGAAAGTGGGTGCCAGGATGGAAGAGGACAGAAACAGGGAGGAGAGAGCATGGCTTGTGTACGATGCCGACAAGAAGGAGATGCACTGTGCTGCACCCTGCCAACCAAGAGTGCTGCTGAGGGCAAAGAGAGGTGGAAGAGGATGAGATTAGGTCTGGGGGAAATGAGGGAGGGAGACAAGAAGAGGAAGAGGAAGACAGAGAAGTTGAAGAAAGTGATGATGAAGAGGAGTTGTTGGAGAGTCTCAGTGCTGGGTTAGATGGTGATGACTTTGCTGACCTGAGGAAGGCAGACCCAAGCTGCTTCACCTTTTTCAACATTGAGGATGATGATGATGATGATGATGATGATCTGGCCCTTGGCAGACTGTAGACTGAAGGTGCTTCAGGTACAAAACTGGGACAAATCTTGTCATGACGCTTTTTACTTAGAACTACTAGTCAAATGCTTTTGGATATAAAAGATCTCTTTTTCTTTGTCAGTTATGATATACCTGGGTGGCAATATCAATGACAACTGAAAATAAATTTGTTTTCCAAAATTAATGAGCAGAAACAGTGTTATTGTTGTTGTTGAAAATAAGCGTGTGTATAAGCTGCAAATTTAAAATAGGACTGCATTTTCAATGAAAGGGTCTGGCAACCTGAACAATTTTCTGGCAACCTCAACCTCCCAGGTTAGGAGCCCGGCTGGCTCCTTAGCCTGGCTTGCTAAATCTCAGCCCTGTCACCATGGTTTCCATGATTTGTTCTTTCCTTTGAAAATATTATATTTCGCTCAGTAAAGTATTTCACTCACTCTTTGGCCTTTGGTGAGATTCCCCATTTTTCCGTCTTTTATTTACTTTTTTTTTTTTTTTCTTTAAATTCATCCATGTGATCACCTTTGCAGGCATTCAAGACACAGCTTTTGCCAAAGTTAAAATGCATGTTCTCTTCCCCCCCCCCCCCCCCCCCCCCCCCCCCCCCCCCCCCCCCCCCCCCCCCCGCTTTACCAACAATTCTGTTCATTTTGCTTTACTGTCGATTTTTGCTTTACTGTCGATTGTTGTTTTACCTAAATTTCATGCCTGTATGTTCTCTTTCTTTTATAACAAAGTGACCGATGTAGTATATTGTACGAGTTGTGCTCCTTTATCATCGTCACGCGCTGTTTACAGTCTTTGTGTTAATTTTAAAAAGTAGAACTACCATGAAATTATAATATCGTGAGAAAAAAAAATCCGTCTGTTGGTATGAACATGGTTTATACGCTCCTTGAAACTCCTTTAAATCTGACAGCGAATTTCAAGGCCTTGAAAACCTTTGAAGATAATTAATGTGGTTTTGTTGACCAAACCACATTGAAAACCCTTGAAAATTAAGTCATCAGCTCCAAAAATTTGGAATGTGGCAAAAAGAAATGGCAGTTTGATTTTTCTGCGTTCAGGTTAATGAAAAATTATTTGAAAATTTCATTTGCAAACATTGTTGCGATCCTGGTTTGTTATCAGCTATATAACTAGGGGAGATGATTTGTACCTTGATCAATTTTGAAGTTGGAAATTATCTCCCTTGGTTAATAGCAGACGACAATCCAGAATCACAACGATGTTTGTAGAACGCAGAAAAATCAAACTGCCATTAAGTTTTTTCAAGTTTTACGCAAGTATTGTAGCCTTGAAATGAAACACCCCTTGAAAACTCTGAATTTTGTTCTTGGGAGTCTGTAGGGACCCTGTATGAAGGAAAAAGTAACAAAAGTCATGTGATTCTGTGGTTTACAAAGATGCTCTTAACATACATTTCCTAGTGGAAATGTACTACTGTATCCCTTTCATCCTCTCCCCCCCCCCCCCCTCCCCCCACCCTCAACCACCACTTCAATGGCAGATGAAGTGAATGTTAGCTAGTTATTCAATGTTAGGAGAGGGAAAAAAACCCGGTGTGTTTACTGTAAAATAGAATTCAGCGGGAGAGGAGATATAGGTTTGTTGGTTGGCAGTTTTTCTATTTCTCTGGCTTTTATGTCTTTCAAGGGGAAAAAATTATGAGCTTTTCTTCAATAACATTTTAAAGAAAAATTGTTAGCAAGTCTGTTCATGAGGAAAAATTCATATTCATAGAAGTCATATTCCCACCAGGGCAAGTCTTAATTGATAGATATAACGAGTTACTTGCCACTTATTTTTGTAGACAAGGTACGAAAAATTGAAGGGTGATGGAAACACACACACACACACACACACACACACACACACACACACCTGTCATTATTTTTATTAATGTGGAATGTACATTATACAGATATCAATTAGAAGTTAGAACTAGTATAAAGAGAACCCGAATTATATTGGTTCAACCATTGGAATTGCTTGCATACACACATCACAACGATTTACACCAACATATCACCAAATTAGTTTGATTCTACCAATGGACTCACTAGTCTCAAACATGCACATGCGCACGCATTTGTGCGTACGCATGCACACACACTAGCACACACACACACACACACACACACACATACATATATATATATATATATATATATTTATACACACACACACATGCACACTCACACACATGCGACGGTGACTACCACCAACAACTGTGAGATTCAACCAATGAATCTCCAAGTTGATTTAGTTCTACTAGTGCATACACATGTGCAGCAAAGAGCTGGTTACCGTGAGGTTAATGCATAACTTCCATTCTAAATCATATTCAGTTTCCCGAAACTACCCTTTGTACCCACAGCCCAAACTTCACAAGCCAGAACGGATGCTTCAAGTGTTTACTTAAGCTGTCATAGCCAACAAAATGTAAACCATCTAGCAGGTAGAAGAAGCCTTCCCGAAGGTGTTCATCCCTCAAGCCAAGCACAGCTGAATGGTTATCGTGACCTACCTGCAGGCCGACGGTCACTGAACGGCAGTGGTTACCTGCCACAACTGCCACTCCTCAAGCCCACTGTAGAACTGAGGAAATGGCTGTTGGCGGAGGCTGGATGCCTTCCTCACCCAGAAGCAGTTGGTCGATAAGTACTTGTCACCACCTTCTTGGACATGAGAATTACTTCCTTGTTACTCTCCCTCCTTTAGTATCCAATTCGGGGTGCAGGAGTTTGCACCTTGAAGGACCCAGGGAAACTAATCTCAACACAAGCAAAATTATCCTTAGTTTGCTTTATTTTTGTGAGCGTCCATTTGTCTTCCATTGAGTTAAATCTGAAAAGGATATTGTGTAGCTCTAGAATTTTATCTAGTTGAAATGGTTTGGGGAAAGTGCACGTTGCTGTACGTATGGTATTTATTTGTATTTATTTAGTTTGAGAAAGAGTGATTAAAACTAGGGGGAAAATAATACATGTCTAATTTTTTCTATTTTCTATTCTATTTACTACTTCTCAAGCTTCAGATTTTCATTAACTCTCAAGATCAGATGGTGTGTTAGGTGTCCTGTGTTACAAGCATATGTGACATTTCTCAAAATCATCTATTTATCAGCTGTACGGTTGTGTATCAACAAGTGAACTAGACATGTCTGTCTGTCAGTTGCAAATATTAGATATGTGCTATTGAATACAGGGGTGGGAGACTTTCCATATTGATACGGAATTCCATATAGCAAATTTTTCCTTTTTTTTTGTTTTGTTTTGTTTTTTCCATGTGTGTGTTCCGATTCAGGTTTTCGCTCCACTCGTATTTGAAATCCGCCATCTTGTTTTCAATGCGTGAAGACCATATCATCGTGCTCTATATTTAAATTTGTCAAAAATGGAGCTGATTAACAATGAAGCAGAGGCATGGAAGGTCGACAATGACCTGGAGAAAAACAAATGGAGAAATGAATGGATGGATGAGATGGATGAATTGAACCCTCTGTTCCAAAAACGGCTGCAGAAAACAAATGAAGTGGGCGCTGCTTGGTGTATACTGTGCAGTCGGAAGCTTGTATACAAGTCAAATGGACAAAAGTTGATCGAAGTGCATTCCCAGGAGGCGAAACGTGAAGAGGTTGAATGCGCTGAAACATACATCAACTCTTCCTGCTGCTGCTCCAGTAATGGCACCGGTGTCTAAAGTTTTTTTTTTGTTTGTTTTGTTTTTTTGCTGTCCCAACCTCTGCGCTACCTTAGAGGCAGTGCACCCACGCCGCTTATTCCGACACCCCGTCCACAGCCGCAGCCTGGTCGGCCCCGCCGCAGCCCCGGCACCGGCAATCCACAGCGAACAGTCAGTGTCAAGTCATCAAGAGGCTATCCACTGGAGGAGACACTGCACTGCTGCTCAGTTACTTCGGTGGTGTTCAGTGGCGCCTGTTCTGATCTAACATACGCAGGACACCACCTACTAAGCCCCCTACTGACGACAATAATTGCATAGTCGTGGAGCCGGCATGAGTGAGCTCTCCCTCCGGAGGGCGCCACCACGTCCGTCCAACAACAGCCCCATGGACTCGCCGATACCGGTGACCCCGACGGAACCAAACCAAGACCACAGACGTGAAGAGGACATCGAAATTGAGGTCACCGTGAGAGCAGGGCATGAAGGGCACAGAATTTGAGACTTTTTTTTTATGCTGATGAATGAGGATGATTAGGATCATGCTACAAATTGCCATTTCGGTCTGAGGCTACATGACAGGGCTGTACTCTTCACTTCCTTTCATAATATATCCCGGCGTCAACCAGGCCCGAGAGATACAGGCACCTGCAGTGTTGGTCAAGAAATTTGAGCAACACTCTCAGAAACGCATCCATTAAGTAGATGAAACTCGACTGTGTGGTCCCAGCCTTCCCAACTGAGTCCGCAGTAAACTCAATTCTGGGTTAGAGCCGGTCGTGGCAGAAAAACCCACATGACTCTGATGGGATTCGAACCCGTGACCTCCCAACTGGGAGTCTGCAATACCAACCACTGCGCCACAGCAGCTGGTCCGTTGTCTAAAGTTGATTCCCAGCTGGATGTCAAGATTCGGACATATCGGATATAATCAGTTGATTTTCATTTTCAAGACTTGTCTCTCTGATGTTATCGATTTCCATTTTCAGGACTTAACCCACTGCAGCTTCCAGTTTTCAAGACTTGCCCCTCTGCTAACACTGATTTTCATTTACAGACTGACCTTGCTGCAGTCACTGACTTCTGTTTCCAAGATTCGCCCCAATGTAGGTTTAAAAAAAAAAAAAAAATCTAATCCCACTGATTTCTGTTTCCGAGAAACTAGTCACTGTAGTCATTTAAAAGTTGACCCCACTGCTGTCACTGACTTCTGCTACCATGATTTGCCTCACTGCAGCCACTGATTTCCAGTTCTGTATTCGCCTTGCTGCTTTAGCTGAAGACTTTTTCAAGTTCACTCACTGCAGCCACTGATTTCCAGTTCCGTATTCATCTTGCTGCTTTAGCTGATAGACTTTTTCAAGTTCACTCACTGCAGCCACTGATTTCCAGTTCCGTATTCACCTTGCTGCTTTAGCTGATAGACTTTTTCAAGTTCACTCATTGCAGCCACTGATTTTCTTCTCAAGAGTTGTTCGGTTGGGGTTACTGATTTATTGTTTCCAGGTTCATCCACTCTAACCATTGACTTTCATTTTGTAGATGCCCCATTGCCCCAGCCACAGATTTCTATTGTAAGACTTGGCTCACTGTAGCTTTTGATTTTGCTGTGTTTGTTCCAATTCAGTGCTAGTGCAGACATTGACTCTGCTGAATTTAAGCCATGTAAGACTAAAAACAAAGAAAAACAAAAACAGGAACCCTCATTCTTGAACTTATAATAGATGAAGTGATTGAAATTTGGCCACAGTCTTCTATTAAGATCACTGGTGAGTAATATAATTATAAATTCCATCCGGTTTTGTTTTGATGGTTTACTGAATTAAATATGTGTTGTAAGTACTTGGCATAACATTTTCAGTTTAATATTTAAATTTTAAGCTGCAAGTCATATTTTGTCATATTGGGAGTTAATTATTTACTTTGTTTTCAAGGAGAAGCCACAAAAGTGTCTTGGCAAGACAAATTTTCTTCAACGTGTGGGTGGCAATTGCCCCCCCAGACCCCCTAGCAGGGCATTGTCCCTTCACTGCACCAGGGGCCTAAAGCACCCCCCCCCCCCCCACCCCGGCCTTTACAGTATAGCTATGATTTTCTGCTCCCACCCCTGTGAATAGATGGATTTTCATCAACCAAGTCAAAGACATGTCAAGTTTTCAGAAAAATAACTCTTCAGAGAACTGGTGTCACCAGTCGTGAGCATGCATGATTCTTTTAAAGAGATTTGCATTTTATGAGCTGGAGATCTTATTGTGTTAATTGCTATTAAAGACATTATTGAGGAGTCCATTATGTCAGCTTTGATATTTTTTGACATTTTCGTCTGTTGATCTACATCCCTTTAGTTTTTGTTCAATAATTAACGTGTAGCATACAGTAACACAAACTGAAGTATGAAGTCAAGTGTTCTGGTTCAGTATGTAGTAAACAACTGGTTTTCGATAGCCGGAAGTTTCCCCTAGATAAGTTGGCTCCTGTTGATTTATTGCAATTACACATTGCACCACACATTTTTAAAAAAGATAAGAGGCTCTAACATGGAGCAGGATGTCAGTCATGTGTCCGAAATAAACTGTTTTCAGTCATTATACTACTGACTTTGCCAGTCAGCTCTGCCCACAACTGTCTTTGAATATTGTAAAAACAACTGGTAGCAGTAGAAAACCTGTCTCCTCTTCGATAAAATATTACAGCTCACAGGTGATATGTTGGGAAGAGTCAAAATCCAGTTGTGATCAGTTCGACAGCCTGGTTTCTTCTGGTGTATTTATACAGTCTTTGAATGGTACTTGACTGGCTGTGGTTAATTTATGGTTATTGTGCTTATTGATTTGCTGATCACTATCACTGTGTAATTTGATTTGGTTCAAACGACTGAGACAGAGTTGATGGCTGCAAACTTGCACAGAAATATTTTGCATGTTTATCAGAAATCATTAGAAAGAGAGAGGTTTGGACACTTCAGGCTCTAGAGAATGATTAAAAAAACAAACGTTTTTGCTTGTTTTTTTTTTTTCTTTCTTTTTTTTCCTTTTTTTTTTTTTTTTTGTTGTCTTCCAAGGTATTGAAATATGTTGATGGTGAATAAGTCAATAGTTTTAGTTTGTTTATTGTTTGTTATATTAATACTCATGGAAACATTCCCTATTTTTTCACCAGTCTCTACTACAGAAGGCGAACCTGCAGAGCAGGGGAGACAAGCTATAATTGCACTTATCAATGATTGCAAGTGATTATTATTGCCCTTTACTTATCTTTCTTTCCCAAGTTCTTGCAAATGTTGATGTTTAAAGGGAAGGAAAAAAGAAACAAGGACACAAACTTTTAGCTTACAGTGAATAATTACAGAAACATCAGAAGTATTGCAAAATAACAATGATAGCAGTCTTCATACCACCATCAATGATGATAATTACAGATAAGAAGAAAGAGAGCTTTAATTGTAGGACATGAATTATATTACTCCAGATTTTAAAAGCTCTTGCCCCCTTCCAAACTGAACAATTCAGTAAAGAATAAAAAGCAGTTTATGAATGGTAATGCATGACAGGCTGCAAACTAGTTGGAGAAAGAAAAAGAAGAAAAGAATGAGCTCAGAAACATGTCTCATTTCGTAGGATTCTTTCATCTGTGCCATTTCCTACAGTATTCTGCACACTTTCCCACTTCTTCTCAGCCTCTTTGCCCCTTAAAATGTTACCGTAAGGTTTTTATATTGTCAGTGTTTTTTGTTGTTATTTTTTTAAGAAAGCTTTGTAATTGCTATTTACGAAAGGAAATAATTTTTCACAATGATTTGAACAGTAACTAGGATGGGTTTAAAAAAAAAAAAATTATTGCCATTAAAAAAGCAAACAGTTTTTTTTCAGTACTACTACTACTAGGATGTAAGGTTTAGAGTGAGGTGCTGTTTATTCTTGAACTTGGTGCATAATGCTGGTGATTAGAATTTGAGAATCAGAATGAGATTTTGTTCTTTTTCTTCTGATATTTGCATTGTTGGTGTAAACTGGTTCAAGTCTTCTGCAGATGTTTGTGTTGAAGATTTGCTAAATTAACATACAACAAAAGGAGAAGCAATGGGAACATTGAGGGAAATCAAACAATTGCAATTCGTGATGTAAAACCCCTGTTCCTGGCCGTAAGAGGCGAACTGAATATTCACCATTGAATTTGGTTGGTTTCAACTCTTGACTTCAACCATCAGATAACAAAAACAAAGTATCAGGTGGAGACTATCGATTTTGTTATAACTGTAGAATTTGGGGCAAAGGTAGCATTGAGAATGTTTCTGATCCTTTGGTGTTTGAAATGTGGATGGAGGGAGAGAGGGCTTGGTAAATTATTATCAGAGAAAGGAAAAGAGAAAATGTTCATGAAACTGCTGATGGCTTGCCAGAACTGTTGAGTTCATTTAATCTAAACATATACTGTCAGAAACTGTGTATAGAGTGAACAGCTTTGTTCCAGTAGCCTCCTTTTAGGTGGTTACTTTTAAACTAAAGAGATGCTCTGGACCTGGACATACATCAACATACATCATACATGATCCGTCTTCTGGCCGGAATTGGTAGCTACATGCAAACAAAACAAAACAAACAAACAAAAACCAACAGGAATCAAGCTCTAAATGATACTGATGAAAAATAGAAAAGAAGTTAATTACTAAACATGAAATTTAAAATGAAATTCATGCTGGCTGACACTCGGTTAGCACTGAACAACCATGTAACATTATTGACTTTTGTTGTTGGTTTGTGTTTTGCATGATGTTATATTTTCATGCTTTGCCTGGTTTGTTTAGGTATTTCCTGATGTATGAGGAGAGGACTTGCAGCTAAAATTGCTGTGTGAAATTTAATATGCAAATTTGTTGCAATATTTGAAATAGCTGTGTGTATTTGACCATTCCATGATCGTGATTAGGAAGTTGATTTTTACAACAGAGTTCAAAATAAAGCTTCGGAAACTGTTTCTATTTCAACAAAAACAAAAACAAAAATGCTCAGCAGATTTCGTTATATGACAGTCGAGGATGAAATTCATATGTGTCATGAAGATATTGCAAAATTTTCCCAGATTTTGTAGTTGTTGTTTTTTCTTTCGCTAACATTTGTTATTTTCTCAACACTTCTGTGACACCAGGTAACAAAATCTGTCACATATCATTTATTCTATGATGACTGTTTAATTAGTCCTAGCGATACTGATAGTGCCATGTTACTGATGGAATTTAAACTTGATAACGGTAGGGTCACATGCCTTGTGAACCAGAAAATGATTGTGGCCATTAAGAAAAAATTGTTTTTCAGCAGCAGTGGAACAAATGGCACCACGCCAGTCGCCAAGGAAAAAACCTCCAGCTCGTTCAGAGCATAGTGACATCAGTATGCTGCTGTATGTGGCGGAGGAGATGATGCTGAGAGAAGAGCAGGAAGCGAAAAAAATAGCAGAACAGATAGTGGCTGAGAGGAAGGCTGCTAAAGACAAAGGTGCTGCAGCCCCAGTGAAGAAAAAGCCAGTTTCAACAACCAGACGTCAAAAAGTAAGCACTTTTTTTTCTTTTGTTTTTTGTGAAAGGTTACATTTTCATTATGTATTTATGCCTCCAAGTCCTACTTTTTTTCTTTCTTTTTTTTAACTAACTCTCTCTCTCTGTCTCTCTTTCTGTCTGTCCATCTCTCTCTCAACTACAGAGTTAACTGCCACTTGGTAACTTTCTCTCTCCCCAAACCCTCCCATCTCTCTTGCCTCACCATTCCCTTTCTTATGCAGAGGCACCACACACCGTAGGGCCTACCTATATTTTTTGATAACGCAATGATCCCCCCAACCAAAAATTATGTAGATTAAATTGATAAGAAAAAAAATTGACAGAAAATCACCATGGGTGTCTGGATGATTGATAATATTTTGTACTCTGAGAGAGGAATGCAGAGAAATGGAGTTGCTGAGTCAGGTGCCATGCACAGTGATCACATGCTGAAGTTAGGAAATCAAAATCAGTGACCGTGACAGAGCTACACCTTGACTGGCACCCAGTAGTGGTGAAGATCTCAGGAAATGTAATTGAGGTCAAATGGGCGTATGCTGCATTCTGCTGAATTGGTGAAATTCCTGTATGTCTGGGGATATCTGGTACTTTGTAGTGAAAGGAAAGCAGAAACATGTAACGATCTTTCCGTCAAACGATTGTTAAATGTGCCAAAAGTTCATCTTCTAGTTGGTCTACAAGGCTAGCCTTCCTCCATGTTGTTCAACTAGTCACTTGCTGTGAGTGCCAAGCACTGCAGTGCTTGATAGTTGCACATACAAAAGTCGGCACTTGAAATACCCACCGCCCTGCTGTCCAGGACAACTAAACCTACCAGTGGACAAGTTAAAGTGCTCTGTATCAGTGAGGGTGACCTACCACTCAGATTTAGTGCAGGCTAATTGTGTTTCCCTTCTCTCTTTTTCACTTTTATAGCTCAACCTCCCCACCCTCAATCCCTCCCTACTACTTCATCCCACCTTTCAAATCCCAACCTGTCACTCCTACATTTCTCAAAATGGAACCCAGCAGAGTGCTGTCCCACTGCAGAAAGGTATATTCTGTACAATATTCAGGCATTGCTTTTGATTACCATGGAAAAGACAGACCTGTTTGCTTAATTTCTCCCTTTCAGGTGAGCATTGTACATGTGCAGAGCATGCCATCATTGAATTTTGTCTGCTGACAACTCAGTTCACCACTCTAGGTAGTCAGGGAGGGCAAGTAGAAATCTGAGGGGACGAGTGGATTTTGTGATCTACTTATCCCCGAGACAACTTGAGAATATCGGGGAAATTCTAGTCCTGAAAGTACTTAAATATTTAGTTGAATGATGTGTTGAAATCTGCCATGTACAAAAATGTTCAAGGCTATTTATTCTCTCTCTCTCCCTCTCCCTCTATCTCTCTCTCTCTCTCTTCTCCCCTAGAGTACCAACAAAAAAGAAAAATGGTACAGCTGAAAGAATATGAATGGTTTCTAATGTGTTCAGGTTTTTTTTAATAGCATTTCATGTGTTCTTTGCATTCAGATTAACTTTGAACCTTTGTTTATTTTTTATGTTTTTTTTTTTATTTTTCAGATATCTCTGAAGCACCTGCAAGCTCAGGAGGAGATAGCCATTGATGTGCTACAAGGCTTATCTGATAGAATGCTTCGAGAATTGTTCTCGATTAAATCGACCTCAAATGATTATACACCACATTTTAGCTACATATGTGCATTCTATGCAGATTGCAGTAAATGCACACAAACCTTCAAAGGATTCAGAGATGAAACTAAGGTGTTTGAACACCTTGAAGCCCACATAAGGGAACACGTCAATGAAGAAGCTAAAAAAGGTAAAACATGGTTTACATCGGTCCATTTTATTATGTTCCATTTTGGCAGGTTTTACAGTTTCTTGGTCAGAGAAAAGTCTTGATATGGCAGTCATCTTGTAAGTTAATGTTAATTTTGTGCATGTTTTATAGTAACAGGAATTTTGAAGAAAAGAAAAAGATGAAAGGAAAGAGAGAGAACTTTTACTATTTCTTCCCAATGTGTGTTATTTGTATTTGACATGATGTGCAACTGGTTGTCAGAAAAGAGATGGAAGCCTTTTGCCTATGCCACAGAAGCCTGAAAGTGAAGGGAAAGAATTGCTGACATTTACAGCATACAGACATGTTGATTAAAACTGAAATGTTCAGTACAGTATCACGTGATCTGAGGCATTTGAATCCCTGGCAAACGACATTACAATAAATGTTGCAACCATGGAAGATGTATAGCTTACCCATTTCATTCTATCTCTGAAAGTGGATCCTCACTGGTTCACGAAAGTTTGCGGTTTCCAACATACTCCAGCACAGTAATCCATCACAACAGCCGTGAAAAAGAAGGTTGTGTTGTATTCTTCAGATTGTGTGAAAAGAAGCATGGATATGTCTCCATGTGTTCTTGAGAGGTAATATGAAACAAAAAACAACAGCTTCAAATTCTTCTTTGTGGTCTCATGTCCTATTATAGACTTTCACAATTTCATTTAGATGTTAAAAGCAGTGACCAAATATAGTTGAGTGCTTTGCACATGCGCCATTGTGCAAAATGCACTTCGGAAAGTGTAAGAACCTGAACTTTTATTTTTCTTTTTTTAATCAAGTAGAATCCGTTGTAAATCTCATGACCACAACAGTGATGCCTTCTGTTTGATTCTGTGACTTTTGGAAGATTTTAAAAGGTTTTAGTGCTGCATATTAATTATTATCACTTCATCAGTGTGGCACCGGATCAAAACATGCTTCTATGGCTACATTGCATTTCATATTTCCAAAAAACTTTGTAGCTGTGAGGTGGTTCATGAGAAATGCAGGCAGCTGGATTTTGGTCAGAAGTAGAGGCAGACTTTTCATAAACTGCTTTAAACGTTGAAAAAATATGTGGTCGTCATTTTTATAACGGCTATTATTGAAAAGTATGTTTGTCTGATTTTCTTGAAGGTTTTTAGTTTGGGTTTTTTTCATGTATTTTCAATCATGATATTCTATGTATCTGCTGTCTGAATTGTGGTTGCTGACGTCCTAAGCAGTTTCCATTTTAAGAGGGTAGGGAAGAGTTTCCACCAAGCAGTCGGTGATGAAGTAAGTATTTGCTGTCCCTTGCAATACTTTAATTGCATCAGTAACTTGTCCAAGGTTAGAAAACGAATCCAAGGGACTGAAGTGCTATTGCAGCGAATTTTGTGTGAGGTGGCATGCTAGCAGGAGTAAACAGTGCAGTAATTTCTAAAGCATGCCTTTTGTCCAACTCCACTGCTGATGACTTCTTTCAGAAACACTGCAGACTATCTGTTTTTGTCCATTAAAAAGTTGGTCATTGAACCCCAGACGTAACAAATGTATGCTCAGATGAAAAGTGCAAATGAAGCCACATGTACAGAAAGAAAATAACAGGCATGCAATCCGCTTTAATGCCATGGTGGATTTTGACACAAAGCTGCTAGTCCTGAATTTTTCAGGATTTTCCCAGTGACATGTGGGACAAATTGTTCCTCAATTGCAGCATTGGAACCAAAAAAAACTATAAGAGTGGATACATAAATTAATGAAAAATTGTTTAACCCTGAAAATGTTGCTATGGTGAGGCTTTGGAGGGGTCTGGGAGCAGGGTTGCTTGTTTGGTTCGATTTTTTTTTTTTTTTTTTTTTTTTGATGAAAACTGAGTCGAAGTAATAATACACGCTCAGCAAACGAGATTTGGAGAAATGGAGTTAGAAATGGATGAACGCTGTGAAGGATTCTGGTAAAATGCATCACTGATATCTTAGAGAGAACGAAGCAGAAGAGATCATCAGTACAGTCATCTTACTGCCTGTGTGCATTAATGAGTCCAACTGGCCCCAGACTGACAGCCAGTCCAATGGGCAAGTTAATCAACTTTTTAGGTGTGGTAAAATTCAGACAAAATAGATAGGCTATCATGATCAGAAATGTTCGTTTACCTCAGTATCTGCTAATAATTTGACGGAAAACTTTTCTGTTTTGTAAACAGGGATGCTGTTTTCAACATGCTCGGTGCAGTACCGAGCGAAACTCAGAGGTAAGAGAACTTAACTTTGACTAGTCATTGTCCTCTCTCCTCTCTCTCTCTCTCTCTCTCTCTCCTCTCTTATATTCCACATACATCATCATCATCATAATGAATACTTATATAGCGCCTATTCTCGGCTAGAGACCAAGCTCTAAGCGCTTTGCAGTCCACACTCGTTTACACAACATGCTGCCTACCTGGTAGTGTCGACTGAAGAGCTGCCAACTGGCGCTTCATTCAGTTGCTTTCCCGTGTCATCCAGTCCATATCGTTCAATACCGTTTCTCTCAATTTCCTTACTTCTTTCCTTCTTGCCATTTCTTACGCAGGGTGCATGCTATGTGTAACGTGTCATCCATACCAACGGCCAAACTGGCCTTTTCTTCCGAAAGCTGGAGATGGGATTTTACGTGTGTGCGAAATGTCATGCGTGCGTTCCCACATACTTCTTACTTGAAAATATTTTGTTTGTTGTTGGTGTTTTATTTTTCATTTTCTTTATTTTACTGTCAAATCAGCGCGATTATTTGCAGATGGAGGCTGTTTTGCAAAGTGATGAAGTTTAGCATAGATGCTGTGCCGGTCAGGTAGTTCCTAGGAAAGTGTCACTGTGAGGGATTTGTTGTCAGAAAGTTTATAGAGTGTGAACTGGGCTACTTTATACTAAGAACTATTCTCTGAACATATGTCTCTGGTGGTTGATTTACTACAGGCTCATCGGCGGGAACGAAATGGTTGATCGTTTAGCCAAGAACGCCACAAGAGAGAAACTGTCCAACACTTATAAACCCCTGCTTAGATGTGAAACCCAAAATTAACGATTATGGGAGAGACCTCTGGTAGGAGGATTGGAACACACAGACGAATAACAAACTCTTTCAGATCCGTCCAAACCTTAAGGACTTCCTCCCATCTTCGTCGGGTGGTCGTAAAGAGGAAACGGTTCTGTGCCGGCTGCACACCGGCCATTCGTATTTTACCCATTCTTACCTTTTAAAGAGTGAAGAAGCTCCGTGGTGCATTCCATGTCATGCGCCACTCACAATGAAACATGTTCTTTTAGAGTGTTGGGACTTGCATGATGTGAGACACAAACATTTTACAGCAGAGTCCATGAAGATCCTGTTCAGGGATGTCCCGCCTGATGTGATCCTTGAGTTTTTGAGAGAGATTAACATTTTTCATCTGATTTAAGATTTTACGGAAGAAAGATTTTTAACGAAGTTTCTGGTGCGTTTCTAGACGATGTCTTTTACTGAGATGTGTGAAAGGTTTTTTTTTTGTTTTGTTTTTTTCAAATGACTGGTGAGTTGATTTTAACGTGGTGACAGCCCTGATGTGGCCCTTTGCGGTCGGCTGGGCTATAAGCAACATTATCTTATCTTATCCTACTACAGGCTGTTGCATTGTTTCAGAAAAAAAGAAAAAGACCATGGCCTCGGCTAAAAAAGAAAAATGTTCATCACCTAAAAACACCAAAACAGATACGGCCACGACCATGGAGAACCAAACTTCTGGCCAAACCAACGACAAAGCCTCGAAAAAAAGAAAAGTACAAGACGATAAGGAGAACCAAACCTGCTCCATTACTGACAAAGAAAGTGAAACATCTGCAAAGAAAAAGATACGAAGATCTGAATCAAGTGAATCCTCGGAGTCTGGGGTTCCAGTAGAGGTCGAAGTAAAGGAGGAGATATGTTTTGTGAAGATGCCACATGCAGATCATACCTACGCAGCAGTGGCAGAACACCAGAGGCCAGCAACACCCCCAAGCCCGAGCAGTCTCTCTGACCGATCATTTTCTAGTGGCAGCTTTGAGGAGCCAGGAAGCCCATCTGAGGATGAAGAGGCCAAAGTTATTTTGAGTGGGGATCCTTTGGCGACAAAAGAAGAGATAGTATCGGACACTGTAGACCAGGAACTCCATGAAGGTGAGTGTGTATGTGTACAGATCTGTCTTGTAATCCAACCTGTTAATATGTACACAAAACCGATTGATTACTACTTAACACTTTATTTCAAGTCTTAGTCTGTACTGTAGAGATCTGTTTTAAGAATACCTTTTTGACTGGCTAGTCCAAATGACATTCCAGATGCAGTTTGTTCACACACTTTTAGTGTTAACTTGATATTCAAACAGTTTACTAAAGTACTTGATTTATTGATTTTTCTGTCCCCAACTTCTAACCAGACTGTCATAATATACATTTTTAAGTTTACACTCATTGCTTATTATTTCATATCCAATAAATGCTAGATTTTATAGGTTCATTTGATAAGTTTGTTGATATTGCAAGTAAAATGGCAATACTGCTTCTTATATTTGTTGATAGTATTGTAAATGAAACTGTTTGATCATGTTTACTGTTTATTGGTTTGAGAATAGGACTGTATGTAAATTTAAGGATAGATAGGGATGAAAGACAGCGACACAGGAGGTGGACATACTGTGTTTTGTTTATTCCAATTTAATTGACTGCTTTCAGTTTAGTGTTGGTGCTTAGTAAGCTGGTAACGGCTCTTCGAGTTTAATACTCTGTTGATTTTCCCATTTCATTTTCGTACTAATTTTGGTTGATGTTTCAGTTCTGATTTGATGGTGTCAGTGATTTTTTTAAATGTAATCTTAAATTTCCTGACTGTTCAGTACCTTCTTTAGCTGTTGTTTGATTTTCTTGAAGTGTTTTTGTCAGTGTAATACCATCATTAGATAACAATCCATTTTTCTTTGTAATGCTTTCAGATTCAGCCTGCAAGAAGGAGGTGAAGGCAAAAGGCTTAAATGTGAGGCGGAAGAAGATGGAAGAGATTCCAGAGGAAATAAAAGTAAGTTTGCTTTTTCCCCCTGTCCCTAGCTCCTTTCCTCTCCACTTTTCTGCACCCCCTTTCTCATAGACTTGCTAGAAAATGTTGGCATCAGTGATACTTTTCCACTCGTCACAGTGGTAACATAGATCAGGAAGATATCTTATATCATTGTAGAATCTTTACAAAGCAAAGAACTAAAAAGGAAAAATAAACTTCCTTTACAACGATCGATGTTTTTAAAAACAACACAAGCTATGCTCTATTAGATTTCATGCACAATTGAATAGTATGTGTGCAAGAAATTCTGATACTTTCAGAGAAGAAAACTTCCTTTACAATAATTCATATTTTGAAAATAACACAAACTGTACACAATTATGAAATTTTATTTTGTATCACACATGCATACACAAATGCAAGAATATATATATATTCCATGGCCTGTGAAACACATGATCAAGGGGACATCATTTTTGTTTGCCAGATTTTAACTTTTAAAGGACCACATTACTCAAGAGTTTAAGTTAAATGTAGATTTTACTTTAAACATGTATGGTCAGTTTGTGTATTCCTGCAGCTGTTTGTGACTGTTACTGAACAGCTCTACTTGGAATCAGCTGGTCCAGGACTCTTCAGGCCCAGGTTGACGGTTACATTCTTGTGGTGCAATTTTCATCAAAATCAGTATACACCTAAGACACTGAACTGTCTTGGCAGAGAAAATTTTCCTTGACAAGCCACCGACACTATACTGAAGTGAAGAAAATGGACAAAAATTCCAGACTCAAAGTGTCCCTTGAGCTTGATGCAGGGGGTATTTTTTTCAATTCATTAGAAATCTGGAAGACGGAAAAATTGTAGGCTACCATGATTAGTTTTCTCTCGATCGGCAAGATTGTATGGAAAACTGCCCACTCGGGAAAATTTGGCAGGATATCTTTCCCTGTGATTTATTTCGTATAGCCTAATTGAAAACAAATACACTGAAAATATGCTTTGGCTCACCCCGTGAACAAAAATAATGAAAATACATTGTCGCTTATCTCATAATTTTGATGTTGAGTGCAAGATCCACACTGTCCCTATTAGTAGAACTAGAAGCTCTTCAGTCAGGAAGTAAGAAGGCAACTTCCTGTCAAGCGGGTGGGTCTGCATGTACAAAGGGTGAGAATGATCTAGTCATTGTGTTGGGGAGAGAGAGAGAGGGGGGGGGGGGGGGGGGAGAGAAAAGATCAAACTTATACCGGTTACTTAAAATGAATTGTAAAAAAAGAAAAATATGCAAATTGCAGGAAAAGAGAATATTATGACGTTCAACTGATGAACTGACAGTTCCACTCCCTACCCTGTATTGTCAGTCTGACAACCACAAATTGTCTGTCTCTGAGGATCAGCTTTACATAGCCAATCCCACACATGGCTGTTAAACACGTTAAAAAGTGCTGTCATGAAATAATCAACTACAAACAAAAACTAAGTTAATTATAAGCAACAAATATCATCCATTTAATTACAAGACCCAAGAGTTCTAAAGTTTTCATCCATTACAGTTAGTCCATATTAGGAGTCGATAGGGTCGTTTGTATGACTATAACAAAATGTGAGAAATCTGTTCACTATGAATGATGAATCATTGAATGTAATTTTGTTTCCAGAAGCTTGCACTGGAGTACATTGAAGAGCTCCAGTCAAAGAAAAAAGATGAAAATTTCCAACTGGTATGCAAAATTTGTAACAATGGCAAGGTTTTCACTGCTGCAGCATCTCTGATCAATCATTATAGATCCCACGCTGGTAAGTATCTTTTGTGCTGCATAGTGCCTTTGCATGTTATAGTACATCCGGACAGTAGAATAGGATTGGTGTTTTTATGTTGGTGCAGAATAAAGGTTTTAGGGAAATGTACAAGTCGACTTCTCTAAAAATGCACAATTAATTTTTTTTAAGTTGATGCACATACTTACAGCTCAGACATAAACTTTGTGCCACTTTCGTATGATACTAATTATGATTGTCATGTTGAAAGAAAATCCACTTTCTAGCTGGAAGCTTAACAAACATTTTCTTACTTTCTTTAATGCTTTTCTTTAACTTCATGATTGCATTTTGTTACTTCCTGATAATTTCATATTAGAATGTTGAAAAGCTTGATGGTGTATATTTGTCCTCAGTATTATAAACTGCAAGGAATCCCATAGCTCTTGGTGGAATCTCGGGCTTTCCCCCCAGCAGACCTGAAATCTTTTATGAGGAAGACCTTACGGGATTAAAAAAAAACAACAACATTGTTTGTAATTTTGTGTAGATAGAGAAACAAGATAATGGATGTTGATGTATGTTATTGTGTCTGCAGGGATCAAGCTATTCAAATGCGAGTTGTGCGAGTCGTCATACACCCGCAAGCACTCACTCAATTATCACATGTTGATACATGCGGGTAAATTCATCATAGACTGCAAGTACTGTGGCCGATGGTTTAGGCACAGGAGCCACCACAAGGTAAATTTCTTGTTTAACTTGTTATTCAGACATGGGAGTTTTGAGGTTTTTAGCCTGAATTAGGCTTTTTAAAGGTCTCTTAAGTCAGTCTTGAGATTTGCATAAATCTGCTGAGAAAATGGAGGGCAGAGGGATATGTAATATTAAGACCATCAGGTTTCAGGTTATCAAAGCAGTTGGTCAGTTTACTCCAGACTGGTTTGTCAAAGCTTCTGCTGGCGCCAAATTTGAGTGGCAAAAAATCTGTTGGCTTAAAATGTTTCAAAGGCTACCAGCAGAAGAATTGGTAAGAACTCTGACAAGACCCCAGGTATCAAGAATTGTTGGGGTCCATAATGGTATGAAAATGAAACAAAACAGAACACAGCTTCATGGGACTTGACCTCTGAAATGTCAAGGCCATAGGCTCTGGAGCCTATGGGGGGAGGGAGGGGGGGGGGGGGGGGGGGGCACTTGATGCCAGCTTCTGGATCCTGTGGAGTTTTTCAGGCTTTTTCCACCAGCGCAGGTCTGATGTCAAATTATTTTACTGATGTCAAACAACCACGCCTATTGATTTGCAGATTTTGTTTTAATCTCCACATAGTGATGTTCATAATTATCAAAACTGTCTATAGATGTTGACACGTGGGTCTGTTTTAAAGAGTAACCAGCCCCACCCACCCCTTTCCAAATAAACAACAGAATCTTCCAAGCTCAAATTCATATTCAAAGAAAATCTAATTTGGATGTGCTTTGCTGTCTATGTCGGTGTATGTATTGTTGATATTTATAACTGACCACTGCGGTCGCCCATTTGTTTTCAAAGTCTGGAATCCATCCATAGCGTTACTGTCCATACCCAAATTCCTCTTTGTACATTGTTGATATTTATAACTGACCACTGTGGTCACCCACTTGCGTCCCAAAGAGTAGAATCCATCCTTAACATTGATGCCAGGTCATGGGTATATTACATGCTGCTGTTGAAGTTTGAAAAGATCGCATACATAGACAAACTATCTTATCTGCTCTCTGCACCATTGTTACTGATTCAGTGGAATTGACCACAGGCATGGTAAATGCATGATGGCTGCCACTCTGTCACACTCAAGACGAGTCAAGAAAAAAGTGAGGGCTCCAGTCCAAGCACTTTGCAAATGGTGGTCTCTTTAGTTGTGACTGATTCCACCGAATGCTGGGTCTTCATGCTCAGAATCACCTATGTGGGAACGGATAAATGTAGGATCACCTTATACAGACAGATTGGAAGTTACTTGGTTGTGGCAGATAGGTACTAAAGATCAATGGGGCATGGTAGAGAACTCAATTAGTGTGATTATGACAAAATTACTAGGTGACGGTGTTGGGTGTAAAAATGTGTATTTTGGAGTGGTGTAACCATTAAAGTAGTGATACAGATTTCAGTATACCGATTACCCCAAACATTGCTGTCGAGCGGCCAACTTGTATAAGGAACATCTGTTCACTACAGTGTGTTTTGGTGCAAACATTTTTGTTTGTTTTTAATTGGAGAAGAATTTTTTTTTCAGAAAAGAGATTTTGCATACCACTGTGTATTTTCATCCCATATGCCATTAATTATCAAGTTTACTGGATGTGAAACTTGCATAGCAGAATAAGTTGCAAAAAGAATATTGTGAAGAAAACGGTTACATTTCTTGTATTTTGATTGCAGGAGCATTTGAGAAAACATACTGGGGAGACGCCATATGAATGCCTTGAGTGCTCACCATGTATTAAGTACAAAACTAGAAATACATATAAAAGGCACCTTAGAACCCATCACGGCAAGATTTTGAGCAAATTTGGGACAATTATGATGAGCGAAGAGGAATTTGCAAAGGTGAGAACCAAGAAATACAAGAAGTCTGCATCATCTGATGCGTCTCACCATCGGCAGAAGTCGCCACCTTCATCGGCAGAATCGTCCCCAAACAGAGAGGAACCTCCACAGCTGCCTTCTACATCTTCCACACCAGTGCCGTCGGTGCCACTACCTCCTGTAGGTACCATTCTCTCTGGACTGAGTCCCATGACAACACAGCCATCATTAGGAATCCTGCCTCCCATGGGGGCTATACAGGCGGCAGCAGCAGCACCGGTAGCAGTTTTGGGGGTACCAAACATGGTGTGCCATGCCTCGGTGTACCCTACATACAGTTCTCCTCTTTCGGCGCCCATCACCCTGATGCCACAGGCCTCCTTTAGCATGGGACAGCCTGGCATTACTGTGTGCCAGCCTTCCGTCACTGTAAGTACAGACTCGCAAGGACAGACCTTCTACACCATTACTGGGTTCGCACCAATGGTGCCAACGGAAAGTGCTGCCCCCGTGTACACCTCGCACTCGGTGCAGGGTCAGACAGGTGGTGCTAGAGAAATGGATATGGCCGACTACAAACCAGTGGGTTATGTCACCCACAATTGAGGCTTCCACACAGTCCTCGGTGCCATTCCATTTTATGCTGTTCCTCCCCATCATTTCTAGCCCCACCTGACTCCCCATCCTACCACAACCTTCCTCCTCCTTCATCCGCTCCTGGTCTGTCATTATCTGTCTGTCTGTGCTGTGTCTGTGTAAGCTGTCATTTTCCATTTGGCCCGCACCCTTGACCCAGCCCTGTGGTTTCCACCTTATGTCATTTAAAGGCCCACCTCACCCACCCACCCCCTCTCTCTCTCTCTCTCTCTCTCCCTCTCTCTGTCCCTCTCCCTCTTTTTTTCTCTCTATCTCGCTCTCTCTCTCTCTCAATCCAAGCTGAATGGCTGGCACTCTCAACGTGGCATAATGTGATCTGCCTTAGTGGAGACGCTTGAAGGCGGAAAAGCTACCGTGTCATTGTTGTATTTGGTTGTTTATTTCTTTGGGTTTTTTTCCTTGGTGGTTTGTTTTTGTTTATTTCTTGGGTTTTTTCTTTGGTGTTTTGTTTGTTTTTTCGAGACTGACCTTTTTTCCTGTAACTCTTCAATAATCCTGAAAGAGCCCGTGATCGACAGGGATATGATAGAAATTTTTCATATTGTTACATTTTGTTAGTCTGTTGTGCTTTTTTTTTTCCTCTCTCCCTTTTAGATTTTTTTGTTATGTTTTCAGAGAAAGAAGAATGCATTAACAGCTGCAAGCCCACACCCCGTAACAGAGTTGGGGAATCTATGCAAAGATGATGCATTGATGTTCTTTGTAGGTCTGTCTTGTGAAATGTATTGGTGCCTTTCTCCTCTTTGATGCAGACTGTGTAAAGTGTATTGATTGAAATGTCATATAATGATGTTGTGTTATCCATTGATCCATGCCACTGTGATATTCATATCGTTCATTTTGAATCCAGTCCTGAGTGACTGTGAAGTGCATGGGAGATAAAATGGGTTGGAAGGTTTTGTTTGTTTGTAACCAGCCCCATGGTAACATTGCATGGTGTAGCCTGATCGTTGGGGAGTCTGACCTCGATGCCTGCATCTCTATTAGCACCAGTGTTGGTTGCTGACACATAGGTCCATACAAGCAGGCTGGAGAACTTTCCTTGGATGCGAGGATTTCTGAGAAAATTACCCGAGTTTCAAAGGCACGAAAAGCTAACACACCCAGATGATTTAAGAAAAAGATTTGCTGAAATTTGTTCAGCCGTTTGTATGTAAGGTTTTGTGGGGTTTTTGGTTTTGCTTTCTGCACAGCAAATTGCCTGTCACAAGAGACATCTTATCTGTATAGATTCCATTTTGGCCGAGGAGCTTCGCCCTCCACCTGTCCCCTCCCACCCCCCACCAGGGCGTTGCCCCTGGACCCCATCAGGGCCTAGGTGGCCATAGAACTCGGTATTTTTATTTTTCATAGAGATTTTTCAAGTCAGCTGTTCTCCAGCCTGTGCAATTCTGTTGAGTGCAGGGATGTGTGTTCTTTTTTATCAGTTGGAGGGAACCGTTAGGAGAGCCAGTTGCTCTCATAGACTTTTTTTTCTTCATGTGAAGACTTTTTTTTCTTCTTTTTTTATTCATGTTCAAGGTCACATTTGTAAAACTTGCCTCTGAAATGAAGTTGGTTGTTCTCTGAAGCTACTTCAGGCGTGCCCCCCCCCCCCCCCCCCCCCACCCCCCGGCACATTGTCTCACCTTTTAGCAAAGCTATATCTCTGCTGTTTGCATGGAATAGGAATTTCTCAAGGGTGAACCTGCCCCATTTCAGCCAGTTTCGGGTCAATTTAAACCGTTAATCTGCACAGGGTGGTCTGGATATCACTGTCTGTTTGCAGCAGCTTCCTAGGAATGGCACTGTCTGCCTGTACCATGATCTTGGTTTCTTTTCCACCGAAAACCAGAATTCGACCTTGCTCTTTGTCCATAGATCCTGAAATCACAAAATGCACGGGTCGATTTTTTTTTTCCCCTCCAAACGTTTCAGTAAAACTGTTTCCTGGTTACTGAGACTTCATCCAATCCAGCACAAAAAATAACGAGTCATTGAGCTCAGTCTTGCATTTGGTGCCTAGTTTTTCTGGCCTTTATCAAGACAGGGTGTAAAAGGTTACCAAATTCCATCTTGTGAAGCATGCCTCGTTTTCCTGGGTCTGATCCAGGTGAGGATGTGAGCGTTGCTGACTTAAAGCTAGAGTAGGATGCTATGTGTGAGGTTTGATCCAGGGGAGAGTGAAGAGTGTTCCTAAGGTTAATCTGGTGTGGGATACAACATTTTGATAGGTTTGACTCGGGTGAGGAAGTATAGTTTTACAATTTGATAGTGTATTGCTTTTAAATTTTACCAGGTTTGTTCAAGAGCAGGGTGTGAAGTTTTACTGGTTTTAATCCAGAGAAATCTGGTCTTGGATCCAAGGATTTCACTATGTTCGCTTTGGGTAAGGGTTAAAGTGTTGCCAGCTTTGATCTGGTTTGACATTTTCCTTGTCTTATGCAGGATAGGATAAAACTATTGCCGAGATTAATTTGATGCAGGGTGTGAAGTCACTCTATGCTTGATCCAGGGCAGAGTGGAAAGAGTTAATTTGGCGTAGAATGTAAAGTTTTGACTGAGGTATGGTGTTAGGAGCTGCTGAACTTCAGCCTCCAAAATTTCAGTCAGATGTTTAAAATCATGTTTCATCCGTTTTGAAAACATTTTCAATTAAAAATTACTTGTTGTGGGTTGAAATAATATTTTTTCTGGTAAATGATATTGTAAGTTCCAGGAAATGCCAGTTTAAAGCTAACAAATCGGAAAGAGATGTACGGCGATAAGGGTGCTGCCCTTGGACCCTGTCAACAGGCCCTCTGTTGTTACGAGGGCCCTCAAACACTAAATGTTTCTTCCTGTTTTGTTGCTGCCTGTGTTCATGCCTCGAAATTGATCTGTTGGATAAGTTTAACTTGGTTTGATGGTAAGAAATGCTGAGTTTTGATAGGGTGCAAGAGTAAAGCTTTATATTGTTTGATCCAGGGCAAAGTAATTGTTTATTTTGGCCTGGTTTAAGATGTAAAGCTTTATCATGTTTAATCCAGGGTAGGGTGTAAAATAATGCCAAATTAGTTTTAGTGTAGGATGTAAAGCTTTAATGGGTTTGGTCCAGGGAAGGGTGTACAGTTTTGCCAAGCATAGTGGAATGAAAAGCTTTTTATTTGCTTTGATCAGCGATCGCTGAATCTGACCTGGTTCTGAGCTTGTTTTTAGGTCTGATCTGGTGAAGATGAAGGTGTGATTAGAACTCAAGGTGCTTAAGATGTTTTAATTTTTGATCTGAAGAAAGTGTGAAGTGTCCCTGTTTGATGTGTCAAAAGTGTAAATAAGGAAATTGATATTGTGGCAATGACAGCTCCTAAATCCTTTGTTTAATCATTTTTTCCCCCTTTTGATTCATTACCACTCGCATGCCATCTGTGCAGTGTTGTTTTCAGATCTTTGTTTCATACAGAGCCATTGAAATGAAACTTTGCGTTATGAATGCCTTATTGAAGCTCTTATTGTTATTAGGCTTCATTTTGCAGTTCATAGTCTCACTGAATGACTGAGTAGTGCATTTGTAACCATAATGAATGCATTAAGAATTTTATTCTGATTTAGGCAGGGGATAGCAAATGTCTTATGTTTCCTTTACACGCTCTGGTAGAGTTTGAAGTACATGAGACATGACACACGTCTTTCTGTTCACCATATGTTTTGAGTTTAGAAATTTCTAATGGATCTGGTCAGTAAGGAACAGCTGTTAATCTGAGCTTTTTTTAAAAGAAACCAAAGAAGGGGGGGGGGGGTGGTGTCTTGTCTTGTTACACTTATTCGTCGTTTGTGTGACTTTTGGTTCCTCTTTAAGGCAACAGGTGGCATGAAAATTGTTTTCCATAAACTGCAAATAATGCGTCTTTCTGTTCACCATGTGTTTTGAGTTTAGACATTTCAAATGGATCTGGTCAGTAAGGAACAGCTGTTAATCTGAGCTGCTTTTTAAAGAAACCAAAGAAAGGAGAGGGGGAGGGGGGGAGGAGTTGTCTTGTCGTTACACTTATTCGTTGTTTGTGTGACTTTTGGTTCCTCTTTAAGGCATCAGGTGGCATGAAAATTGTTCTCCATAAACTGCGAATAATGTGTATTGAAGGAAGAGAAGAGGGAAGGGACTCTTTTTTTCCTGTCATGAGAGTCTCATTTACACTGGAATGCTGAGGGATGGCTTGGACAGGGCAGAATGACTTCGTTGTTGAACCACTCCAAATGTAGAAAGACTTTGCAGTGACAAAAGTGGACGTTTGTAATCTGGGCTCTCCCAACTTTTGTTGTCAGGCAGCAGCATACCCTGTATAAGTTTTTCAAATGGTAGTTACATCACAACTTAAACAGTTTAGAAGATGTACAAGTAGCTCCAAACTTGACATCGCCAAATGTTGCAAGCAGTTCTGCCATCTTCACAATTTTTGCTCCAGTCTGCTCCATGATAGCTTTGGGGTCTGACACACCTCCTCTCCCTTCAAAATAACACGCTGTTTATTTTTCCCAAAATGGCATCAAGAAATGAATTTACAACTCTAAACCTAAAATGTTCACACATTATGAACACATTTACCTTTGATTTTGTGTGTTTAAGCATGTGATAAATAAATATAAAAAGAATGTTTTAACAGAATTAGCATTAAAAATGATTGGTTGTTACCACGCTTTCTCATTATTTTCAAGTGCACTAATCATTGACATTCTACAAAAGGTGTAGCAAATTAGTTATAATCCTTGAAAACATTTGATCTATAATTTTCATGCCACTTCTTGCCTTGATTGTCATCCAGTGTGACTGCACAGCAAATAATAGAAAATACTGTCCCATGTTACATTATCTTGTGCTTGGTGTTAGATTCATCATATTGATGTAACAAAAAAAGAAGTTAGCTTCCTTTATTGTGTCATGTTTCATTTCATCTGGATCGAGTCATGCTTTATTCAGTAAACCAACCTACCTCTAGGCCAGCCCCATACCCCTGTACTGCAAGAGCAAGTTATTTTCAAGGCATCATACTATGTTTGTTTGCTTCATGGAGACCATAGTGCCTTGACAGCTCTCAGATTCTGGAATGGGTGTGAGCTTTCCCATGTTTTGAAATGTCCATGTACAATTCATGAGGTTGTCACCTAACTACTTATGATTCTTTCATGACGAAGAATGAGCGCGTGTGCATGTATTGAACAGGAAGAAAGTACAAGTTGGTCAGTTTTCATGTGAAAGCATATGCTTGTACATGTTTTGTACAAATGTAATATAAAACAGAATGCAATAACGTGCATCATATATCTACTGGTATATCACTGTGTGTGATTGCTCAAGGTTGCGAGTTGACAGTGGATGTGGCATTGCAGAACTGGTATGTGAGAAGGGTCGGATCTGAAATTCAGAAGGGATGTTGTCATTGAAATCATTTTGTAATGTGCTTTTACACAGTTTTTAACAAATAAATGATGAAATGAAACGAAGCGTTTGTCTGGATCCACAATCTTTCTCTCTCTGACTCTTTCTCTCACACACAGACATGCACAAGGAAAGGAAGTGTAGAGTAAAGCCCTGTCATGTAGTCTAAGACCGAAATGGAAATCCGTAGCAACATCTTAATCATCCTCATTCTCATCGATCAGCATAAAAAAAATGCCTCAAATTCTGTGGCCCTTCATGCCCTGCTCTCATGGTGACCTCAATTTCGATGTCCTCTCAACGTCTGTGGTCTTGGTTTGGTTCCGTCGGGGTCACCAATATCGGCGAGCCCATGGGGGCTGTTGTTGGACGGACGTGGTGCCCTCCGGATGGAGATCTCACTCCAGCTCCACGACTATGCAATTATTGTCGTCAGTAGGGGCTTAGTAGGTGGTGTCCTGTGTATGTTAGATCAGAACAGGCACCACTGAACACCACCGAAGTGACTCGGCAGCAGTGCAGTGTCTCCTCCGGTGGGTTGCCTCTTGACTTGACATTGACTGCTCCCTGTGGTGGGGCTGACCGGGCTGTGGCTGTGGACGGGGTGTCGGAATGAGCAGCGTGGGTGCACTGCTTCTGAGGTGGCGCAGAGGCTGGGACAGCCAAAAAAAAAAAAAAAAAAAAGTAAATTTCCCAGACTGCCCACAATAAATACAGTGTAAACTGCCTAAAACAAATGAAGACAAACTTGGCTATATTTATTTACTGTTGTTCAGCTGTCCAATGACAGTGAAGAGTATTTTCATTTTGTTACAAAATACATATATAGACATCACTCCTCATTCTCCTCTGTTGCAGTCACCTTGAAGAGCTCGGTGACAAAGATACAAACACATATCACTCCCCATTCTCCTCTGTGGCCGTCACCTGGAGGAAGCCTGTGACAAAGATACAAAGACATCACTCCCCATTCTCCTGTGTGGCAGTCATCTGGAAGAGCTCAGTGACAAAGATACAAAGACATCACTCCCCATTCTCCTGTGTGGCCGTCACCTGGAGGAAGCCTGTGACAAAGATACAAAGACATCACTCCCCATTCTCCTGTGTGGCAGTCACCTGGAAGAGCTCAGTGACAAAGACATCACTCCCCATTCTCCTCTGTGGCAGTCACCTGGAGGAAGTCTGTGACAAAGATACAAAGACATCACTCCCCATTCTCCTCTGTGGCAGTCACCTGGAGGAAGCCTGTGACAAAGATACAAAGACATCACTCCCCATTCTCCTCTGTGGCAGTCACCTGGAGGAAGCCTGTGACAAAGATACAAATACAGATACCGCTCCCATTCTCCTGTGTGCCGGTCACCTTCACTAGCTCTCCCTATCGCTTAAATTTGAAAGAAGGGAGAACAGAACCTGACCTTGTTTTTTCCAGTGCTTGCCTTGGTTGTAGTGCCCTTTGATCGGGCAGGCCACCAACCACTTTCCAGACACCACAGTCGCGGCACGCCACGACAGACTTGTTCCATTAGTGAAGCGGCCCTCTCACTCTCAGGCCGCCACCCAGGCCAGTTGTCTGCTCTTCAATGAGGTCGACCTGCATGCAGAAAGCCTTTGCCCCCACGCAACCCTCCTTTTTCATCTTAAAACTTTTATCATTCAGTAAATAACAAATAAGTAGGGTAACTCTTGCTTCCTTAACTGTAAATGATTGTGATTTATGACTCCAAAACATCTAGCAGAAATGCCAAGACAAAAAAAAAAAAAGGAAAAAATAAAGGGTATCAAGGCTTACTCATATACCCTTTACCTGGCACATACACACGGCTACAACAATGTTAATAAATGCTAATTTGTGTTTGTTCATTTCTCCAGTTGTTGCTGTGTACGTATGTCAGGTACAGACTATTATGAGCAAGCCTGGAACATCCTTTTTGGATGGCGTCTAAGTGTTCGTTCTGTTTTCTTTGTATTGACATTTCTGCTAGGCGATATGGTGTCGTAAAGAGCGATGGTTTTTGAGTTATGAGCGTACAGTTATCTCATCATGGGAGCAAGAGTTACCCTTCTTATTCACTACTTCACATACTGATCAGAGGTTACCAGCATTTTTTTTTTTTTTGTGCTCGCCTGTTTGTTTGACTATCCATAATTTTTTTTATTAAAAAAAAAAATATATATATATGTGATGGTGTGGAGGGGTAAGGGGTGTGCAGGTGAAGACAGGCAGATGGTGATATGTGCAGGAACCAAGGGACAGCAGCCGTCAAGAAGACACAGTGGACGACGTGGAGTTTTCTTCTCTTTATTTCTCTCCCATGGCAAGGAGCTCAAACCAGGAACACTGCCTGGGAACTCTCTCTCAGCACTCAGCGCACTGAGCACTCTCTCTGCCTCTCACGCCAGTCGCTCACATCAGGGAACACTAGGGGAACTCTCTGTCCATTCTCACACAACGCTCCACTTTTATAAGCATGTACCGAGCCGCAAAGCCAGCGACACGGGGCCGAAGACGAAACGAGCCTCACGAGGCCGGAACCAACAGAATTTTGTGTTTTCTATGGCAGCTTCCGTGTTGTCTGGCTCGCTGTCCGTTCAAACTATCAACACATATTTACTATCGAGGAAAACCTCAGAACACAAGGAATAAAATGCAGTAAGTCACATTTGACAATTTTGTTCCTGTACTAAATCATTGCTGATTAATGTCCCAGAGTGAAGCCACTTTTAACAAGCTTACGTCATATTTTCCTTTATTTCGATGAAAAATACTAAACAGCGTGAAATAATTTTGTAATGAATAAAAAGCTGGCATCTCGCTCTTTTTATACATATAAATTTCATTATCCAAGATGCCGTCCAAGCGGAGAACTTTGCGTTTAAAGTTTGATAGAAGACACAGCTGACTTTTCACTTCGCCCGGCCGTCGGCGCCTACTTCTGACACAATTTTCAACTGAAAAATACTCTGTTGAAACGGTCTGTTAAATAATAAATTCTACACATTTTCAGTTGTATTCATAACAAAAATGGAGTCATAAGCAAGATTTCGATCGGGAAGTCCAAATTTCATGAAACGACAATTCAGATCAACACTCCGACAGTAAACAAAGAAGGCGACTCGTATAGTCGCAAGCCTGTACAGAAAAGATCATAGGCATGCGATATACGAAATGAAAGCTTATGGACTTTACTTTTAACATGCATATTCAGATTCTTCAGTTTTCCTCTTACTTTTTGTAAAATCAAGAATTATTCAATGTTCATTCGACAGACAATTGAAAATGGCGCCAAGATTGCTCGTGCGAAATACCAGTTTAGAGAAAATATGGGCTTCTCAACCCAGTACGGTTGTAATGAATCAAATACATTAATTTTTGTGACTTCAGCGACGTACATACAACTATGTAGGTTCTGAGGTATTCATGATTTAAAGAATTTACACAATTAAAAAAAGGAGATTCGACCAAGGGAGGTAAGGGAAGATAACTCTCGAACAAAACATTTTCATCCACGAAAGGTAACCAAAATAAAAACAAACACTGTTAGCACCCGGCTACATCCCCCCCTACTCTGTCACAACCAGCGTCCTCGCTGACATAAAATGACATGAAACACGAACAAAACATTTTCATCCACGAAAGGTAACCAAAATAAAAACAAACACTGTTAGCACCCGGCTACATATATATATATATATATATATACATACATATATAAGGCAGGTTGTGCCAGTCTTGAGTAAATGTCAATCATTTCTCCAGTTGTTTTCATTGTGTACATGTGTAAGGTACGGGGTATATGAGCTAGCTTGGAACATACGTGAGAGGAAAAGAGGATGTGTCCTTGTTTGTGTGCTCAGTGTTGACATTAATCTGCTTGGCATATTGGTATCGAACGTAGCGAACGTCTGGAATTTTGACCTGAGTGAAAGGAAAAGGAATATAGGAAAATGAATAGACATCATAAACAAATTCATAAAAGCCGAGCTCGAGTTTTGAACAATCGTGACAACCCTTTGTCTCGGCTCCTTCAACAATACATACGAGACATTCAGGGCTGTCGGTTATAGAATTACACTACAAATAATCAAGTGAAGGTCTGAAAAGGGACACGATCCTGTATGCCGTTTCCTTAATAAAATTAAACCACCTCCCTTCGCCTGCAGGCATGCGCGCGCAAACAAAAACACGTTGACACGCAAAGATGAATGAGGGGACACAGTACGCCGTTTCCCAGGCTACAGTCGAGCGTAACAGCTACTTAGAATGAACCTGTTTTCTTCTTCTTTTCTTTTCTTTTTCCTTTTTTTAAAGACTGAAACTGTTAATTAGGAAATTCAAAATAGTTGCCTTGTTCTCTTCTTTCATCCCCATCACTTCCCTTTTTTTTTTGGATACTTGTGAAACCAGCTACCGTTATAAGCACAAATGAAAACAACCCGACAAAATCAAATAGTTGCCTGTTTAACAAATACCTAAGCATCACTGGCTTTATAAATCCCCTCGTTCTCCACTCCATCCCCACTTTTTTTTCTCTTTAAACTAGAATTATATTTGGTTTACAAAGATCATTTGACCGCTTTTCACTTCTGAATTATCAAATTCATCTGGAACTTTACAACTGGTGACTCTGTAGAGAGAGAGAGAGAGAGAGAGAGAGAGGGCCAAATTCTTTATCAACAAGGATATTAGGTAAGCGCTGGTTGCTTTATTACATCCAGTCCTCGCCCTGAGTAGGGCCAACAATGCAAAATAAGACAATGCCAATAAATACAGAAGCATGCAAAAAGTTTTTTATTTAATGAGAAAGAGAGAGAGAGAGAGAGAGGCAGGAGTGGGGTGCGAGGAAGCGCCTATAGTTATGCATACTTAGTAAACGATGAAACAGAAAATACCGAGCAATACAAGAAGCAGGCAAAAAGTACGGAGGCGATCAATTTAAAGCACGAGAAAAAAGAAGAAAAATAAAGCACGAATGAAGAAAAAAAAATGACATGTCATATAGATAACAAATATACGTCACTTCAGCAGTAAATAGCTAAGAGAGAGAGAGAGAGAGAGAGAGAGAGAGAGAGAGAGGATCGTGTAAGAATACATGTACGAACACATTATGACAAGAAGACAGGTAAGGAGGAAACGGGACACACACACACACACACACACACACACACACACACACACACACACGAGCGCGCGCGCAAGCACACCCACGAAAGACACTACTAAACAGAACAAGCACGCAAGCATGCAAAACGCTATGAGGAACATATGCATTTCAAGAACAAAACACTTTCATAAATGTCAGGGTTTCTCCATTTGTCAAGGGGGGTGGTGGTGGTGGGAGGTGTTGGGGGTGCTGCGGAGTTTGCAGCCGTTGGCCCATCCGCTGGATGAAATGATGGTGTCTGAAGACTGATATGCATTGGTGTTGTTTGATTGATTCTGGGAGCGAGTTCCATTGACAGGAGCCTGAATATGTGAAACTGGATTTGAGTAAGCCAATCCTTGGAACAGGGATATGGATTTTGGGAAAGGTCCTTGAGGAACTGGTTGAGAAACTGTGAACTGATGTTGAGGGTGCCTTCCCCGACACAATCTTGTGTATTGTGACCCCTTTGTTGTATTCTAGTCCACGACTTCTGGGGAGTATTTCAACATTCTTATTGTCCGAGTCCATGATGAAACTACAGCTTTTTAGGACTAATTTGAGTGCTCGTTTGTGTAGGCTCGGGGATGGTTTCAGGGTGCTGGTGAGTCGCTTAGGGTAGACGCATGGTCTATGTATGAGTGAATGAGATTGGGGAAAAAAAGCTTGCGCGAGTGAAGGTCGAAGAAGAAACATTTTTTTAAGAGTTTACATACTTTCCGTGATTTTGTTTTTTTCACAGAGAGTTGTACGAGGGTGCGCCAACTAATATTGTTATCAGCTGTTATTTTTCATGGATTGTAACCTGTTCAAAAGGTTCATCTAAGATGTAGTGGAGGAAATTTATTTCTGAGACTTCGTCTTTTTTGCGTGGTTGTAATAAGCATAGATGTAATCTTTTTTTTTTAGGGTGAACCGACATGAGATTGGCTTCAGTCCATTGGCACTTTTTTGTCAAAGTTTTGCAAGAACAGTAACAGCAGAATAGCTTGCGTGAGTGAGTGAGTGTGTGTGTGTGTGTGTGTGTGTGTGTGTGTGTGTGTGTGTGTGTGTGTGTGTGTGTGTGTGTGTGTGTGTGTCCAGGACGGGGGAAATCGTGATGGTATTGCTTAAGTGCACTAAGTTGATGTTTTATTAGTCAGGCTCAACACACCAAGGTTATCTCTGCACTCATACACGCATATGCGCACTCATGCACCCACCACCAACCATTCACCTTTCTCTGGAAATGGGATGTCACGCATTCGCTTCTCTTTTTTTTTTTTTTTTTGGGGGGGGGGGGGGGGGGGGCTGTTCCAACCTCTGCGCCACCTCAGAGGCAGTGCACCCACGCCGCTCATTCCGACATCCCGTCTGCAGCCACAGCCCGGTCGGTCCCGCCGCAGCCCTGGCACCGGCAATCCACAGGGAGCAGTCAATGTCAAGTCGTCAAGAGGCAACCCACCGGAGGAGACACTGCATTGCTGCCGAGTCACTTTGGTGGTGTTCAGTGGCGCCTGTTCTGATCTAACATACGCAGGACACCACCTTCTAAGCCCCCTACTGACGACAATAATTGCATAGTCGCGGAGCCAGCGTGAGTGAGCTCTTCCTCCAGAGGGCGCCACCACGTCCGTTCAACGACAGCTCCCATGGACTCGCCGATACTGGTGACCCCGACGGAACCAGACCAAGGCCACAGACGTGGAGAGGACATCGAAATTGAGGTCACCATGAGAGTAGGGCATGAAGGGCCACAGAATTTGAGACATGTTTTTTATGCTGATCGATGAGAATGAGGATGATTAAGATGATGCTACAGATTTTCATTTCCGTTTGAGACTACATGACAGGGCTGTACTCTGCTTCCTTTCATAATATATCCCGGCGTCAACCAGGCCTGAGAGATACAGGCACCTGCAGTGTTGGTCAGAAAATCTGAGCAACACTCTCAGAAACGCATCCATTAAGTGGATGAAACTCGACTGTGCGGTTCCAGTCTTCCCAACTGAGTCCGCAGCAAACTCAACTGTGGGTAGGAGCCGATCGTGGCAGAAAAACCCACATGACTGATGGGATTCGAACCCACGACCTCCCAGCCGGAAGTCCGCGACACTAACCACTTCACAATGGCGGCTGGTTGCATTCACTTCTCTCCTTACACGACTGAGAACACTTAATAGAGTTTCTATGCTAATTATAATTACACATGGAAAATCCAATTACGCAAAATGAAATAATCAACACATAAAAGATCATACTTCCTAATCCCGGGTTATAATAAAATGGCTTCTTACCTGGCCAGGTTTCCACATGCACATACACTTACGCACCACACCAGAGTCCTCGAACAAGTCACTCATTGTTGTCTTCAGCACTGGGTAATGGTGACGCCCTTGGTTGACTGGCTCCAGGTTTCAGGACTGGGTCTTCGTGGTCGTCTCTGGGAACTCGACGTAGAAATCTTCTTGTCTCTTTCACCCACCTCTGGGCTTCAAACTCAGTCTTTTCCTCTTCAGCTTGTCTTTTACCCTAAGACCTTGCTGTCACTTCTGTCTCCCAGACCACGTTTCTCTCAACCCTACTGTGTCCTGTTCACTGTTCTCTTCTCTCTCTCTCCTCCGCTCTTCTCTCCCTCGTGGTGTTCTTCTCCCCCCCCCCCCCCTCCTCCCCCCATGGTGTTTTCTACCTCAGTTTATATATCTAGGGATGGACACAAAGGATTTCGCTTTGGGCCATGCCTTTGCCCATGTTGCTTCTCCACCACATTGTTCACAAGTACACCGAATTCCCTTTTCACTACATTCTTTCACACATCAACATTCACACATCACTACCAGTTTGATTAGCAAACAACCACTTCGCACCAGATGGACATCGAAAATTCCCGCCGACTCCGACAGCCACTTTAAGAAAGTAATTATCCTAGCGAAAGCTACGACACCAACGTCCACACGCATTCAACTAGCCTGACAAAGCATCAACACAGTGCCCCGCGGCAATACCATCCGAAAAGCCCAAGACTCCTGCTCTTCAAGGTCTGTTTACAAAGCATCTTCAGCTGACTTGAGTATTTAGCGCCCACTCGATGCTCAGAAGTCCTAGTGGTTACATTTCCCTCTCTTTCGCTATCGGGAAGGTTCGAACTCGGGAGGGTACTCACTATCGTAGGTGCCATCTATCACGTGACAGTTAATTACCTGACCACTTCAACCTCCTTGACACAGTTCGACCGTATGCGCTTGGTGACGGCGCTACTACTAATCGGCCCATTGCCTAGTTCTCCACCACGCGCGGCATTCTTTTTCTCTAAAGCGCTTAAGGCCCTTTGTTTGAGGTTTCGCTCCCGTGTGTGTGTGTGTGTGTGTGTGTGTGTGTGTTGGTCTTGGTATTGGTGTTCCACAGAGTTTAGACAGACAGACAGACAGAGAGAGAGAGAGAGAGAGAGAGAGAGAGAGAGAGAGAGAGAGAGAGAGAGAGAGGTTGTAGAGAGAGAATCTCTCTCTCTCTCTCTCTCTCTCTCTCTCTCTCCCTCTCTCTCTCATAGGGAAATCTTGCAATCTCTTTCACTGGCGAGCTCTTGATGACTGGCTAAAAAGCATTAATAACAGTTATTGCAACATCCTGTTTATTGATATCATAAAAGCAATTGATGTGATCCACCATAACGTTCTTAGAAAATTAAAACTGCATGGCTTATCCACAAGAACTCCTAAGCGTTCTCTCTCATATCTAACGAATAGGCAACAATGTGTAACAATGAATACAACTGTCTCTTCATTAAAACACTTTCCTATGGCGTCCCACGAGGCGTCCTGGCGTCACAATTTACATCAACGATCTACCTCTCCATATCAGTTAATCGTGTGAACTCTTTGCGGATGATACAACAGAAAGACCGAGATGAGGTTTAATGAATCTGTCTAGCTCTCTAAAACATCTCACACAACCCTTTCTCTGTGTGTCCATGTGTAACCTCTGTAAAACACCATCGCACGAGCGCGCACGCACACACACACACACACACACACACACACACACACACGCACGCACGCACGCACACTCGCACGCACGCACGCACGCACGCACGCACGCACACACACACACACACACACACACACACACACACACACACACACACACACCTGCATGCACGCGACACAGCCCGCCACTCTCGAACAAACTCATCTGAGCCAGGATCGGAATAATGTGCAGTGGGATTCATTTTTACATTTTGCAGTAATGCGTTTAATGCACATAACTTTCGCGATGACTGGATATAATATATTGCCAACTGACATTTTTCAATAACTTCATGTCGACTAAAAAAAATAAATAAATAAAAAAGAAGTAATAGACTAATACCACATGCAGAATGTACGTACATTTCCTTTTTTTTCAAGCGTAACAGAAATTTACACGCAATTTTCTGTTTTTGTGGGGGAAGGTGATGTATATCGATCATTTTTTAAAAAGCATGTCCTCAGTTGTTTTTTTATCAGAAGATTAAGATTTTTTTGTATTAAACCTTTGAATGCTTTGAAAATTTATTAACAATTAAAACAAAAATAAATGAATAAAAAAAAATATATAAATCAACATATAAGTAAGTAAATAAATGAATAAGTAGGCAAATATAAATACTAGGCCTACCCACATTGATTTTCACTGTAAAAAAAAAAAAAAAGAACGTGGTTGCTCACTATTGGAACTCCGTTTCAATGATGAGCCACCCCTGTATTCAGATTTGGTATGTTCGTTTATACAGACCTGAAAATATTAGTCCTGAGCCCGTTACTGTGTGACCGAATGTTCCAACACAGAGCAACTCACGATTTTTTTTATTTTTAAAATTTTTTTAAAGCAAAGGAATGTCATTTTGATAACTGTGTACGTGCGCGCGTGCTCTCGCGTGCGCATGTATGTGTGTTCATATCAATGATATAGCAGTCCATTGCAACATTTAACCCTTGTAATACGATAGAAAACATAAAGACTATGAAAAAAATGTACCCAATATAAGGCCTCTTTCCCTTATGTCTGCTTATGTGTGTGAATGAATGTGTGTGAAAGTATGCTTGTGTGCGGAAGAAACGGCAGAACTCAGTTCGTCATACAAAATCTGATTTTATGTTGATGTCTGGCGTTATGTAATGCTGATTCTCCATCACTTCGCTTGTTGGGCGGATGCGATAATAAAGCAGGCTGCGGGAAATCTTTCCAGTTGAATAATTTCCCTCTCAACTCGTGTAGATCGTCAGCCACTCCACTCGCCGGGCAAGTTACACGACATATGAATCAAACCGGTGCAGAATTAACTTTGTATATAGCGCTTTAAACTGCGATTTAACGAGGGGTGGCCCTATGTTGCAACATGTCAAATATAGGACCCCCTCGCCTATCTCCACAAGTAGCGAATTCCTTGATATGTACTTGTTCCCAGCCGACCGTAATACATTACATCTGGCCGCCATGTTTTGACGACAAATAAAAAAGAACGTGCGTAAGCGTAAATTGCGTCATCTACAGGCACCCGAACAACGTCAAATTCCTGGTTTACCTTTCATGTCGGTTCTCTTTATGCCTACCTTTTATGTCTGCTTAACAACGAATGCATGTAGATTAACGTCACTTGGAGTGTTTTTCCCGTGAATTTATATTATTCGATGTTTACGGTGTGTGTGTGTGTGTGTGTGTGTGTGTGTGTGTGTGTGTGTGTGTGTGTGTGTGTGTGTGTGTGTGTGTGTGTGCGTGCGTGCGTGCGTGCGTGCGTGCGTGTGTGTGTGTGTGATGTTCACAACCTCATCCCAAATGTCAATGTCTTTTTCTGCTTCTCTCTGCATTGCCGCGACACTGTATTTTTGCTTCACACACTGAAATATGAAGCAAGCAGTAGGATTCAAGGAATGACAAAAGTACAAATATCATCTGAAAATAATCTGACTTATTCTTGCATTCATTCAAAAAAATGATAATGATAAAAATGGATTGAAACTGAAAATGAACATTGATTAGTGATTCTACCCTCCGACTTCCGTCCTCGTTTTAACAGACTATTGTAAGGTTACTTACTTGACTTAGACTTAGTCCTCTTCGCTCCTTGGGAAGCATAGGGCCTCCCCCCAGGTCAGGCTGGGGGCTTTCAGCTCGTTTAGCAAGCTCCTCCTCCAGGTCTGCTTTGGGCGCCCTCGCTTCCTCTTGCCCTGCGGGTTCCACTCGAACGCCTGCCTGGCGATGTTAGAGGGCTCCTTCCGCAGTGAGTGGCCGACCCATCGCCACTTTCTCTTCCTGACCTGAACGTCCATTGGCTGTTGGTTTGCCCTCGTCCTCAGGTCGGTGTTTGGCACTCTGTCAAACCATCGCAAGTGGAGGATCTGCCGGAGACATTTATTGATGAAGGTTTGGATCTTCCTGGAGGTGTTGGTGGTGACTCGCCAAGTCTCTGACCCGTAGAGTAGCACTGATTTTATGCTGGAATTGAATTTTCTCAGTTTGGTGTTGATGCAGATGGTGGTAGAGCTCCATACGGGTATCAGGATGGCAAAGGCTTGTCGCGCTTTCTTCACTCTTGCTTTGATGTCTTCATCTGTGCCTCCTGGCCGGCTGATCTTGCTGCCCAGGTACACAAACTCACCGACATCTTTTATCGCCTTTCCCGCGATGGTGATTGGGGCTTCTTTTTTGTTGTTAGTGCGCAGGAGCTTCGTCTTCTCTTGGCTGATCTTGAGTCCAACACGTTGAGCCGTGTTTTCAAGAGCAGTGACTTTATCTTGCATGTCCTGTAAACGGTGTGATAGTAGGGCCAAGTCATCGGCGAAATCCAGATCTTCTAGCTTCTGCAGAAGGATCCACTGGATGCCTTTGTTGGAACTTGCGTAGACCGTCCTTGTCACCCAATCCAGCACCACGAGGAAGAGGACAGCAAGCAGCCCTGTCTGACGCCGGAGGAGATCTCGAAGTCTTCAGAGAGTCTTCCGTTGTGGATGACCTGGCAGGAGAATCCCTCATAGAGTCGTCTGATGATGCTGATGATCTTTTCTGGCACGCCGTAGTGGAGCAGGATGTTCCAGATTGCTTGTCTGTCGACGCCATCAAAGGCCTTCTCAAAGTCTATGAAACACACGTAAAGAGGCGTCTGCCATTCCATGGTCTGCTCCACGATGACCCTGAGGGTTGCGATCTGGTCTGTACAGGAACGCTCTTTTCTGAAGCCGGCTTGCTCATCTCGGAGTGTCTTGTCGAGTGTGTCTTTCATTCTCTCAAGGATGATTCTAGTGGGAACCTTGCTGGGGATGGACAACAGAGTGATGCCCCGCCACTTGCCGCACTGGGACAGGTCGCCGTGCTTGGGGACTTCACTAGCAGGCCTTTCTTCCATTCGGCTGGGATCTCCTCTGTTGTCCAGATCAGGTCGAGCAGGTGGTGGAGTTGATCAACAATGTCGCCTCCCCCTTCCTTCAATGCTTCTGCTGGGATGTTGTCAATGCCAGCAGCTTTCCCGTTCTTCAGACTGTTAACTGCCTTGCGTATCTTGGTCTTAGTGATTTCTCTGTCGAAGGGGTCTCCATGCTCTAGATGTTGTCTATCTTCTGGTGTGGGTCGATTGTGCACCTCCTAGAAGTGTTCTTTCCATCTCGCCAGCTGGTCTTCTATTGAGGCGAGGAGTTTCCCTCCCTTGTCTCGCACTGGTCTGTTGGGGTTGCTGCGCCGTCCACTGAGGAGTCTTGTGGTAGCATACAAGGTCTTAAGGTCTCCCTTGCTGGCTGCTTTCTCTGCCTTGTCTGCGATGGTGTTGATGAATGCTCGCTTGTCTGCATGTAGCTGTTTCTTGACTTCCTTTGCGACTGTGGTGTGTCAGGTTGCAGCTCTCTGTTTCTGTTGACGTGTTTTTGCCTGGTTCAACTCTCGTTTGGGTTGTTATCTCTCTTCCACCTTCTGCTAGGCCTCATCACTGATCCATGGCTTCCTGTTCTTTTGTGGCCTTCCCAGCACTTCTTCGCATGCTTCCAGAACAGCGTCTTTTATGGTTGTCCATGTGTCCTCTATCACTCCACAGTCGTTTTGAAATTCTCCAGATCGATCAGGCAGATACAGTAGAGGACATTGCAAGGTAACAGAAAACAATGTGCGTGCACATCTCTCTCTCTCTCTCTCTCTCTCTCTCTCTCTCTCTCTCTCTCTCTCTGACACACACACAAACACACACACACACACACAATGTCACATCATGCATCCGTACTACCCCCCCACCCCCCCTCACCATCTTGCCACACACGCATCCATGTCACGCCCTGCACACGCGCTCCCTCCGACCCATCTCGCCCACCCACGTACATCCACGCGTCCCCCTCACCTCCTCCGTACACCTATCAATTTCGAGCGCTGCAACCATCCCCCCTCCCCCCACCTCCCCTCCCCCCCGCCCTCCCCCTCCCTCCCCCCCCCTCGCCCTCCCCCTCTCCCCCCCCCCCCCCCAAATTCGCCCAGCCATGTCCAGCCTTGCATCGCGCTCACCCTCCACGCCCACCCATGTCAAACCCTGCATCTGTGCCCCCTCCGCCCCAATAATTTTACCCACATATACGACTCCTTGCATCCGCGCCCCACTCTCCCAATACACCCACCATGCCTAGACCGTCATCTGCACTCCCTCTGCCCAATGCGCCTGCTATACCACGCCTTTCATTCACTTCTGCCCCAGAAAGACACCTACGTCACGCCCTTCAACCTTGCTCCCTCTGCCCCAATAAGACACCCATGTCACGCCCTTCATCCGCGCCCCCTCTGCCCCAATAAGACACCCTTGTCACACCCTTCATCCACGCCCTCTCTGCCCCAATAAGACATCCTTGTCACACCCTTGATCCGTGCCCCCTCTGCCCCAATAAGACACCCTTGTCACACCCTTGATCCGTGCCCCCTCTGCCCCAATAAGACACCCTTGTCACACCCTTCATCCACGCCCTCTCTGCCCCAATAAGACATCCTTGTCACACCCTTGATCCGTGCCCCCTCTGCCCCAATAAGACACCCTTGTCACACCCTTGATCCGTGCCCCCTCTGCCCCAATAAGACACCCTTGTCACACCCTTCATCCGCGCCCCCTCTGCCCCAATAAGACATCCTTGTCACATTTTCAATCCGTGCCCCCTCTGCCCCAATAAGACACCTTGGTCACATCCTTCATGCGTGCCCCCTCTGCCCCATTAAGACACCCTTGTCACGCCCTTCATCTGTGCTCCCTCCTGCCCCATTAAGACACCTTGGTCACATCCTTCATCTGTGCCCCATCTGCCCCATTAAGACACCCTTGTCATGCCCTTCATCTATGCTCCCTCTGCCCCATTAAGACACCCTTGTCATGCCCTTCATCTATGCTCCCTCTGCCCCATTAAGACACCCTTGTCACGCCCTTCATCTGTGCTCCCTCTGCCCCAATAAGACACCTTGGTCACATCCTTCATCCGTGCCCCCTCTGCCTCAATAAGACAACCTTGTCTTGCCTTTCAACCTTGCTCCCTCTGCCCAATAAGACACCCACGTCACGCCCTTCATCCGTGTCCCCTCTGCCCCAATAAGACACCCTTGTCACGCCCTTCACCCGTGCCCCCATTGCCCCAATAAGACACCCTTGTCACGCCCTTCATCTGTGTCTCTTTTTAGCCCCAATAAGACACCCACATCAACACCCTCATCCGCCCATCTGTCCCAACACACCCTCCATATAATGCCCTTCATCTGCACCCCCCCCCCCCCCCCCCCCTCTGCCTCAGTATGGCGACCATGTCACGCCCTTCATCCGAGCCCCTCCTACTCCAATAAGACATCCATGTCACTCCTCTCATCTGCGCCCCGTCGGCCAAAATAAGATCACTATGTTAAGCCCTTTATCCACGCCCCCTCTCCCCCCTCCCCCTCCGCTCCAATAAGCCCACTCACGTCACGCCCTTTATCCAGCCCCCCTCTGCCCCGATACATCCACCCATGTAACACGCTTCATACGTGTCCTCTGCCCCAATACGCCCACCATGTCACGCCTTTTACCCGCGCCCACTCTGCCCCAGTACGCCCACCATGTCACTCTGCCCCAGTACGCCACCCACGTCACGTCCTTCATCCACGCCCCCACGGCCCCAATACCCCATACCCACGTCGCGTTCTTCATCTGCGCCCCTTCTGCCCAAATGCACCCACCTAAGTCACGCACAACCTGCATCCATGCCCCATCTGCCCCAATACGCCCATCCATGCCACGCCCTCCATACACGATCCAGTGCCCATAGCACACCCTGGATCGGCGTCTTCCCCTCCACACGTCACACCTTTCGTTTGCTCCTCCCACCTCCTCCCACGTACACCCATCCACGTCGCGCCCTATGTCCATGCCCTTCCATCCTCCCACTCCCACCTCCCCCTCCGTTTGGCCATCCATGTCAGACCCTGCTTACACGCTCCCTCCATCCCCTTACACCCACCCATGACCATAAACGCCACGCCCTCCCGCCCCCCCCCCCCCCCCTTTGATCCTGCCCATATTCCAATCCATTTTTCATGGTGCATCCACCCCACCCCACCCCCCTCCAGTTCGCCCACCCACGTCATCCCTTCATCTGCGCCCCCTCTACACTCATGTCACGTCCTTCATCCGCGCCCCCTCTGCCCAATACACCCATCATGTCACGTCCTATCCGCGCCCCATCTGCCCCAATATACCCACCATGTCACGCCCTTCAACTGCGCCCTGTCCGCCCTAATCAACCCATCCACGTCACGTCCTTCATGCAGTCTCTTCTGCCCTAAACACCCACCATATCACACCCTTCATATCCCCCCCCCCCCCCCCCCCCCCTCTGCCAGAATACACCTATCCACGTCACGCGCTTCATCCGCGCACCGTCTGCCCAAATACGCGCACCATATCACGCCCTTCATCCATCCCCTCATCCTCAATTCACCCACCATGCCACACTTTTCATCTTCGCCCCCTTTTGCCCAATACGCCTACCACGTCATGCCTTTCACCCGCCTCCTTTCGTCCAATACACCCATCCACGTCCCGCCTTTCATCCACGCCCACTTTGCCCAATACGTCCACCCGTGTCACGTACACCTTGCATCCATACCCCCTCTGACCCGATATGCCCACTCACATCATGCACTTCATCCGCGCCCCTTTCTGCCCTAGTATTCCCTTCACGACACGCCCTGCATCCATACTGCCTCTGTCCCAAAACGCCCACTCACCTCACCCACTTAATCCATGCCCCATCTGCCCCAAGACGCCCACTCATCTCACGCACTTAATCCTCCCCTTTTGCCCCAGCGTCCGTCCGTCCGCCCGTCCGCGTCCGTCTCTGTGTGTGTCCGTCTCTGTGTGTGTCCGTCTCTGTGCGTGTCCGTCTCTGTGCGTGTCCGTCTCTGTGCGTGTCCGTCTCTGTGCGTGTCCGTCTCTGTGCGTGTGTCTGTGCGTGTGTCTGTGCGTGTGTCTGTGCGTGTGTCTGTGTGTGTGTCTGTGTGTCTGTGTGTGTGTCTGTGTGTGTGTCTGTGTGTGTGTCTGTGTGTGTGTGTCTGTGTGTGTGTGTCTGTGTGTGTGTGTGTGTGTCTATGTGTGTGTGTCTATGTGTGTGTGTCTATGTGTGTGTGTCTATGTGTGTGTGTCTGTGTCTGTGTGTCTGTGTGTGTGTCTGTGTGTGTGTCTGTGTGTGTGTCTGTGTGTGCGTGTGTGTGTGTCTGTGTCTGTGTGTGTGTGTGTGTGTGTGTGTGTGTGTGTGTGTGTGTGTGTGTGGATGACAGCGCTGAAATGGCTCCAGACAGTCTGCTGGAAAACGACAAAATGACAGTGACAGAATCAACGCTACAGACAGTTGACTTTTTTTTTTTAATCAAAGTATTCCAAAAGTTCTAAGGTGAGGGGAAGACAGATGGTGCCACAGAGAAGAAACATTGCTGGTGCTAGTGTGGCAAGAAAATGTTTGACACCTTACGGAGTAAGTAACACAATGCCTGGCGTGCACCGGGTATTCTACATTTTACGGCGAAAGTAATACAATGCCTGGCGTGCACCAGGTATCCTACATTTTACGGCGAAAGTAATACAATGCCTGGCGTGCACCGGGTATCCTACATTTTACGGCGAAAGTAACAATGCCAGGTGTGCGCCAGGTATGCTACACTTAACGGCGAAATTAGCATGGCGTTGCGCGAAGATGGAGTATCCCACACTTTACAGCGAAAAGAACATAGTGTCAGGCGTGCACACCGAGTATCCTACAGTTTACGGCGAAAATAACAGTGTCAGGTTTGCATCACTTTATGGCGAAAATAACAGTGTCAGGCGTGCATCACTTTACGGCGAAAATAACATAGTGTCAGGCGTGCATCACTTTACGACGAAAATAACATAGTGTCAGGCGTGCATCACTTTACGGCGAAAATAACATAGTGTCAGGCGTGCATCGGGTATTCAACACCTTAAACAGAAAGTAACGATGCCAGGTGTGCACCGGGTATCCTACACCTTGTGGCCAAAGTGATGGTGCCAGGCGTGGACTAGGTATCCTACACCTTACGGCGAAAGTGACATGATGCCACGTGCGCACGGATATCCTACACGTCGCGGATTAAGTAACATGTTGCAAGGAGTGCACGGATGTATTACGTCTCACGGCGAAAGTATCATGGATGCCAACTTACACGCTATAGGAGAAAAAAAAAAAAACCGTGGCGCTAGGTGTGCACGGATACTTACATGTCACGAAGAAAGTTACATGGCGGCAGGTGTGCATGGGTCGCGTACACCTCACAGAGTAAGTCTCATGGTGCGAAATGTGAAAGGATATCCTACACCAACAGTAACATGGTGCCAGAATAATTGGATATCCTACACCGAAAAAAAAAAAACTGGTGCCAGATACGAAAGGACATCCTACACCGAAAATATCATGGTGCTAAATGTGAACGGATATCCTACACCGAAAATAACATGGTGCCAGAAATGAACGGATATCCTACACCGAAAATAACATGGTGTCAGAAATGAACGGATATCCTACACCGAAAACAACATGGTGCCAGATGTGAACGAATATCCCACACCGAAAATAACACGGTGCCAGAAATGAACGGATATCCTACACCGAAAACAGCATGGTGCCAGATGTGAACGGATATCTTACACCGAAAATAACATGGTGCCAGATACGAATGGACATCCTGCACCGAAAATAACATGTCAGATATGAACGGATACTTACACCGAAAAGAACATGGTGCCAGATATGAATGGATATCTTCACCAAAAATAACATGATGCCAGACATGAACGGATATCCTACACGAAAAATAACATTGTCAAGACGGGATGTCCCGACTGTCCGTCCCACAGGGAGAGCAGAGTCAGGCACTCACACCACACTCACCGGAAAGCACAAGAACCCGGGACGTACACACACAAATAATATTTATTACACAAAACAATCGCTTCACTCACGCTCACACTCTAAGTGGGGTTGGGATAAATACAAGAAGAGGGAAGAAAGACAGAATAACAGAAAGTGGGGGAAAGAAGAAGACTGGATTACAAGAGGCTACCTAATCCTAGGGACAAAACAAATGGAAATAAACCCAAACTCCCAGGGTTTGCCCAGCTAATCTCCCCTCCCAACCCGCTATTATAAACGAGGTGAGGAAAGAAGAAAAGGAACAAAATAATAAACCAACAGAACAGGGCCTAATCTCAGACAATAAAAAAAAAATAAAGAAAAACCCACAAAAAAAAACCCTACACCTCAATTCAAGTTTTAAAAAAAAAATGACACACTGACATGCACCCTCACGCTCACATGACACAACATAATCTGTCCACCACTTATCTTTCGGAGCCTGGCTCCAATGTTCTCAGAAATGCCCTGGTGAAGTCTTGGAGTGTGGCCCCGAACAGTCACTTAAGTGGTCACCAACACATTGACAGGATTGGGTTACTGGAGGGTGGCCCCACAGAAGACCACGTCACTGAAGAGGTTGCACTGAAGAGGTCGAGTCAAACGGATCGCAGTCCTCCGGATCGCGGTCCGCCCGGTTGCTGGATCCGTCCCGGCTGTCCAAACACCCTCAAACGGTCGAAGGCAGGAGGGATCGCACACGCCCAGTGTGCGAGCCAAGGTGCGCACAAACCCAAGAACAAAACAAAAGAAGCCCTAAAGCCTCGATTAAAATTGTTTCCGCCCGTTGATTGCACTGGTCAGTTTGTCAGTGGGGAGGTTGTACAGAGGTCAGTGGTCAAGAAAAAGAAACCAAATCAAATAGGACTCCATAACATGTCAAGTTGGAGATGAAAATGTAGAAAGAAAAAAAACACCAAAAGGTAGACTTGCAGGAAGGGGAGAGAAATAGATTAAAGAACAAAGACCAAAGTAAAGCCAGGCAAGTGATACGGAAAACCTGGACGGCAAGTGGGAAAAGAAAGAAAAGAGGTGTCACCAGAAGGGAAAGTAAGTTGAAGGTGGAAAAGAGAGGGGAAGTCAGTCTACGTAAGAGTAATGTCGCACACATTACATATAATAACCCGCACACATTACATATAATAACCGACATCACATTTCAACTCTAGACTCCTTTTTCCCCCTTTGTCTTATCCTCTCACTTTTGAAATGAGGGGTTGGCCATAAAAACTTTCCCTTAGCTTACCTCAGTAAACTTTGCAAATTATAACTTATGAAATTCAGAAATATTACAACATAAACTGGCAACATTGCTACTAGAAAATTGTGGCTTAAAAAACATTCTTTCAACTCCCACATGAATTTACTATAAAACGGAAGAAGAAAAAAATATAGCGAACAAGAAACAGAGAAAGGGCAACCAAAACAAAATATTAAGACTTGATGGCCGCACCCTTCGCGCTCGACGTGACGACACAGGCAACACGGGAAGGGGAAAGCGAGCGACAGCAGGAAGATCGCACGGGGAAAATTTAAGAAGATAGCTATATATATAAAAAAAAAACAACTCTGCAAACCTCAAAACCGTTTACTAACGAACAATTCCGCCATTGCTCGTTGTCGTGACCCGAAGCTAGTGGCGAATAAACCCGAGTACAAGAAAGATAGAAATGTTCTCTTCCGACGAGAGTTTGAAATAATTTGGAAGATAAGTAAAGCTGAAACAAAACATTCTATCATGGGGCGACGAGAAACGCGCGACTCAACGTTTTAATGCGGGAGTACTAAAAACTTACCAACAAGCTTGTGGATAGAAAGCCTAGTCGGACGCCTAACCAGCGAAGGATGGCGTCCCGTCCCAGGAAGCCCAAGTCCCACAGCGAAGGGGAACTACCCAGCAATGAAGCTGAACCACGGAAAGTTCTGGCCAGAGGAGAGAGAGCTCTCCGAACTGTAGCAGGTCTGACTTGCAAGTGCCTGACCAAACTCCGGTTTCAAGCTGCTGGCACACCTCCCGTTAACTAAGTTCATAGCCGGCCCACGTGAACTGCCTGAATCTCACCAATTCTGCAGAACATGGCCGAGGCCAGAACCACGTGCAAGAGGAAGGAAGGAGGTTGAACAAGCTATACCACTAGGGGAAAGAACGAAAACTCTCGGGCTAAAAGAAAACGCCACACTACCTAGATAAAGAGAGGACAGGTTATATTGAGGATGGGGAAAGGAGGGTAAAAGCCAATATGAAAACAAAAAACGCATAGGGGTAGGATATCCGACCGTGACAAACATGATGCCATATATGAGCGAATAGCCTACACCGCAAATAACATGATGCCAGATATGAACAGATATCCTACAACAAAAATAACATGGTGCCTGATATGAACGGATTTCCAACACCGAAAACGACATGGTGCCCGATATGAACGGATATTCTACACCGAAATTAACATGGTGCCTGATATATGAACGGATATCCTACACCGAAATTAACATGGTGCCTGATATGAACGGATTTCCAACACCGAAATTAACATGGTGCCTGATATGAACGGATTTCCAATACCGAAATTAACATGGTGCCTGGTATGAACGGATTTCCAACACCGAAATTAACATGGTGCCTGGTTTATCCAGCGGGGTTGAAACATGTTTGCCGTTTGAATTTCCGACCGACGTAAAAACTGTCATTCTTTTCCCGTGCACCACCTTTCCCGCTCACACAAATGCTGTCTGAAATGGTTCTCTTATCTGTTACATACATTATGGTGCATGTGGATATCACGCCTGAACCCTAAACGACTATGATAAGACAGCCCTAATATAGCCAAATTACCTATCTCAACAGCTACTGAAATAAAGTTGACAGCCCTCATATGGCCAAATTACCTATCTCAACAGCTACTGAAATAAAGTTGACAGCCCTCATATGGCCAAATTACCTATCTCAACAACTATTGAAATAAAGTAGACAGGTCTGTCCTGGCCAGTGCAACTATCCAAACAAGTATAAAGAGTGGGCAGCCCTTACATCGCCAAATGTAAGGAAGATAAATGACATCACGAGGAAGACAATGACAAACAGCAACATCAAGAAAACTAAGATGGATAAGGACTTAATGAAAAAGGAAAGATAGAAGAGGTCATTGGGAAGAAACGTAACACCGATAAGGAAACAAAACAACAAGGGAAAATGGATTGTGAAACCATAACAAAAGGAAAGATGGGTGTGGTCATCGTGAGAATGGACAGAGAGATGATGACATGATGAGAAAGGAAAGAAAAGAGAAAGAGACACCCGAATGTGCCTCTTACAGAGAAAGTAACATACAAAGGATCGGTGTGGACATCATAACAAAGATGGATATGGACATCGTGAGAAAGGACAAATGAAGTAGACATCACGACAAAGGAAAGATTGGTATGGACATCAAAAGAAAGGGAAGATGAGTGTGGACATCATGAGAGAGGGAAGATGGATATGGACACCCTGAGAAAAAAATAAGGGTGGGAACATTGTGAAATGAACAGACGGATGAGGACACGCTGACGACGGGAAACTGGATCTGGACGGAAGGATTGATTAGGACATCATTAGAAATGAATGATGAGGGGGAGACATCGTGAAAAAAGACAGGTGTGGACTTTGTACTCCTCTGCTCTCTGCAGTACAAAGCTTCGTGGCGTCAAAAGATTCATGGAGCTTATACAGATACCGACAATATTGACAACGTTTTTAAATGCTTTGAGAGCATACAATGTCATGGGAATTCAATACAATGGTTTTAACATGTAACAGGAAGAAGCTCTTGTACAGATGAAGGTGGAAGAAAACGAATTATTTCCAACATATATTTCTCTTCTTTTTTTTTTCCCAATTTGATTTAATATTCATGCCCTTGGAGACAATAAGTCTGACCGAGCGGAAGGAGAGGAAATCTCGCCAAAAGTGATCTTACGGTTTGCGGACGTTTCTGTTCATT
>CM031605.1:39785733-39793233 GCA_018398815.1 Conus ventricosus
TCCCACATTGAGGCTCCAACAGTCTCGTGCCATCCTTTTATGCTTTTCCTCCCATCATTCTAGCCCCACCTGACTCCCCATCCACCACAACCTTCCTCCTCCTTCATCCGCTCCTGGTCTGTCTTCTCTGTCATTATGTCTGTGCCGTGTCTGTGTAAGCTGTCATTTGTTTTTTTGTATATTTCTTGGGTTTTTTCTTGTGTTTTGTTTTTTGTTTTTCGAGAATGACCTTTTTTTCTGTAACTCTTTAATGATTCTGAAAGAGCCTCGTGATCGACGGGGATATGATGATAGAAATTGATCAGATTGTTATGTTTTGTTAGTCTATTGTGCTTTTTTTTTTTATAACTGAACAATTAGAGTCATTGAGCTCGGTCTTGCATTTGGTGCTATGATGCCGCCTCTGTCCGTCTGTCTGTCTGTCGTCTGTCTGTCTCTCTCTCTCTCTCTCTCTCTCTCTCTCTCCCTCCTCTCTCTCTCTCTCTCTCTCTCTCTTCTGGCAAAATCGAAAAAAATAAATAATTAAGTATGAAGTCCTTTGTTTCATTTATGTTGTTCTCTTTGTATAAGCAGCACATGATCAGTGTGAGAGTGCCAGTACACCACACATTAGAACATTAACAAACCCAGACATTTTGTATCAAACACCAAAACACTAAAATCAGCAAGACTATGTCCATTTGTAAGAGAACATACAGACTAGGCATGGTGTGAAAGGGACTGCTTGTGGAAAAAAAAAAAAAAAAAAAAAGAAAGAAAGAAAGATAGAAAGAAGATAGAAAGAAAGAAAACTAGTAGTGGAAATTACTTTTGTTTTGTTTTTTTGCTTTTAAAAAAACAGAAAAAAAAAATCACAACGCCTTAGGGCTCCATATGATCCGATAACTGATGCCACAAAAAAAAAAAAAAAAAAAAAAAAAACAACAACCAACAACTCGGTTTGATGGTAAGAATTGCTGAGTTTTGGTAGGGTGTAACAGTAAAGCTTTATCGTTTGATCCAGGGCAAGGTGTAATTGCTTGTTCATTTCCGATTTTATTTTGGCCTGGTTTAAGATATAAAGCTTTTTTTAGGTTTTATCCATGGTATGGTGTTAAATAATGCCAAATTAGTTTTAGTGTAAGATGTAAAGCTTTAATGGCTTTCATCCAGGGAAGGGTGTACAGTTTTGCCAAGAATAGTGGAATGAAAAGCTTTTTATTTGCTTTGATCAGCGATTACTGAGTCTGACCTGGTTCTAAGCTTGTATTGATGTTTTAGGTCTGATCTAGATATTTTAATTTTTGACCTGAAGAAAATGTGGAGTGTCCCTGGTTGATGTGTCAAAACTGTAAATAGGGAAATTGGGATTGAGGCCATGACAGCTCCTAAATCCTTTTTTAAATCATTTTTTCCCCTTTTGATTCATTACCTCTCGCATGCCATCTGTACAATGTTGTTTTCAGACCTTTGTTTCAAACAGAGCCATTGAAATGAAACTTTGCGTTATGAATGACTTATTGAAGCTTTTATTGTCATTAGGCTTCATTTTGCAGTTCATAGTCGCTCACTGAATGACTGAGTAGTGCATTTGTAACCATAATAAATGCATTGTTAAGAATTTTATTCTGATTTAGGCAGGGGATAGCAAATGCCTTATGTTTCCTTTACTTGTTATGGTAGAGATTGAAGTACATGAGACATATGACACGCGTCTTTCTGTTCACCATATGTTTTGAGTTAAGAAATTTCTTATGGATCTGGTCAGTAAGGAACAGCTGTTAATCTGAGCTTCTTTTTAAAGAAACCAAAGAAAGGAGGGGGAGGGAGTTGTCTTGTCGCTACACTTACTCGTTGTTTGTGTGACTTGTGGTTCCTCTTTAAGGCAACAGGTAGCATGAAAATTGTTCTCCATAAACTGCGAATAATGTGTATTGAAGGAAGAGAAGAGGGAAGGGACTCTTTTTTTCCTGTCATGAGAGTCTCATTTACACTGGAATGCTGAGGGAATGGCTTGGACAGGGCAGAATGACTTCGTTGTTGAACCACTCCAAATGTAGAAAGACTTTGCAGTGACAAAAGTGGACGTTTGTAATCTGTGCTCTCCCAACTTTGTTGTCAGGCAGCAGCATACCCTGTATAAGTTTTTCAACGGTAGTTACATCACTACTTAAAACAGTTTACAAGATGTACAAGTAGCCCCGAACTTGACATCGCCAAATGTTGCAAGCAGTTCTGCCATCTTCACAATTTTTGCTCCAGTCTGCTCCATGATAGCTTTGGGGTCTGACACACCTCCCTCTCCCTTCAAGATAACACACTGTTTATTTTTCCGAAAAACAGCATCAAGAAATGAATTTACAACTCTAAACCTAAAATGTTTCGCAAAACGATTGTGTATTGCATAAGTGGCAAACTTTGGTTAGATATGAACACATTTACTTTGATTTTGTGTGTTTAAGCATGTGATGAATAGACATAAAAAGAATGTTTTAACAAAATTAGCGTTAAAAATGATTGTTTGGTTGTTACCACGCTTTCTCATTATTTTCAAGTACACTAATCATTGATATGCTGCAAAAAGTGTAGCAAAATGGTTATAATCCTTGAAAACATTTGATCTATACCTATAATTGCATGCCACTTTTTGCCTTGATTGTCATCCAGTGTGACTGCACAGCAAATAATAGAAAATACTGTCCCATGTTACAACATTATCTTGTGCTAAGTGTAAGATTCATCATATTGATGTGACCAAAAAAAGGTTAACCTCGTTTACTGTGTCATGTTTCATTTCATCTGGTTCGAGTCATGCTTTATCCAGTAAACCAACCTACCTCTAGGCCAGCCCCATACCCCTGTACTGCAAGAGCAAGTTATTTTCAAGGCATCATACTATGTTTGTTTGCTTCATGGAGACCATAGTGCCTTGACAGCTCTCAGATTCTGGGATGGGTGTGAGCTTTCCCATGTTTTGAAATGTCTATGTACAGTTCATGAGGTTGTCACCTAACTACTTATAATGTTTCTTTCATGACGAAGAATGAGCGCGTGTGAATGCATTGAACAGGAAGAAAGTACAAGTTGGTCAGTTTTCATGTGAAAGCATATGCTTGTACATGGTTTGTACGAATGTAGTGTAAAACGGAATGAATAACATGCATCATGTATTTACTGGTATATCACTGTGTGTGATTGCTCAAGGTTGCGAGTTGACAGTGGATGTGGCATTGCAGAATTGGTATGTGAGAAGGGTCGGATCTGAAATTCAGAAAGGATGTTGTCATTGTAATCGTGTTGTAATGTGCTTTTACACAGTTTTTAGCAAATAAAAGATGAAATGAAATGAAGCGTTTGTCTGGATCCACAATCTTTCTCTCTCTCTCTCTCTCTCTCTCTCTCTCTCTCTCTCTCTCTCTCTCTCTCTCTCTCTCTCTCTCTCTCTCTCTCTCTCTCTCTCTCTAGTACTGTTGTTGGTTTGCAAAATCAAATTAATGTTTTAAAAAATGAAGCAGATAGACTTCAATTAAGTGTTAATCTAGAGAAAACAAACATTATTGTCTTTCGTATGGGTGGTTATTTATCCCAGTATGAAAAGTGGTGGTATGGAGATGTAGAAGTAAAAGTAATCAATAGTTACAAATATTTGGCGATGTTATTTACAACTCGTTTAAGTCTAAATGCAGGGTGGCGTGAAATCGGCAGAAAGGGTAAGAAGGGGGTTGTAGAAATTCTAAGATGCATGAAAAGACTTAATAGCATTGACCCTTCTTTGTTCTGGAAGCTATTTGACTCACAAATAGCGCCTATGCTGACTTATGCTGCAGAAGTTTGGGGATTAGAAGAAAATTTGGAAATGGAGAAGGTACATACTATGGCTATTAAAAGATTCATGAACATTCCACTGCATTCATCAAACACAGTGGCTTATGGTGATTCTGGAAGATATCCTTCATTTATTCAAACGTTTTCAAAATCTATTAAGTATTGGTTAAAACTGACACAACTTCCAACGTCAAGGCTATGTAGACAAGCATATGATATGCTATATTTACAAATGGAAAGTGGACACTGCAACTGGGTTAGTAAAGTAAAACATGTGTTAACTATTAATGGGTTTGGTATTGTGTGGCTTAGCAAAGAGGTAGGGAACGAAAGGACATTTATTTATGTCAGAATTTAAGGATCGCTTGATAGCCTGCTACAAACAGAATTGGCATTCAAAAATGGAAGAAAATGACAAGTATTCATGGTTTTATTCCTTTAAAAGCATTCTTCAGCCGGAAATGTTTTTGAAATCTCTTACTAATAAATGGCATAGAAGCATATTGGCCAGATTTAGAAGTCGGACCCTTGGTTTCAAAGCAAATAAGAAATGGTTTTGCAATGAAGTTTCTGTTGATGATGTTTGTGTGTTGTGTCCAGATAAGTCAGGAAGATGAAGAGCACTTTTTATTTCAATGTAAGGCATATGAAGATTAAAGGAAAAAATCAAAACTGTTTAATTTGATGCCGGAAAGATCATTTTATACTTTGATTCAACTATTATCTTCTGATGATGGAAATATTCTTCGTCTGTTTGCTAAATATATTGCTGAATGTTATGATATCAGAGAGAAAAAAATGTCTGTTGCTGTTTCCCTGTGAGACAGTGCTTTGGTTCTTCGTATGTTATAGCTGGTCATTTGGGCCCACGTTTGGTGATCTTTTGTTTGACGTTAACTTTATTATTCCCAGAGAGATCAATACCGGGAATCATGTTTGTAATGTACTATACATTTTTCGTTTTATAAATTCATGACGCTGCATTAATGATAGCCCCCTTGACATGAAGACTGTATTTTGTCATTGTCAATAAAAACGATTCTGAAGCGTCTCTCTCTCTCTCTCTCTCTCTCTCTCTCTCTCTCTCTCTCTCTCTCTCTCTCTCTCTCTCTCTCTCTCTCTCTCTCACACACACACACACACACACACACACACACACATATATATATATATATATATATGTATATATATATATATATATATATATATATATATATATATATATATATATATATATATATATATATATATAATATGAACACAGACACAAACACACAGGCATCCTCGCACCCACATATACATACTCGCTTACATCTCATCAAAACATCAGACAAATCACTTCTCGAGGGCATGATTGTGAACCAATCAACTTGCCATGTTTGTATTCCAGTTGGACTTATTCACGCTTTCTTTGTTCTTCAGTGACTTGGAAAAACAACAACAGGTTTTTCACTTTACAAACGCTTAGTCTATGATCTCATTCACTCAAAAACCACAAGTTAAATCAAACCAAACAAAGCAGTGAAGTTTGGTTGTGGGTTTCTTTTGATGGTAGTTCATGTTTTTGATGAGCTTCGTCTGTATGCTCATGGTAGCATTAGTTCCACAACATACGTTCAGGATTCCCATATTTACTTTCAGGTTTGTCGTCAGCACCGATATTCGACAGGGAGCAATCGGTATTAAGTTAACAGAAGACAACACACAAGAGGAGACCTAACGCTGCCACTGAGTTGCTTCAGTTGTGTTGAGTGGTGCCTTTTCTGAAATCCCAAGGTCAATGATTGCTTATTTACAGAGTCTGCATGAGTGACCATCACACCCCTCCAAAAAATGCCAGTATGGCCATCCAACGCTGGCACCTCATAATTGCCTGTTAAAACCATGTCGACAAGAGCGTACTACAGGCATGATCAGAGAGAGAAATGAAAACTGTCGTGAAATGTGAGATGTTTGTATGATGATCAGTGAGGAGGAGGATGTATGGAGCTCCATTCTGCTCACAGACTACATGACAGGACTGTCTGCCTTCTTTCATAATATATCATAGCATTAGCCAGACCAGACAGACAGTGTTGGTCAGGAACTAGGTGCTGTAACAGAGACACATCCATGAAGTGGATGAAACTGCCAGACAGTGTGGTTCCAGACTTCCCGTTTGAACATGTTGCACGCTCGGCTCTGGGTGGAAGCTGGCAAGGGCCGACCACGAATCAATTCCTTTCATGGCATTCCAGTCAGTGTCGTCCCAGGCCACCTGTCTGATGCTGACCACTGTACCACCTGACTGTAACCATCTGACAGCAGGTGGTCAGAAGTGAATCGTGTGCATGCGTGCATGTTGTGTGGTGTGTGTGTGTGTGTGTGTGTGTGTGTGTGTTGTGTGCGTTGTGTGTGTGGTGTAATTTCTCCGGCTGTTGCTGTGTACAAGTGTCAGGTTCAGGATATATAGGCAAACTTGGAACATCCTTCTGCAGGGAGTGTCCTTGCTTGTTCGGTGTGCTTTGTGTTGACATGTGTTAACAGATTAGGTGTCATGAGTAGCATTCGTTTGGAGTTATGGGCGTGCGATTATCTCATCATGCTTGTTTGTTATTTTGATTTCAAAAGCAAAAAGTTGAAAAAAAGGCTCGTCAACTCTCAGTCAGACGAACTTGTAATTTTTCCAGACTCCCTCTTGTCTCATCTGAAGGATTTGATACTTGGTGTCTTGTGACCCTACGGCGCCGTAGTATACCTTATCAGAAGCCTCTGCGGGCAAGAAACACATCCTGTTAAAGGAAAGCACGCGTGAGCGCGCGCGCGCGCGCCCGCCCGCCAGCCCGTACGCACGCACGCACGCACGCACGCACGCACGCACGCACACACACACACACACACACACACACACACACACACACACACACACACACACACACACACACACACAGAGCGAGAGAGAGAGAGAGACAACTGGAGTGGGGGTGGGAGTGAGGGGTGCGGCATACAAATAAACACACATGACGTGACAGTGTTTCTTGTGGGCTGTGTGGTGTCAGCTTACTCCAGTGCAATGTATGTGTCCGTATGGGCAGAAGGTGGGGGACGTGGGGGAGGGGAACCTGCTGTTTGTAAACAAATCTGCTGGCAACTAACTACCCTGACTTCAGTGTTGGTTCCGTGCATGTGACTCACGGGTATAATTGACCCGCCGGGTGACTGGCGAAGCAGTTCTCAGTGAGGTAGATACAGCATCCACTACAACTGCCAGCTGCTCTGGACGCCTTGCTTCCCCACAGACCACACGCTGCCATGACCAACCCAAGCAACAACGGCCCCGTCGGCCCCGTCACCGTAGTCTGCGGGAAGAGAATTCCTGTGCTGTGTCAGGACCACGCTTACGACCGCACTACACTAACACAATCATGCATACACGTACGTCAAGCATGCATCCAACACACACACACACACACACACACACACACACACACACACACACACACACACACACACACACACACACTGGTTGATTTCATACGTCACAAGCTTGTCAAATCATTGTTAAAATGGTTCTATTTCAAGCGGGCAAAAAATCTCTGACCCCTGGTGACGTCACAAATGACCTGATTTGCATGCCAACTATTTAGACTTCTAAAGTGGATTAAAACAAAAATGTTGATGGGTCATATGTCTGTCTAAGTCGTTGCTAGACTGAAT
>CM031605.1:39799662-39802162 GCA_018398815.1 Conus ventricosus
TGATCAGATTGTTATGTTTTTTGTTAGTTATTGTGCTTTTTTTTCTTTATAACTGAACAATAAGAGTCATTGAGCTCGGTCTTGCATTTGCAGCTATGATGCCGCCTCTGTCCGTCTGTCTGTCTGTCTGTCTGTCTGTCTGTCTCTCTCTCTCTCTCTCTCTCTCTCTCTCTCTCTCTCTCTCTCTCTCTCTTGGAAAATCGAAAAAAAAAGAAGAAAATAATTAAGTATTAAGTCCTTTGTTTCATTTATGTTGTTCTCTTTGTATAAGCAGCACATGATCAGTGTGAGAGTGCCAGTACACCACACATTAGAACTTAACAAACCCAGACATTTTGTATCAAACACCAAAACACTAAAATCAGCAAGACTATGTCCATTTGTAAGAGACATACAGACTATGCATGGTGTGAGAGGGACTGCTTGTGGGGGAAAAATGAAAAAAAAGAAAGAAAGAAAGAAAGAGAAGAAGAAAACTAGTAGTGGAAATTACTTCTTTTTTTTTTTTTTTTTTTTTTTGCTTTTTTTTTTTTTTTTTTTTTTTTTTTGGCAGATGAAGAGGACAGTGTGAAGCACCAAAAAATGAAGAGGTGGATTTCGGCCTTAGGGGAAAAAAAAGAAAAGAAAAAAAATCACCGCCTTAGGTGCTCCATTGATCCGATAACTGATGCCACAAAAAAAAAAACACACACAAAAAAACAAAAACAAAAAAACAACAACCAACAACTAGGTTTGATGGTAAGAATGGCTGAGTTTTGGTAGGGTGTAACAGTAAAGCTTTATATTGTTTGATCCAGGGCAAGGTGTAATTGCTTGTTTCATTTCCGATTTTATTTTGGCCTGGTTTAAGATATAAAGCTTTTTTAGGTTTTTATCCATGGTATGGTGTTAAATAATGCCAAATTAGTTTTAGTGTAAGATGTAAAAGCTTTAATGGCTTTGATCCAGGGAAGGGTGTTCAGTTTTGCCAAGCATAGGGGAATGAAAAGCTTTTTGTTGCTTTGATCAGCGATTACTGAGTCTGACCTGGTTCTAAGCTTGAATTGATGTTTTTAGGTCTGATCTAGATGTTTTAATTTTTGACCTGAAGAAAATGTGGAGTGTCCTGGTTGATGTGTCAAAACTGTAAATAGGGAAATTGGGATTGAGGCCATGACAGCTCCTAAATCCTTTTTAAAATCATTTTTTCCCCTTTCGATTCATTACCTCTCGCATGCCATCTGTACAATGTTGTTTTCAGATCTTTGTTTCAAACAGAGCCATTGAAATGAAACTTTGCGTTATGAATGACTTATGAAGCTTTTATTGTCATTTAGGCTTCATTTTGCAGTTCATAGTCGCTCACTGAATGACTGAGTAGTGCATTTGTAACCATAATAAATGCATTGTTAAGAATTTTATTCTGATTTAGGCAGGGGATAGCAAATGCCTTATGTTTCCTTTACTTGTTATGGTAGAGATTGAAGTACATGAGACATGACACGCGTCTTTCTGTTCACCATGTGTTTTGAGTTAAGAAATTTCTTATGGATCTGGTCAGTAAGGAACAGCTGTTAATCTGAGCTTATTTTTAAAGAAACCAAAGAAAGGAGGGAAGTTACACTTACTCGTTGTTTGTGTGACTTGTGGTTCCTCTTTAAGGCAACAGGTAGCATGAAAATTGTTCTCCATAAACTGCGAATAATGTGTATTGAAGGAAGAGAAGAGGGAAGGGACTCTTTTTTTCCTGTCATGAGAGTCTCATTTACACTGGAATGCTGAGGGAATGGCTTGGACAGGGCAGAATGACTTCGTTGTGAACCACTCCAAATGTAGAAAGACTTTGCAGTGACAAAATTTGACGTTTGAAATCTGTGCTCCCGAACTTTGTTGTTAGGCAGCAGCATACCCTGTATAAGGTTTTCGAACGGTAGTTACATCACAACTTAAACAGTTTACAAGATGTACAAGTAGCTCCAAACTTGACATCGCCAAATGTGGCAAGCAGTTCTGCCATCTTCACAATTTTGGGTCCAGTCTGCTCCATGATAGCTTTGGGGTCTGACACACCTCCCTCTCCGTTCAAGATAACACACTGTTTATTTTTCCAAAACGGCATCAAGAAATGAATTTACAACTCTAAACCTAAAATGTTCGCAAAAAGATTGTGTATTGCATAAGTGGCAAACTTTGGTTAGATTATGAACACATTTACTTTGATTTTGTGTGTTTAGGGATGTGATGAATAAACATAAAAAGAATGTTTTAACAGAATTAGCGTTAAAAATGATTGTTTGGTTGTTACCACGCTTTCTCATTATTTTCAAGTACACTAATCATTGATATGCTGCAAAAGTGTAGCAAAATGGTTATAATCCTTGAAATATTTGCTCTATACCTATAATTGCATGCCACTTCTTGCCTTGATTGTCATTCAGTGTGACTGCACAGCAAGTAATAGAAAATACTGTCCCATGTTACAACATTTATCTTGTGTTAAGTGTAAGATTCATCATATTGA
>CM031605.1:39804662-39817718 GCA_018398815.1 Conus ventricosus
AGTCGTGTGTGTGTGTGTGTGTGTAATTTCTCGGCTGTTTCTGTGTACAAGGTCTGGTCAGGTTAATAGGGCAAGCCTTGGAAGATCCTTCTGCAGGAGTCGCTTGCTTGTTCGGTGTGCTTTGTGTTGGCCATGTGTTAACAGATAAGGTGTATATGTGTAGCTTTCGTTGGAGTTATGGGTGTGCGTTATTCCTCTCTGGGAGCATAGGTTTAACCTGCTTGTTTGTTTGTTTTTTTATTTTCAAAACCAAAAAGTTGTGAAAAAAATGGTCTTGTCAACTCTCAGTCAGACGAACTTGTAATTTTTCCAGACTCCCTTCTGTTCCTCTGAAGGATTTGATACTTGGTGTCGTGTGTCCTACGGCGCCGGTTGTATACCTTATCAAAAGCCTTGCGGGCACGAATCATCATGCTGTTTAAGGGAAAAGCCGCAGTGAGCGCGTCGCGCGCGTGCCCCGCCGCCCGCTCGCACGCACGCACGCACGCACGCACGCACGCACAACACACACACCACACACCACAACACACACACACCCACAAACACACAACACAAAGAGCGAGAGAGAGAGAGAGAGAGACAACTGGTCGAGTGGGTGGGTGGGAGTGTGGGGTGCGGCATACAAATAATCACACTTGGTCGTGACAGTGTTTCTTGTGGGCTGTAGTGGTGTCAGATTTCTCCTGGTGCAATGTATGTGTTCCGTATGGGCAGAAGGTAGGGGACGATCGGGGGGCGGGAGGGAACTGCTGTTGGTAAATTACAAATCTGCCGGCAACTACCCTGACTTCAGTGTTTGGTTTCCGTGCATGTGACTCTCGGGTATAATTGACCCGGGGTGACTGGCGAAAGCAGTTCTCACTGAGGTAGATACAGCATCCACTACAACTGCAGCTGCTCTGGACGCCTTGCTTCACCACAGACCACAGCTGCCATGACAACCAAGCCAACGCCCCGCGCCCGTCACCGTAGTCTGCGGGGAAAATTCTGTGCCCGTGTCGACCCCGCTTACACCGCACTACACTAACCACTGCATACCTCGTAAGCATGCTCCAAAAACCCACACCCCACACACACCACACACACAACAACACACACACACACACACACACACACACACACACACACACACACACATCACACTGGTTGATTTCATAGTCACAAGCTTTCAAATCATTGTTAAAATGGTTCTATTTCAAGAGCGGGAAAAAAATCTTACCCTGGTTACGTCACAAAGACCTAATTTGCATGCCACTATTTAGACTTCTAAAGTGGATAAAAACCAAAAATAGTTATGGGGTCATATGTCTGTCCAAAGTCGATGCAAGAACTTGAATGATGGTTATTTATATATCCCCCAAACCCCAAACCTCGTTGAAAAGTTGCATCAAATCTATTGCTTCATGTAATTCTCGTAATGGCAGTCCGATGCAGTTTTGCCAGACGCACACAGATATGTTTTGTTTCTTTAGGGTCCCCTGAAGAAATCAGACTGAGGCTTTGCTTTTCAGCAGAATAATCCCACGCATTTATATGCTCCCCTGACTAGTTAAATGATATACACTTTTTTATCTAGCTTAAACTTCCATTGCAGGTGTTATTGTAATTCTTTGTTTCTTCTTGCTTAAACTTCCATTGCTGGTGTTTACTGTATTCATTGTTTCTGCTTAAACTTCCATTGCATGGTGTTATAGTATTCTTAGATTATCATGCTTACACTTCCATTGCTGGGATACTGTATACTTAGTTTTTCTTGCTTAAACTTCCATTGCTGGTGTTAGTGTAATCTTAGTTTACTTGCTTAAACTATCCATATGCTGGTGTTACTGTTATTCTTGTTTCTATGCTTAAAACTTCCATTGCGGTGTCATTGTAATCTTAGTTCTGCTTAAACTTCCATTGCTGGTGTTACGTAATCTTGTTTCTTGCTTAAACTTCCATTGCTGTTAAAAAGTAAGTTACAGACCAAAAACAAAACCCACTTGGAGAGATATTTCGACAGGGTCACCCTGTCTTCTTCAGCTCTTTTTGCTGTTGTGGCAGCGCGGCCTGATGGGACGACTGTTTGTGGGGTGAACGGTTTTCAGGATCTGATTGTAGAAGGGGGGAAAGTTCAAAGCTTGGATTTCTTTTAGGGCTGGGGCTGGAGTCTGGTCTCTTAATACGAATGCTTCTTTAACTTTTCTTTCTGTGAGGAAGGTCTCTGAAGATAAGAACTTTGTTTCTTGGGGGCTGAAACTGTGGCCTGAGCTTGTAGATGTTCGTGGTGTGGGCAGAAGTAGATCGGTTTGCTGGCAGAATGTTGGCCTGTAGACGGTGGTGAGTGGTCTTTGCTGTCTCGCCAATGAAGTAATGGGTACAGTCTAAGACAACCTACCTGGAACACTACACCACAGCAGGTTTAGAGGGTCTGTTTTGTCTTTGACATGGGGACAGTTGCTGGGCGTAGGATAGTTGGAGGGTTTGTGGAACACATTTGCATCCATGATTGTTTGGAATGACCTGGACTATAAAACGCTCTGCACTCCTTTAATGTAAAGGGACCTCCCACTATCAACTGTCCGTAATCTGTAGAAGAAGGGTAGCGAACTCGAGGTAGGTCCCACATCCATGCAGGGTATCCATTAGCGGAAAGGGCAGTCATGATGTGTTTTTTCTTCTTTCACTCTTCCTCCTTATGAACACAGTACAGAGGGTCTGTGCATGAGGGCTAGACAACATATCACTTGTGCTGGAGGGGGTGGTTAGAGTGACAGTTTCAGATGCTGGTCCGGTGTGGGGTGGGTTTCCTATGGAAAGTTAAGCAAGAAACTAGAATAACAGAAACACCATCAATGAAGTTTAAGCAAGAAACAAAACAATAACACGCAGCAATGATAGTTTTAGCAATAAACAAAGAATAACAGATACACCAACAAAGGAAGTTAAATCAGAGAAAAAAAGTTGTCTATCACTTAAGACTGTAACTTTCATTGATTTCTTACGTTGTTGTTGTTCGATGTATGTTTGATTTGATTTGGTTTTTGTATTTGCACGAGGTTATTTCTGTGAACGGAACAGGACTTGTTTTGGGGGTAAAATCACGAAATTTGAATCTGTATTTTGGGTTTGGCACTCCAATAGGAAACTTTATAACATCTTTAATGTCTAACCTGATTGTCATTTGGTTGTCCGATAGAAGCCTCAAGACTTATTTTGTTTACCGATTGATTTGTTCTTTCACTTGTCCCGTTTTTCAATTATATGACTCATAAGAGTGTACATGATACAGTAGTTCAGCTTGGTCAATTTATTGTTGCAATGGTTTTGTTTCTGGAGAGTAAAAAAATTCCCGAACAAATGTATTGTAATGTAATGTGTTTTGTAGACACACACCAAAAGCATCCACAAACTCATGCACGCCGACATGCACGCACGCACTCACAGCAACACACGCGCACGCACACACGCACCATAACACTACTCACAACATATATACACTGCGCGGGCGGACGCGCGCGCCAGCCAGGGACACACACACACACAGCACACCATACACACCACGCACGCACGCACGCACGCCTACGCACCACGCACGCACGCCAACGCACGCAACGCACCTCACGCACACAAAACACCACACACACACACACACACACACACACGCGCGCACACGGCCACACACACACACCACACACCACACACACACAAACTCACGCACTTAGTTTTCACGGCACTTAACGCACGCGCACTCTCTCTCTCTCATCTCCTCTCGTCTCACATCTCTCTCGCTCTCCTCTTCTCTCTCTCTCTCTCCTCTCTCATCTCTCTCTCTCTCTGCTGCGCGAGGTGGCTCAAATTTCCTCACCAACACTGGCAGGTGTCTTATAAAGTTCCAAGCCGGCTGACCCCGGCCCGGATCTGTTAGGAATAAGTGTAGAGTACACCCCGTCATGCAGTCTCAGACCAGACTGGAAAACCGGAGGCAACATATCCATCTACTCATTCACGCGATCACCATAATAAGTCTCAAATTCTGTGGCCCTTCATGTCCCACTGTAATGGCCTCAGTTTTTGGTGTCCTCTCTACTTTTGTTGGCCCCTGGTTTGATTTCAACGGGGGCAACCTGTATCATCAAGTCCCATGGGGGCTGTCATTGGACTGACGTTGGTGGAGCAACCAGAAAGAGAAGCAAACTCTCGCCGGGTCTGCGACTAAGTAATTACTGTCGTCAGAAGGGGCTAATTTGGTGGTGTCCTACAGTAGGTGGCTTAGTGGGTGTGTCCTACCAGTAGGGGGCTTAGTGGTGGTGTCCCTACAGTAGGGGCTTTAGTGGTTGGTGATCCTACAGTAGGGGCTATAGTGGTGGTGTCCCTACAGTAGGGGCTTAGTGGTGGTGTCCTACAGTAGGGTGCTTAGTGGGTGTGTCCTCCAGTGGGGGCTTAGTGGGTGGTGTCCACAGTAAGGGCTAAGTGGGTGGTGATCGCTACAGTAGGGGGCTTAGTGGGTGGTGTCCTACATAGGTGGGCATAGTGGGTGTTGTCCTACAGTAGGGGGCTTATTGGGTGGTGTCCTACAGTAGGGGCTTAGTGGGTGGTGTCCTACAGTAGGGGGCTTAGTGGGAGGTGTCCTACGTAGGGAGGCTTAGTGGGAGGTGTCCTACAGTAGGGGGCTTAGTGGTGGAGTCCTACATAGGGGGCTTAGTGGGTGGTGTCCTACAGTAGGGGGCTTAGTGGTGGTTGACCACTATGTTGGAACAGAAACCAAGCACTACTAACACCACCCGAAGTGAGACGTCGGACCAGCAAGTACTGTAAGTGGGAGGAGCTCCGGTGGGATGCCTCCGACAATTAAGACGTTGACGGCCTCCCTGTGAACGATTGCCGGGTGTCCGTATATAATACTGTCGCCGTGGTAATTGGTAGCTGCGATAGCATTTCACGTGAATATTGTTGCAAGGCGAACAAATTGCTGGAGAAAAAAAATGTCCTGCGGCGCTAACGTAACAAAAACTTTTTCACGATAAATGTCCATAGAATATTGGGATAGCTGGTCGCATGAAAATGCAGTATATCCCGGGAAATACAGTCCTGCGACACGATTATTATAGGCGACCGTATAATATACGACACCGGCGCTGGGGCATGGGGCTGGCCAGACTGGGCTGTGGTTGGGACGGGATCTTGAAATAAGGCGGCATGGTCTGCACTGCCACTGAGGATGTACAGAAAGTAAAACTATTAAAAAACACAAAAAAAAACAAAGTTACTACTCCTCCATGCAGTAATATGTATAATGAATGCAACGACTTACATCACCATCCCTTCCCTTCCTCACCCCTCCTACCATCCTCCCCCCCCCCCCCCACCCCCACCCCGACCTTTGCTTATCCAATGTTAAATGATGGGCTAAAGCTTAGACAACACACTAAATTCTTGAGTGATTTTGATTCTCTCTCTCTCTCTCACATTATCTCTCTCCATCTCTCTCTCGTCACTTCTCTTTCTCGTCTTCTCCTCTCTCCTCTCTCTCGTCTCTCACTCACTCTCTCATTCCTTCTATATCTCGCCTACCTCTCTATTCATCTCCTCACTCTCGTCTCTCTCTCCACGTCTCTCTCTCTCTCACTATATATCTATATATAATAAAACTAATAAATTCCAAGATAAGCACCGAGCACCATTCCAGCAATTTTTACAGCGCAGCTTGGTGTTGCAATGACTGCAAGAAATATTCAATTAGGGGTAAACAAAGCATGCCACTCCAGATTATAAATGCATATCTCCCCCTATTCCTTCAATCTAAGGCATAAGAGCAAGCTTTTTTATAATTGAATATAATATAATTTTTTTTTTGAAACTCGACAAACATACTAGGAATTGCACACCACCTTTTTCGGGATTGCATTCTTCTTAAAACAGAAAAGGCATCGGCAGGACAAATTACCACTATATACCGCGGTCACTGAGGAGAAACAACCATGTTTGGAAATATCGGTAATTCCAGGATTATGTGGTTAGTGAGTTTTCCCTCCCTATTGGAAGGATGTCTCCCCCTTGGAGACTAGAATCTAGCTGAAGCACTTTTTTGAAAGCATTTATTTTATTATTTATTGTTTATCCCCATTTACGCCACTCAAGCAATATACTGTTAGTTAGGCCGGAATCATCAACTCACCTGCAGATATAAAGCTTATCTCCCCCAAAATTTCTCAATCAAACCAAAAAGCAAGCTTTTGTTATAATTTCAATATTTCTTGCAGACATTGCAACACCAAGCTGTCTCTGTAAGATTGCTGACGGTTGCTCGGTACTTATCCTTTGGAATTTATTTAGTTTGTAAATATATATAGATAGTATATCAAGATAAGGTGTGTTGTGTGTGTGCAAGTTTGTCTATGTGTGGTGTGTGTGGCTGCATCTGCGTGTGTGTTTGCTGTACGAGTGTTGTGTGAGTGTCTCAGTTTTTTAGACGGCTCGTGTTGTGAGTGTATTGTAGAGTGAAGAGAGAGGAGAGAGAGAGAGAGAGAGAGAGGGGGGGGGTGAGCCGAGTGAGTGCGTGTAATGTGTGTGTGTGTGAGATTATCTTTCTCACTCTCTGTCGGCAACAAGAAGTTAACATTTTGGCAATCCTCATCATCATATTACTGCAGCAGGGTTCTCCTCTCGCTCTTTTGCGAGGTCGTCTGAGTGACGGATAATAAACCTGCACCTGTCCCCTCCCCGTCTCCGCCTTTTGTGTGTCGCGCATCTTCAAACGGTTTGCCGCTGATCTGACGACTGTCATCAGCATGACGGCAGCATGAGGTGACTCTCCACTCAAACCCTGTGCGCAGTCGTTTGATGTATGAGATAAGCACGCCTGTCCTGTCCCCACCCTTGCAGTTGGTCTGTGCGGTACCCTCAGAAGGAATCGCTGGCTTAATAGTTTCCCACCTCACGGTCGTTACGTCCGTCCGTTCTCATCCACTGTCCAGTGGACCTCTCTGTGTCGGTACCTTCAAAGGTACATCGCCGCTATTCCGACGCAGGTGCGTTACGGTCGTTTCGTCCGTTCTCTCCCTGTCCTGAGACCTCTATCTGTGACGGGTTAGCCTTCAGAGGTATCGCTGCTGTTCCCAAGTCGGCCGTTACTCGTCCCGTTCTCTCCCAGTCCTGTGAGGAACATGATTCAAAAGGTATCACACCACATTCTTAGGCGTCGTTAGTCGTTTCGTTCTCTCCCTGTTCCGTGTGGCCCTGTAGGTGTGAGGTCCCTTCAAAAGGGATCGCCGCTGTTCCGCGGGGTGTTAGTCGTCCGTTCTCTCCGTCCTGGGGCCTCTCGTGTCGGGTACTTTGGTTTTTTATCGCCGCTGTTCGAGCGGTCGTTACGTCGTCCGTCTCTCCTGTCTGTGGCCCTGGGTGGGGGTCTTAAAAAAGGTATCGCCGTGTTCTTAGGCCCGTCGTTACGTCGTCCGTTCTCTCCCTTTTCCTGTGGACCTCTCTGTGTCGGGGTACCTCAGAAGGTTCGCCGCTTTCCGACCCCGGTCGTTACGTCGTCCGTTCTTCCCTGCCCTGTGGCCTCTCTGTGTCGGGTACCTTCAGAAGGTATCGCCGTGTTCCGACGCGGTCGTTACGTCGTCCGTTCTCTCCCTGTCCTGTGGCCCTGTAGGTGTGAGGTACTTTCAAAAAGTATGCCGTTGTTCTTAGGCCCGTCGTTTAGTCGTCCGTTCTTTCCCTGCCCTGTGGACTCTCTATGTCGGGTACCTTCAAAAACTATTGCCGCTGTCCTATTGACGTCCTTGCACGTGGTCTGTCCTTCCCCAGCCATATGGACCTGTAGCTGGCAGGCACCTTCAAAAGGTATCGCCGCTGGTCTCACGCCTTTCTGCACGTGTTTCCGTCTGTGTGGACTCAAACATGTTACACGTTATCTTTTGGTCTTTCCAAGCGAGACAGAGTGCTTGTGTGTGTGTGTGCATGTTGTTGTGAGAGGAGGGAGAGAGAGAGAGGAGAGAGAGAGGATGAGAGAGAGAGAGAGGAGAGAGAGAGAGAGAGGCAGGACAGACAGACGGACAGGGAGCGTGAGAAGGGAATGCCCCAAAACATATTACTAAAAGAAATGTCAGTACAACAGAGCAAATGTCCAAAAGCTACAATGGACATCACACACACACACACACACACACACACACAACACACACACCACACACACACACACACACACACAACACGCACGCACGCACGCACGCACGCACGCACGCACGCACGCACGCACGCACGCACACACACACACACACTACACACACACACACAGCACGCACACACGCACGCATTCACACACACACACACACACACACACACACACACACACACACACACACACACACACACACACACACACACTGAGGGTCCAGGATCAACACCCTGGTTAGGGATCTTGGGGGCTGAAGTTCGCGTACAATTTTTAGGTGAACTGGTGGCTGTCAATCTCCTGTACCTGATTAACGCGGTGTTTATTCACTAGACATGCGCTAGTCAATCTCCTGTCCTGTATAACGCGGTGTTTATTCACTAGACATGCGCTAGTCAATCTCCTGTCCTGTATAACGCGGTGTTTATTCACTAGACATGCGCTAGTCAATCTCCTGTCCTGTATAACGCGGTGTTTATTCACTAGACATGCGCTAGTCAATCTCCTGTCCTGTATAACGCGGTGTTTATCACTAGACATGCGCTTGTCAGTACCCCCCCCCCCCCCACTTCATCTTCAAATCTGTAGCCACGTCGTCTCCATAGACTTAAGTGACTCGGGTTTGCGCAAAAAAAACACACAAAAAAACCGAAAAAAACACCCTACTTTCTTGTTTAAAAAGACAGCAATTCATCCACACCCCTCCCCCCCCCCCCTAACTTACCTACCAGATAGCCTTAAAAAAAAACCTAAGTGTGGAGCTGCAGGAAGCCAACCCACGTTCACCTTTTCAAGAGGGGTTACACCACTGCCTATCCTGCCCCAGAACAAGCATTAGGCTAGTCAGGCCGCCAAACCATTCACACACACTTCCAACGACAACACATACAATGGCTGTGTTTTAAAAATAAACTTTGCTGAGCTCCCTCCTTAAATGTGCCAGAGAGGGGGCCTCGGCTGCAGCTGCCGGTAGAGAGTTCCAGACTGGAATGGTGCGGTGAAAGAAACTATATTTCAGGACATTGGTTTTTTATCTAAGAGGCAGAATTTCTTGGAGTGGGGCTCTTGTTCTGGTGGATGCTGGGTCAGGTACTCCTCTGGCGGAATGTCCACAAGGTTGTTCACAGACTTGTGAACATTGTTAGTTGGGCTTTCGTCCTCCTGGACTCCTCCCCCTACCTTCTCTCTCTCTTCTCTCTTCCCCAGCCCCACCCTTTCCATGCGCCTGCTGACAGTACATCAAGTCACAGACACAGGTGTGATGGGCTTCACGTCAGTATTGTCCATTCCCTCTGTAACACATGGGTCAGCACGGAACATTGGATTCTCTGTGATCGTTGAATGTTGTTAGTTGGTGGTGGTGTGTTCACGTCGTCCGTGAGAGCGCCAGTCAGTGACATCCAGACAAAGGGAGCGCTGATTAGACTTTGTCCGACCCTTTCTGCAATGCGTCGTCACAGGCACTGTCAGGTACAACGTCAGCAGTTTGGCCCACCCAGGCAAGATGTTCAGATGGCACTGGAAGAGCCAGGGTTGGAGGAATGGAAGGGAGGGCGATTAGGGCAAAAGTGTAATTTGGTCACCCTGATTTTTTCGAAGTGGGTGAGGCTCGGGGAGGAGGAAAGGGGGGGGGGGGGGGCTACAGTATCCTACCTCCTGTTTTATTTTGTATGAGTGTGTGTGGGGGGGGGGGGGGGGGAGGGGGACTGGGGGGGGGGGAGTGAACATAAACCTCGGAAGGAGTATTACCTTGGTCATAGACCTGAGAGGAATACAGACGTGACAAAACGAGGCCTTGGACCCAAAGTAAGATTAGGGCAGTGTGAGAGGAGGGGGTGGGGGTTGGGGCGATGAATGTGCTAAGCTATAACACCTGTCATGGACAGCCACAAGAGAACAAGATACGCACGGGTAGGGTCTCTCTTTCTCTCTCTCTCTCTCTCTCTCTCTCTCTCTCTCTCTCTCTCTCTCTCTCTCTCTCTCTCTCACTCTCTCTTTAAAAACGGAGTAAATGGGAAAATGTTTAAAGGGATTAAAAGTATGTATCCGTGGTTAAAGCAAGATACGCTGTAAAAATGACCTTACAGACACCTTTTTCTGTCCACAAGGCTTAAAACAAGGAGATATATGCAGCCCCATTTTATTTCTCTATTTATTAATGAACTGACAAATGAAATAATTTCTAAGGGCAAAACATGGCATTCCATTAGCACCTGACTTATAGAAATCCTAATAATGTTATCGCTGATGATATCATTCTGTTGGCGTATACAATTATGGACTCCAACAACAGCTCAATATTTTAAAGAACACAGCAGGTAAACTTAGGCTTACTGTCATCTAGAGAAATCTAAATAGTGTGTTCAGGAAGGGGGGATATCTTGCAGTCGTGAAAAATGGTTTTATGGTTATGATAAAATTTGAAGTTGTTAACCAGTATAAATACTTAGGTATTATTTTTTCAACTGGGTTAACGTTTTCTTACGCGCTTGATGACATGGCATCACGAGCAAAAAAGTGTGTTCTATGTATACTAAAATCTTATGGAAACTTGGTAACCATTGTCCTCGTTTATTTTTAAGCTATTTGATTGTCAGGTACACCAATGCTCACTTATGGATGTGAAGTTTGGGGCCTTGTAGCCGATCACAGCGTAATAGAAAAAGTACATTTATTTGCAATTAAAAGATTTCTCAACGTCAGCATACAAACACCTAGTGCTTTAGTATACGGCGAAACAGGGAGATACCCGTTAGATAAACAACTAGAACTAGATGTATTAATATTGGCTTAAACTTCTGAAAATGCCTCAAGATCGTCTCCCAATAAAGCTTATCAGACACTCTTTAACTTGCATTGTAGAAACAAAAATAATTGGGTTTCTTCCGTTGTTTTACATTGTTATATCATGGATTTGGCTTTGTGTGGGAAAGTCAGGGGGTCGGGGAATTGATAGAATTTTCTTACAAGAATTTCAACAAAGATTAATTGATTGTTTTCGCCAAGGATGGAATAGTCAAATTCAATCTAAACAGCGATTTGAATTCTTTTTCCTCTATCAAGTCATCACATAGTCTTTCTCATATCTATCTGAAATGAAAATATAAGTTTACGTAAACCAATAATTAGATTCAGATTAGGTGTATCATGTCTGAAACCCCACCGTTTTCGCTTCTCAAAGGCACAAACAGATCACACTTGTCCCTTTTGTCCCAACACAAACGAATGTGAGTATCATTTTCTCCTTAAATGCCCCAGTATATCATGCTCTACGAGAGCAATTTTTGCAAAGAAATTCTTCGTCAACCCCACGGTTTTTAAAATGTCATTACTATTTGCAAGCCCCAAACATACTTTTGGTCTTGCTAATTTCATTGCCAAGAGCATTTGAACTTAGAAATTCAATCACACTTAGTTTTGTGTGTGTGTGTGTGTGTGTGTGTGTGTGTGTGTGTGTTCTCTTCCCAACTTCCGTTATTTAGTTCCTTTTATAAAAATACAGATTTTTCCCACCTCCCTTTAACACGATCCTATTCATTCTCTTGGTCATGTATTGTGAGACACCTTTTTTGAAATACATGCAGATATTATACTGCATGCTGTACTCACTGTATTATGTCCCGTGTTTCCAGTGATATGTTACTATGGTTTTTGCATCATATTTCATGTTTCCCATATGAATTATGCTCATTGTACTATGTCTTTGTTTCTGATGCCTCCTTTTTCCTGTATGACATGGGCAAATGGCCTTGTTCATTAAACTTTCGTTGATCGTTGATCGTGATCGTTGATCGTTGATCTCTCTCTCTCTTTCTCTTCTCACACACACACACACACACACACACACACACACACACAAAACACACACACACAACACGTACACGCGGCGCGCGCGCGCGCCGCAGCACGCACGCACGCACGACGCACGCACGCACGCACGCACCACACTCACACACACACGCACACGCACACGCACACACATACACAACATGATCGATCGATCTTCCTACCTACCTACCTACTACTACCTACCTGCCTACCTACCTACACTACCTACCTACCTACCTACCTACCTAACTACCTACCTACCTGCCTGCCTACCTACCTAGCGATTATACTGACCTACCTCCTTTCCTCCCTACTTATCTATCGATCTATTCATCCATCTATCTATGGATGTATCTGTCTCCTGTATTATATATTATATATTTATATATTATATTATATATATAATATATATATATATATATATATCCATCTGTCTGTCTTTCTATCTATCTATCTATCTATCTATTATTATCTATTATTCATCATTTTATCTATGTATCTATCTACTCATCTGTCTATCTATTATCTATCTATGTAAGGTTCAATTTGTCATTCAGGGAAAAAGAAGAGAGAAGAGAGAGAGGTGGTAAAGTGGGAAAGGTATTTAACTTTGCAGAGATTGGTCGAAACGATGGAGACTATGTTATGGACAATGAAATACTTTTTTCTACGGGAACAGGGTGGTAGGGGGTGGGACTGGGCGTGGACTGAGGAGGAAAGTGGAGGGGGAGTAGAAAGAGGTGGGTTGAACAAAGTCTAAGCGTGCAGATTTTGGATTGCCTCCCTACAAGGTCATCTCGCACTTTGACCTTTTGGACTGGAGACGGAAAAGGAGCAAATGACGATGGTGGTGGGGGAAGGGTGAGGAATGGGAGGGTGGGAGGGAGTGTCAATCAGTTTTCTTTTGACTTGTTGCATCGTTTTTGGAGTTCACAATAATCAGTCATTTTCTTTATTCTTTTCTGTTTTTAAACGTTTTCAGTATCGCAGCTATAGCACTGTGTATGTGTTAAGTTTGGGTACATATCTCATGTGTAAATGCATTAGTGTACACCTCTCTGTATGTCTGTGTGTGT
>CM031605.1:39818718-39821218 GCA_018398815.1 Conus ventricosus
GGGAAACAAAGATCCCCTTCAGCATGCTTTGTCCACGGCTAAACCTGACATTGCTATCGTATTCTACTCTTTACCTATGTTAGAATTGCCAGATGACTCGACATTGACTCTGACTAAAGATTTCAGGAGGGTATACACTCCACCGCTCGCAGCTGCATAGAACCAACAGTGACCCACGGCAATACCATCTGACAAATCCAAGGCCCCCTGCTCTCACTGACTGTTACACAAAACCCACGACCGCATTACGCTCACTGGGCCGAGTCGTATGTTACAACCTTCCCCTTTCGCCCCAGCAGGTCCGAACTCTCTCCTGGTGTTGTTGTCACTGACCACTTCGGCCGGCGTGTAATTGGTCATTACCTATTGTATACCCGACATGTCCCTTTGTCTCAGCGTCTATGCCTTTGAGAGTTCACGCTCCTGACATGTGTGTGTGTGGTGTGTGTGTGTGTGGTGTGTGTGCGCGCCCCTGTCTGTCTGTCTCTGCCTGCCTGTATCTCTCTCTCTCTCCTGTTGAGAGAAAAATCCTCGTCTCATCGTGAAAACATACAAATCAATGGAAGAACATGGGTAATCTTTAAGCAGAAGGTTGAACGAAAGCATATTAAATGATAGAATGAAGACAAATCAAGTTTTCACACGACGTCTGTTAGCACATTCACAGAAGAAAACAGCCAGGTAAAAACACAAGTGTCTCAAGGTGAATATGGTTTGTCCGACGATGACTGTTACAAGTACTCAGTGTAGATTCCAAGCGAAACTGGGAATAGTGTAAAACAGCTTCATATGGATTCGTTATGATGGACACACACGCACTTTGAACTCACGTCCGACCCATCCCCCTTCTCTTAAATAGGATGTTTAAAACCAACGAAGCAAATTCTTTATTTCATCTCATGCAAAACATCCTACAATCATTAAATCTTCATTATCATCATTACTACTCCCAGATTTGCCGAAATGTAATGTGAAAGTTTAAAAGCAAAACGAGAAGACGGGAATAAGACAAAAAAAGCAGCGACAGAAAGACTTGAGAGAGAGAGAGAGAGAGAGAGAGGAGAGAGAGGAGAGGAGAGAGAGAGAGAGAAGGAGAGAGAGAGAGAGAGAGAGAGAGAGAGAGAGAGAGCTTCTTTGTGTATTCGAAAGCAATGAAGCTCAAGTCATACACATACCCATGCTCTCTCTCTCTCTCTCTCTCTCTCTCTCTCACTCACATCACTCACACACACACACACACCACACACACACACACCACACACACACACACACACACACGCACACACACACACCCACACACACACGCACACACATATACGCCCGTGCGCGCGCGAAAGCACTTACACAAGCACGCACGCAAGCAAGCACGCACTCACTCACACATAGACACACGATTCACACATAGTCATAGTGATATTATGTGACCGAGAACTATGTGGACGATTAAACTGTTTATGAGGAAGAGAGAGAGAGGAGAGAGAGGAGAGAGAGAGAGAGGAGAGAGAGAGAGAGAGAGAGCGTCTTTGTGTGTGTGGGAGGGGAGGGGGCGTGTGTGTTGATGCCTACTTAACTCCTACTTAAATCCAACAAAAGTGAAACAAGATGCAAAGCATATAAACGTACTCCCAGTGTATCTTGAATATGCGTGAGATATTCCATAAAGAGGAAAAACCGTTTTGGGCAGTTACAGCCGTTAGTAACGGCTATTCTGGTAAACATCGTCCATCATCTGTGACCCATAATGAATATACCTACAAATTTTAAGAAAGATCGGCCAATTACTTTCAGATTTTCCATAAAGAATAAAAACCGTTATGGGCTGTTATAGCCAAAACATCGGGCATCATCTGTGACCCATAATGAACATGCCTACACATTTTCAGAGAGATCGGCCAAATACTTTCTGAGATATTCAATAAAGAAGAAGACCGTTATGGGCAATTATAGCCGTTAGTAACGGATAAAACGGTACAATAAAACATCGGGTATCATCCGTGACCCATAATGAATATACCTACAAAATTTCAGAAAGATCGGTCCAGTAGTTTTGTCTGGAGCGAGTGGAACACATTTTGACCACGAACGGACAGACAGACAGACAGACGACAGACTCACACACAGACAGCATTTCTTCGTTCCCATTACAAAGTACTTCCTGGTCTATAAGAACTGGGAGTAAATAAAATGAAACCAAAACAAAAGTAACCATTGTGCAAACTGGTCGTGACATGCTGGTGTGAAATGTAGCGCGTGTTGGTGCCATCACACCGCTCATCAGTCCAACTGGGGATCCTGTTTTCTCTGGAAACGGAACATGTCTCTGTTTAGAATAAGCTCATTCATTGGAACCGCCTTCATCTTCAGTCTCGATGTTGGCAGCGTGATGCAGAGTGTATCAGAAACAGATATCATGAGAAGTCGAGCGTATCAATACTGCCCATGCTCAATATTCCCCGCTCGACAATCCTCCTGCTTTTCACTCCCACCCTACTGGTCGCTG
>CM031605.1:39826218-39837454 GCA_018398815.1 Conus ventricosus
GACTTTACCCAGTGTCCAGATTAAAAAAAAAAGATGAAAAAAGATTAGTGGGCGATTATCGCTGAAAGGATTCAAGATGTGTACTTAGGCAGACTGATGATTATCTAACGTTCAGATTTCTTTCTATATCTGATTAAGCGAGCACTAGAGATAACTGACGATTGCCATTTCTCTGACCGTCAGTGGTCATTCCTATTGAGATACCCCCACCCCCACCCACCCACCCCAACACATACACATGACTAACCATTTTTGTGTGTCCACAATTGCAAGCACACTATCACCAGTAATCTTTATGGTCATGATTGAAGTCTTAAACTCTGGAATCCATCTAATCACTTTGCTGCAACAACATCTTACCTGCGAGAACATCTTATCTCTTACAGCAAGCTCTTTAGCGTTAATCTCACCACTGTCGATTAACTTCCAACAGCAAGCAGGACCCCCTTGGGCACTAGTTCTGCATCAGCTTGTCGGAGCTCTAGAACCTTGGTGACCTATCCCTGCTGTAAGGGTCGATGAACGCTTTGGTGTGTCTCACTATCAGCCGTAATCTTTTATCACCACGTCTTGAAACCCTTACACTGTAGATTAAAAAAAAACCTTGACACTTCATTTTCAAAATCGTGTAATCATTCAGTGTTTAGGACTCTTAGGGTGTGTAAACTTCACTATCTGTCAGATCACTTAATCTGACCATGTTCAGTACTACAGCCACGCTTCCCCGTCTGGCTCACCCACCACCACCTGTCAATCAATGGGTGGTTCGGGTTGCTGACCCCTTTATTGGATGTATATATAGCTCAGCTGACTTCGTCCACAAGCAGAACAGCAGACCGCAGGTGACTATACAGACAACACCGAGAGAGAATACATGAAATAATGGACAGTGTGGCGTACATTCTCAAAGGTGAGTCTGATTTCACTAACCCATCTTCGTGATGTATGTGTGAGTGACTCACAGAGAGAGAGAGAGACTGAGATAGTTCTCATCTCATTAATATTAAGTTTGTATGCGAACATTTCTCAAAAGTTGAGTCTGATTTAAATGACCGATCTGCGTGATATATACATACTTACGTACATGTGTACGTGTGTGTGTGTGTGTGTGTGTGCGACACGGACAAAGACAGACTAAGCTTTTTCATCTTCTTGATAATCATTTTGCTTTGCACATAATTTTTTTCGCGTGATCTGTTTGGTTTGTTTCCAGCCCGTACAAATTTCCTACGTATAACTTCATGTCAGAAGTCTGGGATGCTGTTCCAATAAAGAAAATCTGTAAAACTGAGAGCAAAACAAGTACGGAAAGAACAACGAACAAGAAAGACAAGCCGCATTACGTCATCATTTTGAAATAGCATTTGTCGAAGTCCAGTGGACTTGAAATGGTCGTATCAGTCGAATATTCTGCATTTTAGTTCGTGTTATTTAGGCTGTTCAAAGGCCCACAACTCATAGATTGAAAGGGCTGGGTCCGGTGTTTACACAGTAGAACGGACTCACTTATGGGCCTTTGTTTGAAACATTAGAGCAACAAGAGTTACTGTACTTGTTTATAGCAAAATAGTCTGTTGTCTCCATCTATTTTTTTTTTTTTATTCTAATACAAAGTATCACAAATATAATTAATCGTTTCTGGTATCTGCTTAAAAGCACGAAGAATAATAAATATGTCAGTTTATTTCCATGGGATGTATTCAGTGGCGTCATTATCTTCACAATACTTTGAACATATCATGCAGGTAGAAACAAATAAATACAGAAATACATACATAAATACTTGAATTAATAAAATGAGTAAATGTTCGATAATTGTGTTAGTAAATAAGATATGAATGAAACGTGTCGCCGTAGCGAAGTGATTAACGTCGCGTAATCGCGACTGGTTCGATTCCCATCAGAGCCATGTGGGATTTTTTTTTGCCCCACCTGGCTCCTACCCGGAGTTGAGTGCGGTACGGGACTCGGTTGAGAAAACTGGGACCACACAGACGAGCTTTAGCTACTTAATTGGTGCATCTGTGAGAGTGTTGTTCAAATTCCTGACCAACACTGCAGGTGTCTGTATCTCTAAGGCCTGGTTGACGCCAGGTTTTTCATGAAAATAAGCCTAGAGTACAACCCCGTCATACAATCTCAGACCGGAAGGGAAATCCGTAACATCCTCGTCGTTTAGCACAAGAAGTCTCATACTGTGTGGCCCTTCATGCCTGCTCTCATGGTGACCACAGTTTTTAAATGTCCTCTCCACGTCTATAGCCCTAACTTGATTCCGTTGGGTCACCACCAGTATCGGCAAATGGACGAACGTGGTGGCGCCCTCTGGAGGCAGAGCTCACTCTCGCCGATTCCACGTCTAAGCAATTATTGTCGTCAGATTGGGCTTAGTAGATGGCATGGTACGTACGTACGTACGATCAGAATATGCACCACTGAACACCACCGAACTGCGCAGCAGTGCAGTGTCTCCACCGGTAGGTTGCCTCTTGGCATTTCCTGCTCTCTGAGGATTGCCGGTGCCAGGGCTGAGGGCGCGGGCTGAGAATGTGGACGGGGGTCGGATTGAGTGGCGTGGGTGCAGTGCCGCTGAGGTGGGACAAATATATATTATGTATATAGATAGATAGATAGATAGATAATAGATAGTGATAGTATCTCTGTGTGTGGTGGTGTGTGTGTGTGTGTGTGTGTGCTAATGTAGTATTCCTGTGAGTCCGACGCTGAAAATATTTTTGATACAGTTAGGGTGAAATATCACAGGTGTATCATTATACATAATGATGCAAACGATGCATGGTGTGAACGAGCTGTTCTCAAGTACTAATTTCTTTGAATCCGGATCCAGATTTAGAAAATCAGTCTATCTGCAAGGGACAAAAAGGCAGTCAGATAATCTAATCTTTCGTCTTGTGCACCATCTTCGCTACTTCGTTGAACATCTGGCAGTCACTCATCTTGCAACACCATTCCTAGTGACCTACTGTGGTGAAGAAAGGCAGCTCAGCAGATGTTTTGGCCGCACAGACCTCTTGCACAGACCTCTGTGGTAGGCTGTAACCGGTGACTCACCAGTGCAGTGACAAGGAGAGCATGTGAAAGGTCGGAATGTTACACGTAATTCATGTTCCTGCCCAGTTCACGTACAGAGTACCGCACAGTACCGCACAGACTTTGTGTGACCTGTGAACTTTGCTACTTACGACAAAGTTTGAGCAAAGTGTGGCCCATTGATGAGCCGCCTGCCCTGTGGACGGTACAGTCGGTCAGTGGAGATTAACGCTCTATTGGCCGGAGGCCCTTAAGGACAGGATACCTCGCAAACTGAAGTCTGCATACTTTGTGGCGGTTGTTGTGTCGTAGGGTCTGGCTCCGTGAGGGGGCCGTCGTCTGCCGTTCTCATCAGCTTGGTTCCATGTGAACTTGGGTTCACTTTCAGGTGTTGGTCGGCCGACGATGGGCGTCGGTTTACTTCGCCTCTTCCCCCCTCAAAAGGCCTGTCTTCACGGCTACTTGGAGGCTTTCCTCCTGCTTGGGTGGCACAGGACATATCTGGTGAGGCCGCCTCAAAGAGGGAGCAGGACTAAAGCGGCCGACACACGAGCCTACTCCCCGCCGACACTTCGAAGTACCGGTTGAACCCGATCCCAAACGTAGCGTCTGTCATAGTAAACGTACATCTCAAACCGACTTCGGCATCCATTTAAACCCGACCGTTCGAGATATACTGTGATCTATTCGAAACGGACAGTTAGCATCCTCCAACCAATCAACGCTCAGCATTGAGCCAACACCCATGACACAAGGAAAAATGGCGTCGTCCAGCAAGGCGGTCAGACTGTCCGATTCGGAGACCAAACATTTGATTGAATCGTACCAAGGCCATGATGTGCTTTGGAATGTCAACTCAAAAAAATTATAAGAATCTAAATATTCGAGAAAAAGCTTCGTATTCATTGTACAGTCCTTTGAAGCGGCATGTGGGATCAAACTCAAAGGTTTTAAAACTATGGTGAAGCACTCCGTCCGTTCGACACTGACTGGTCGGACCGCACAAGTTCAAACGTTCCGTCTCAACTGTACGGACGAAAGGCTCGTGTGTCAGCAGCTTAAGTCGCTGGGGCGCTGCACGAGTCCTTTCTACTCTATGGTCCATGCAGACAACGGTCAAAAGGGCAATTTTTAAGCCCAACCCCGTGAGGGGTGCACCCATGCCCGGCTGGAAAGCACGGCAAACTTAGTCAGGCAGCGCTCCATCGCTGATCGCCCCACATCTCCAGGAGTCGTCCTCGGCGACACAGGCTCGATCCGCCGTCATCCATACGGCTGGTAGGCTCTTGTGCCATCTGACACTGACCTCTTACATCAGTGTTCCTTAAAGGAGACCTGTCATCTCTCCTTGGTGTTCGCTGCTATGCCACCTGGCAGGGAACTGAGGACCTTACAACAAGCTGCAGTACCGACAGCTGGAAAGCGCTTCTACTGGCTGTTTCAAAGGCCTGCACAACATAGCCACGGTAGTAACTTTGGTGATCTTTTTGGAAGATTATGCTCTTGTACGGTTACGAACTCGGCGCCGCATTATAGGTGGTGAAGACCAATGAAAATTCAACATCAGAATGTGCACTTCCCTTTGGCATCAAAGTAAATGTCTGGTGAATGTTGATGTTCACAACACCACACACACAACACACACACACACACACAACACACACACATCACTTCCCTCTCACAAATCAATCTCTCTCTCTTCTCTCCTCTCTCTCTCTCTCTCTCTCTCTCTCTCTCTCTCATACATACACACATATGTGCGTCACACGCTCTCTCTCTCTCTCTCTCTCTCTCTCTCTCTCTCTCTCTCTCTCTCTCTCTCTCCCTCAGTCACACACACACACACACCACACACACACACGACGCACACGCACACGCACACACTTTATTGTTACAGTGACTATTATCGTTATTCCTAGTGAAGACGACACACATCAGCTGTTGTCATTAGCTGTTCAATCAGGTTGAAATGTTGACAGCCATTTTGACAGTACTTCAATGTTGTTGGGCAGATCATGACTTTGACCGGCCCCCCCAGCACGGCATTGACCTGCTGCTACGGGCAGCAGCAGTGCTGCACAGAGAAGAGGTAAGGGACGGTGGTGGACACTGGTCACGGGGGAGGTGTGTTGGTACCCTGGACAGCAGTGACCTGAGAAGCAGACCCACTCCCCTCTCCCCTTCTCCCTCCCCACCTCTCTAATTCCCTCTCTGTCTCTTTTTTTTTTAACCCCATTTCTCTCCGTCTACCCCCTCCCTCCATTTTGGCCTCCTCCACTCTCCGACATCTCTCTGTCTCTCTGTCTGTCTGTCTGTCTGTCTCTCTTTCTCTCTCTCCTCACTCTCTCTCTCTCTCCCCCCCCCCCCCCCTTCTCCCTGCACGGGTTGGACGCCAAATTGTCGTTGTTGTGACGTTGTTGGTGCTATTGGTGATGATGATCATGATCATGATCATGACGATCGTGACTGGGATCAGTGTGAGTTGTTTGTTGTTGCTGTCTTTAGTGATTATGATGATGATTACGATGATGATGACGGTGAAGATGGTCGTGGTTTTAGGTCCGTTTGGATCGTTATTGATGGTGACGGTGATGATGATGGTGTTTTTGTGGTTGAGGTCTTTGTTGACAGTCACTTTTGTTATTCTGTAGATGTCATCATGATGATCATGATAATGAAGGCTGCTGGTGTGGGCTGTAGCTTTTCTTGTTGTTTAGGCAATGATAATGAGGGTTATGTTGATTATGATAAGATGATGATGATGACGATGTTGATTAATATTAATATGGAAATGATGGTGCTGGGGAGGAATGGGTTGATCTGTGCATGGCGTCAGACTGTACACACCAAGTAAAGTTACGAGTAAAGCACGGTACTTTCTGACTGTGCACATAAAACCATAGCAACATCCACTATTTTCTGACGATACCCATACAGTTATAGCAGCAACGACTTTCTGTTTATGCACATCAAATTCTAGAAACGTCAAGTACTTTCTAACTATACCCACACAATTATAGCGACAACTACTTTCTGTTGTTACCATAAAATTACAGTAACAAGTACTTTCCGAGTGTACACATGAAACCATAGCAACATTAATATTTTCTTACCATATCCATACAATTATAGCAACAACTACTTTCTGTTCAAATACATCGAATTATGATAACATCAACTACTTTCTGATTACATTCATTAAATTACAGTGACGTAAATTACTTTCTGACAGAACACATAAAATTACAGTCACAAAAACCAGTTTCTGCTTATCATATAATGTTACCAAAAAAGTATACTCTCTTTGATCTCACGGCATAAAAGCATTTTGCATGTGAGTGTATTTCATTGATGTTGTCGTTTCCCCACAGAGAAGTGTTCCCAGTTCACCATTGGTAGAGTTGTCTCCCATCGTTATTATCTAGTGACTGGAAAGCACTGTCAACCGCTGAATCAGGCCAGTTGTAAAGTCAACAATCATGGCGTCACCCACATCGTGGATTCAACTTTCTGCTTTGTTTCAGATCCGGGCTGTGAACATTTTGGAGAAGCTGGAGGCGAGGGACAACACACAGCGTGACTGTGAGCTGTGTGGTAGGGAGTTCACTACCCAGTCCTCCCTCAGAAAACATGTGTCCTCCATACACCTCGGTCAGTCTGTCCGTCCGTCTGTTCTCTGAGTGTGTTACACCTAGCTGTCTTCATGTCACTGTCTGTGTGTCTTGTCAAATCCTGTCAACCTCACTGTGGATGATGTAGTTTATTTTGTCAGACAGGAGGAAAGCCATTTCTGTTATACAGCAATGAACTAAATTTGTAGTCAGTTTTCCAGCAAGGTCTTCGTGGTATCTGCAGTAGAGTGTGTTTAACGCAATGCACATCACTACTCTCTCTCTCTCTCTCTCTCTCTCTCTCTCTCTCTCTCTCTTCTCTCTCTCTCTCTCTCTCTCTCTCTTCTCTAAGAACATGTTTCATCCTAGGTGGCTCTTCACATGGGAAACATCTTTACAATGTTATCATATTACAAACATTTTGATGCAGACTTGTTTTGCTTTTTACTGTTGCACGCCTAATTTCAGATTACCATTTGAATTAGTAATGATGAAAATAAGAAAGAAAGTTTCTTCAGACAGAAAGAAAACCGTTCTTATACTATCTTAATGGGTCAATTAGTGATCGGCAAAAACAGTAGCACGCTGCCAGAAAGCTGTTGGTCCGTTATTTCAATGAAAACAGTTGAACACCATCCGACAGAAAGTCGTTCCTGTGACGTTCTAATGGGTCAACGTACCAGAGTGAAATCAGTAGAGCACCATCCAACAGAAGCAAATTTATTCCTGTGATGTTGTGATGAGTTGAAGTAGTAGGAAGTGAAAGCGGTAACAAATCTTTGTTTTTCATCTTGTCTCATGTTCTTCATAGCCCAGCCGACTGCAGGGAGATGGAGGAAGGGAGGGGGGGGGGGGGGGGGGGGGAGGGGGAGGCATATAAAGGCTGTTACCATGTCTGAATGTACCACACAGTAAAACCTCAAAATCGGATGTTTTTTCCACCTCTATTGCAACTCAAAAATCACATATGATGGAACGTATCCTAACGAGGTCGTCATGGAGTGTGCCGTAAAGGTTTCTGTCTAACGTCAAGCCAATCCCTGCTGTCTATATGGAAAAAACAAACAAACAAACAAACAAAGAAGACGACCATGCGTTTTTGTGGCACAGTTCTTTCTTTTCCCCACTTTTTAAATCGTCTCTCGTCACCAACAGAACTGATCTTTCAACAGTAAGAGAGTGGTTTTATATGGAGTCTTAAGTTTTACACGTTATATATACGTTGAATCTTTGCTAAGTCATACCATGATGACGGAGGAATTGTTAGCATGCACTTGCCCCCCCCCCCCCCCCCCCCCCCCCACCACACACACACACAGGCACACACTACTAAATTGTTCAACACACACAGCACGCACGTACGCACGCACGCACGCACGCACCACGCACGCACGACACACACACACACACACACACACACACACACACACATATATAATATTATTATAATTAATATAATATAGAAAGATTTGGACACAACAGACTCGTCAAATTTTCCCCTATATACAGGCATCATAGGCATGGTCACACATAAATATGTGTTTAAATTCTTTCTGTCTGTTCCCTCTTTTTTTTTTAACGGAATCATTATTGTATTCAGCTATGATGTAGCGAATGTTGACAACTCCGCGTGCGGTGACCTTCTCGGCAAAATTGAAACTAGCTGAAAAAACGACAACGAAATCAATGCCACTAACATCCCACATCCTTATATGAATATATAAATCGAAAACGACATATTTTGAATAAAAATGCAATATAAACACAACACAGTGTCTCCTTCCATTTGCCTGTCAGTAGAAATGCACATGTGGAACTGCTTATATTTGTCATTTATTAAACAACGTCGATATTTTGCAGGTGAGAAACCAAGTCGATGCTCCGAATGCGGAGCGAAATTCACCAGACCCTCGGGTCTGAAATATCATTTGAAAGTGCACAGAAATGTGTATGACTTTTCCTGCCAGTGCGGTTCACAGTTCCGCAAAAAACAACACTATCTGGTAAGAACAGCGTTTGTAAGTGCCAGTTGGCGTGCTCTCTCTCTCTCTCTCTCTCTCTCCTCTCTCTCTCTCTCTCTCTCTCTCTCTCTCTCTCTCTCTCTCTGTCTGTCTGTCTTCTCTCTCGTCTGTCTCTGTCTCGTCCTGTCTCTGTCTCTCTCTCTGTCTCTCTCTCTCTCTTCTCGTCTGTCTCTCTCTCTCTCTTCTCTCTCTCTCTGTCTCTCTGTCCTGTCTGTCTCTCTGTCTGTCTGTCTCTCTTCTCTCTCTCTCTCTCTCTCTCTCTCTCTCTCTCTCTCTCTTCTCTCTCCTTCTTCTCTCTCTCTCATTCGTATGTCGCCCCATACTTGGCTTTGCGTGACTTGCATGGAGACGTCCAATCTAAACAGCCGCGCGGGAATAAAGTCCCCTGGACACAAATGGGGGCTTTTAGAAATGTGGTATTCCACTTATCATAAAAATGAAATGAGTGGTACAAGTTATGGTCGGTGTCTCTGTCTGTACGTGAATCTGAACCCATTCATAACAGTGAAATACTGGAACATTATGGTTCGTTATTTATCTGTATTGAGAACTGAACCCACTTCATAAACAGGAATGGTCTGGTTTATTTATCTGTATTGAGAACTGGAACCCACTTCATAAACAGGAATGAGTCTGGTTTATTTATCTGTATGGTGTAGTGAAATATCTGTACTCACCAGTGTGGTACCGCTTTATTTATCTGTTCATTGTCAGAAAAATATTGTTATGTAGTCAACTGCCCTGGTTCTGGTTTATTTATCTGTTCATTGTCAGGAATGATCAGTTTATGTAGTCAACTGATATGGTTCTGGTTTATTTATCTGTTCATTGTCAGTGAATGATCAGCTATGTAGTCAACTGATATGGTTCTGGTTTATTTATCTGTTCATTGTCAGTGAATGATCAGCTATGTAGTCAACTGATATGGTTCTGTTTATTTATCTGTTCATTGTCAGTGAATGATCAGCTATGTAGTCAACTGATATGGTTCTGATTGACATTGTCTTTCTTTGTTCCGGTTTGGTCGTCGTTTTAATGAACTATCGCCAAGGTAGTTAACAGTAGTTGTTCTGGTTTGTATCTGTCCTGTTAAAATAAAATAACATCTATGTAATCGAGAGTAATGGTTCTGATTTGTAATCTTGTCACTGTCAGTAAACTAACACTACTTAATGAATAGTAATAGCGCTGTTTTAGTTATCCGTTCGGTGTTAGTGAACTCACGTGATGGTTCGGTGTTGGTGAACTCACTTCTTAATAGTAATGGTTTCCAGCAGTTTTTGTTTTAACTTTTTTTTACTGTAAGTGAACTGACACCTATATAACGAACAGGCATGGTTCGGGTTTATTTGTCTGTTTACTGTCAGTAAGTGTCACGTATGTTAAGTGTTATGGTTCTGGTTCATTGCTGTGCATATCAAGTGTCAGAGAAAGGCGTCACGTGGAAGATGAACTACTCACAATGTTTGTTCTTTTACAGACCCATAGAAAAAAGTGTTCAGCAGCAGTGGCTGTTTCAGCCCCATCCTCTCCATCCCCTGTCGTCTCTCCCTCCATCTGCCCAGTTGTCTCTGGGACAGTGAGGACACAGTGAGGATGTGGAGACACAGTGAGGACAGTGGAGACACAATGAGGACGTGCCTATCACTGATGGGGACAGTGGGGACACAGTGAGAACAGTGGAGACACAGTGAGAACGACCCTGGGCAACCTCTTCCTTCAGCACACTCACTGCCCCGAGGTGGGCCGTGGCCTGACCCCAGGCCTGACCTGTGCGGAGTCCAGTGTCCAGGAGACCTCTTGCACCCCCGTCACCATCATTGTCTCAGGACCAAGTCTCAGGATGACTCTTCCGATAGGAGTCCAACCTCCTGAGCCATGAAGGCAGCAGCACCAACAGCAGCACCATCGCCGGTGTACTACCATGCTGTAGTGTGCGGACCAGAATTCTGCAGATGCCCATCACCCTCATCTTCAGGGAATCATACTATGTCTGTGGGCTCCATGGAAACTAGTGTGCCTTGACAGCTTTGAGATTCTGGCATGGGGTGTAAGCCTGCCGAGGATTGAGGATGTTCCTTTGTGCATGGCATCAGCTTAGTTACGGTGTCAGAGCGGGTAGGGAAAATGTGTGTGTGTGTGTGTGGTGTGTGTGTGTGTGTGTGTGTGTGTGTGTGTGTGTGTGTGTGTGTGTGTGTGTGTGTGTAGTACTACATACGAGAGCACCCCCATGCCTATGCGCATATCTCTATGCCTGTCTGTGAGAGAAAATTATCTGAATTTGTTGATACAGAAATCATGCTATTCTGAAGGCAGCTTTGTAAATTTTGGAGCGGTTTTGAAAATGAAAAGAAAAATAAATACAGGGAGTTGTTCTGTGGCGACATGCTGGGTGACTGTTTTATGTTGACGAGGTGAATGGAAAATGTAGCTGGATTTGTACGTCTCTCTGTCTCTGTCAGTATCTCTGTCATATCTCTGTCTCTCTCTGTGTCTCTGTCTATCTGTCTGTCTGTCTGTCTGTCTGTCTGTCTCTCTCTCTCTCTCTTCTTC
>CM031605.1:39840954-39873496 GCA_018398815.1 Conus ventricosus
TTCCATGGAGCCCACAGACATAGTATGATTCCCTGAAGATGAGGGTGATGGGCATCTGCAGAATTCTGGTCCATACACTACAGCATGGTAGTACACCGGCGATGTTGCTGCTGTTGGTGCTGCTGCCTTCATGGCTCAGGAGGTTGGACTCCTATCGAAAGAGTCACCCTGAGACTTGGTCCTGAGACAATGGTGGTGACGGGGTGCAGACCCATCTCCAAGAGGTCTCCCGGAGACTGCACTCCACACACGTCAGGCCTGGAGTCAGGCCACGGTCCACCTCGGGGCAGTGAGTGTGCTGAAGGAAGAGGTTGCCCAGGGTCGTCCTCACTGTGTTCCCACTGTTCTCACTGTGTCCCCACTGTCCCCATCAGTGATAGGCACGTCCTCATTGTGTCTCCACTGTCCTCACTGTGTATCCACATCCTCACTGTCCCAGAGACAACTGGGCAGATGGAGGGAGAGACGACAGGGGATGGAGAGGATGGGGCTGAAACAGCCACTGCTGCTGAGCACTTTTTTCTGTGGGTCTGTAAAAGAACAAACATTGTGAGTAGTTCATCTTCCACGTGACGCCTTTCTCTGACACTTGATATGCACAGCAATGAACCAGAACCATCACACTTGACATACGTGACACTGACAGAACACAGACAAATAAACCCGAACCATGCCTGTTCGTTATATAGGTGTCAGTTCACTTATAGTATAAAAAAAATTAAACAAAAACTGCTGGAAACCATTACTATTAAGAAGTGAGTTCACTATCACAGAACGGATAAATAAAACAGCACTATTACTATTCATTAAGCAGTGTTAGTTTACTGACAGTGACAAGATTACAAATCAGAACCATTACTCTCGATAACATAGATGTTATTTTATTTTAACAGGACAGATACAAACCAGAACAACTACTGTTAACTACCTTGGCGATAGTTCATTAAAACGACGAATAAACCGGAACCATTATCGTAACCTACATAAGCGTTGATTGATTAACCGGGACCACTACCGTTGACTTTATCAGTGTTAGTTCACCAGCACTGACCAGATAATTAAATCATAACTATTGCTGTTGACCACATTAGTAGCAGTTCATTAAACCGATGAACAAACCAGAATCAATAGTGTTAAGGACGTAGGTGTTAATTCTGTAGGAGACAGGTGTTAATTATCTAACGCTAATCAGGTAAATAAACCGAAACCACCACTGTTGACTTCATAAGTATTACTTTACTAACACTCAACAGATAAATAACTCAAAGTTATATACAGTGACTAAACATGTGTAAGTTCATTAATGATAAACCAAATATAAATCAGAGCAATCACTGTGGACTACATAGTTACTAATTCAAGACAGTGAACAGATATCTAATTTTAAAACCATGGCAGTTGATACATAGCAGATGATTCACTGACAAAGAACAGACAAGTCAATCAGAACCATATCAGTTGACTACATAGCTGATCATTCACTGACAATGAACAGATAGTATGCTGAACAATTAAGCAGTGGGGGAAAAACAAGTGCAGATTAACAATTCTTCAGTCGTTATAGTAATGACTTGGCAAAGATTTGAAGTTCAAATTTTTTTTTTTTTTTTTTTTTTTTTTTGAAGATGAAGAAAATAGGGGGAATACATTATAAATATGAGAAGCCCTTCACTAGCTGCCTGAGGGAACCATCGTAATCCCTCTTGAAGGCACATTTATTTGTATTGCCTGCTCTTAGGCCTTTCATCCGCTGGATTCGACTCATCAGGGAGACACGGCTGATTGTGTCTGCGCTCTTGGTGTCCGATAGAGACACCACAGTCCATAATTCTGTGGTATTCTCACCACCAAGGGTTAAAAAAAGAATCCAACAGCACCCCCAAAGCAGCCAGCGAAGGGTAGTAAAATGGAACAAAAGAAAAATGTGGAGAGGAAAAAAAGTTGCTGAAAAACTAAAAGCATTATTCAAACAGTATAAAATGTAGGGAACAATCTTTGAGCCTATGCTTGAGGATCCATTCAAGGATGCAAGGGAGATCAAAAGATATGGAACAGTCTGAGTGGTCAGCTCTGCTGTTCAACAACCCAAGCATTGTGAGTGGCTAAGAATTGTACAGAACAACCTTTACTTGGGTCTCCTAAGAGATGCAATCTCCCACTGATTGACCAAACAATAAAATGCTGAACAATTAAGTAGTGGGGGAAAACAAGTGCAGATTAACAATTCTTCAGTTGTTATAGTAATGACTTGGCAAAGATTTTAACTTTAAAAAAAAAAAAATATATATATATATATATATATATTTTTATTTTTTATTTTTTTTAAGATGAAGAAAATAGGGGGAATATATTATAAATATGAGAAGTCCTTCACTAGCTGCCTGAGGGAACCATCGTAATCCCTCTTGAAGGCACATTTATTTGTATTGCCTGCTCCTAGGCCTTTCGTCCGCTGGATCGGACTCATCAGGAGACACGGCTGATTGTGTCTGTGCTCTTGGTGAACAGAAACCAGAACCATGGCAGTTGACTACACAACCGATAGTTTTCTGACAATAAACAGATAAATAAAGTGGTACCAGTACTGGTCAGTACACAGATATTCATTCACTAACATCATACAGATAAATAAACTAGACTCATTCCTGTTTATGAAATGGGTTCCAGTTCTCAATACAGATAAATAAACCAGACTTATTCCTGTTTATGAAGTGGGTTCCAGTTCTCAATACTGATAAATAAACCAGACGCATTCCTGTTTATGAAATGGGTTCAGATTCACCGTACAGACAGAGACACCGGAACCATAACTTGTACCACACCAGCCATTTCATTGTTAATGATAAGTGAATACCACATTTTCTAAAAGCTCCCCCATTTTCTGTGTCCTCGGGGGACTTTATTCCCGCGCCGGCTGTTCTGAGATTGGACTCCTCCATACATAGTCACACCCAGCCCCATGTACAGGCTACATTACTGAGAGAGAGAGAGAGAGAGAGAGAGAGAGAGAGCGAGCACGCTAACTAGCACTTACAAACGCTGTTCTTACCAGATAGTGTTGTTTTTGCGGAACTGTGAACCGCACTCGCAGGAAAAGTCATACACATTTCTGTGTACTTTCAAATGATATTTCAGACCCGAGGGTCTGGTGAATTTCGCTCCGCATTCGGAGCATCGACTTGGTTTCTCACCTACAAAATATCGACGTTGTTTAATTAATAAATGACAAACATAAGCAGTTCCACTAATGCATTTCTACAGACAGGCAAATGGAAAGAGATACTCTGTTGTGTTTATATTGCATTTTCATTCCAAACATGTCGTTTTCGATTTATATATTCCTATAAGGATGTGGGAGGTTAGTGGCATTGATTTTGTTGTGTTTTTTTCGGCTATTTTCAATTTTGCCGAGAAGGTCACTGCACGCGGAGTTGTCAACATTCGCTACATCATAGCTGAATACAATAATGATTCCTTTAAAAACAAAAGATGGAACAGAACAGAAAGAATTTAAACACATATTTATGTGTGACCATGCCTATGATGCCTGTATATAGGGGAAAATTTGACGAGTCTGTTCTGTCCGATAATATATATATAATATATATATATATATATATATATATATATATATATATATATATATAACAAACTAATAAATTCCAAGGATAAGTACCGCACCGTTCCAGCAACTTACAGAGCAGCTTGGTGTTGCAATGACTGCAAGAAATATTGAATTATAAACAAAGCTTGCTCTTATGTCTTAGATTGAAGAAATAGGGGAGATAAGCATTCATATCTGCAGTGGTAGATGATTCTGCCTAACTAACAGTATGTGCTTGAGTGGGTGGATGGGGAAAAAAAATGCTTCTCACAATGAGACTATAAGCTTGCTGAAGGTTCATTGTGAGAAGCATTTTTTTCCCCATCCACCCACTCAAGCACATACTGTTAGTTAGGCAGAATCATCTACCACTGCAGATATGAATGCTTATCTCCCCCTATTTCTTCAATCTAAGACATAAGAGTAAGCTTTGTTTATAATTCAATATATATATATATATATATATATATATATATATATATATATATATATATATATATAAAACAAGTTAAAAGAGGAATCTTAAAACTATCTACAAATTTGTTTCAAGCGTGTTGCGCTGTCATCAGGATGTTCTCTGCCCGCCCACCGCCGATGTTATATAGCGTGTGGGCTCCCGTTTGCGGTTGTTTGCACGTGCGGGTTGGCTGCACGTGTTTTTTGGGGGCTTTCAGGTTTTTGTTTTGAGTGTGTTCACTAACAACGATTTCCATTTATGCCTGCAGTTGTTTACTATTTCTGTTTTGGTGTTTAAAGTTGCTAAGTGTGGTTTGCATAGTATTAACCATTTTTCAGTTAAACATAGGTTGCACCTTTTTGAAACATTGCTGTATGGTGATGCTCTTTTTATGATTTTCCAGGATATATTGTAGCTTGTTTTTGCGTCTTTAAGTTTCCAGATATATTTGCTCAGTTCTGTTTGGTTTTTATATTTTTCTTTATTAAATGACTGTTTGTGGTTTGCATATCTGGTTTTGAAGTGGTTTTCAGTGATCCCTATGTATGTTTCTTTTTCATTTTCTGATGTTACAGTAGCCTGGTATACAATGTTGTTGTGAAGACATTTATTGTTTAGTGGGCACTGTTCCTTTCTGGTGCAATTGCAAGATTTCCTTTCTTCACCCTTCTTTGCTGTGTTGATTTTCATTCATACACTGTCAAACTATCGTACTCATGTATGCCCAACCTCAAAAACCTAATTGACGCATCCAACAAAATGAAAATCAACACAGCAAAGAAGGGTGAAGAAAGGAAATCTTGCAATTGCACCAGAAAGGAACAGTGCCCACTAAACAATAAATGTCTTCACAACAACATTGTATACCAGGCTACTGTGACATCAGAAAATGAAAAAGAAACATACATAGGGATCACTGAAAACCACTTCAAAACCAGATATGCAAACCACAAACAGTCATTTAATAAAGAAAAATATAAAAACCAAACAGAACTGAGCAAATATATCTGGAAACTTAAAGACGCAAAAACAAGCTACAATATATCCTGGAAAATCATAAAAAGAGCATCACCATACAGCAATGTTTCAAAAAGGTGCAACCTATGTTTAACTGAAAAATGGTTTAATACTATGCAAACCACACTTAGCAACTTTAAACACCAAAACAGAAATAGTAAACAACTGCAGGCATAAATGGAAATCGTTGTTAGTGAACACACTCAAAACAAAAACCTGAAAGCCCCCCAAAAAACACGTGCAGCCAACCCGCACGTGCAAACAACCGCAAACGGGAGCCCACACGCTATATAACATCGGCGGTGGGCGGGCAGAGAACATCCTGATGACAGCGCAACACGCTTGAAACAAATTTGTAGATAGTTTTAAGATTCCTCTTTTAACTTGTTTTATCTAATGTTGCTCCCCAAGGGGTTGAGCACTTAAAAAATTGTTTTAGGCATTTTAAATATACTGATCTATATATATATATATATATATATATATATATATATATATATATATATATATATATATATATATACAACAAACTAATAAATTCCAAGGATAAGTACCGCGCACCGTTCCAGCAACTTACAGAGCAGCTTGGTGTTGCAATGACTGCAAGAAATATTGAATTATAAACAAAGCTTGCTCTTATGTCTTAGATTGACGAAATAGGGGGAAATAAGCATTCATATCTGCAGTGGTAGATGATTCTGCCTAACTAACAGTATGTGCTTGAGTGGGTGAATGGAGAAAAATAAAATAAATGCTTCTAAAAATGAGCCTTCAGCAAGCTTATAGTCTCCAAGGGGGAGACATCCTCCAATAGGGAGGGAAACTCACAAACATATAACTCCTGGTCAGGAGTTATATGTTAGTGACCAGGAGTTATATGTTAGTGAGTTTCCCTCCCTATTGGAGGATGTCTCCCCCTTGGAGACTATAAGCTTGCTGAAGGCTCATTTTTAGAAGCATTTATTTTATTTTCTCCATTCACCCACTCAAGCACATACTGTTAGTTAGGCAGAATCATCTACCACTGCAGATATGAATGCTTATTCCCCCCCCCCCCCCCCCCCCTATTTCGTCAATCTAAGACATAAGAGCAAGTGTGTGTGTGTGGTGTGTGTGTGTGTGTGTGTGTGTGTGTGTGTGTGCGTGCCTGCGTGCGTGCGTGCGTGCGTGCGTGTGTGCGTGCGTGCGTGCGTGCGTGCGTGCGTGCGTGTGTGTGGTGTGTGTGTGTGTGTTGAACAATTTAGTAGTGTGTGCCTGTGTGTGTGTGTGTGTGTGTGGGGGGGGGGGGGGGGGGGGGGGGGGGGCAAGTGCATGCTAACAATTCCTCCGTCATCATGGTATGACTTAGCAAAGATTCAACGTATATATAACGTGTAAAACTTAAGACTCCATATAAAACCACTCTCTTACTGTTGAAAGATCAGTTCTGTTGGTGACGATAGGCGATTTAAAAAGTGGGGAAAAGAAAGAACTGCGCCACAAAAACGCATGGTCGTCTTCTTTGTTTGTTTGTTTTTTTGTTTCCTTATAGACAGCAGGGGTTGGCTTGACGTTAGACAGAAACTTTTACGGCACACTCCATGACGACCTCGTCAAGAACCGTTCCATCATATGTGATTTTGATTTGCAATAGAGGTGGAAAAAACATCCGATTTTGAGGTTTTACTGGGTGGTAAATTCAGACATTGTAACAGCCTTTATATGCCTCCCCCTCCCCCCCCCCTTCCCCCCCCCCCCCCCCCCCCCCTCCTCCATCTCCCTGCAGTCGGCTGGGCTATGAAGAACATAAGACAAGATAAAAAACAAAGATTTGTTACCGCTTTCACTCCCTACTACTTCAACTCATCACAACATCACAGGAATGACTTTGCTTCTGTCTGATGGTGCTCTACTGTTTTCACTCTCTGGTACGTTGACCCGTTAAAACGTCACAGGAACGAATTTCTATCAGATGGTGTTCAACTGTTTTCATTGAAATAATGCACCAACAGCTTTCTGACAGCGTGCTACTGTTTTTGCCGATCACTAATTGACCCATTAAGATAGTATAGGAACAGCTTTCTTTCTGTCTGAAGAAGCTTTCTTTCTTATTTTCACCCATTACTAATTCAAATGGTAATCTTAAATGAGGCGTGGAACAGTAAATGAAAAAACAAGTCTGCATCAAAATGTTTTTAAATATGATAACATTGTAAAGATGTTTCCCATGTGAAGAGCCACCTAAGATGAAACATGTTCTTAGAGAGAGAGAGAGCAGTGATGTGCATTGCGTTAAAACACACTCTACTGCAGATACCACGAAGACCTTGCTGGAAAACTGACTACAAATTTAGTTCATTGCTGTATAACAGAAATGGCTTTCCTCCTGTCTGACAAAATGAACTACATCGTCCACAGTGAGGTTGACAGTGTTTGACAAGACACACAGACAGTGACTAGATGACAGCTAGGGTGAGACACTCAGAGAACAGACGGAATGACACACTGACCGAGGTGTACGGAGGAGACATGTTTTCTGAGGGAGGACTGGGTAGTGAACTCCCTACCACACAGCTCACAGTCACGCTGTGTGTTTGTCCCTCGCCTCCAGCTTATCCAAAAAGTTCACAGCCCGGATCTGAAACAAAGCAGAATGTTGTATCCACGATGTGGGTGACGCCATGATTGTTGACGTTACAAATGGCCTGATTCAGCGGCTGACAGTGCTTTCCAGTCACTAGATAATGATGATGGGACACAACTCTACCAATGGTGAACTGGGAACACTTCTCCGTGGGAAACAACATCAACAAAATACACTCACATGCACAATATTTTTACGCCGTGAGATCAAAGAGTGTATACTTTTTGGGTAACTTTATATGATACGCAGAAAGTGGTTCATGTGACTGTAATTTTATGTGTTCTGTCAGAAAGTGTTTTACATCACTGTAATTTAATGAGTATAATCAGAAACTAGTTGATGTTACCATAATTCGATGTATTTCAACAGAAAGTAGTTGTTGCTATGGGTATCGTAAGAAAATATTTTAATGTTGCTAGGTTTCATGTTTATACTCAAAAAGTACTTGTTTCCACAATTTTATGCGTATCAACAAAAGTAGTTGTCGCTATGATTGTGTGGTATAGTTAGAAAGTACTTGACGTTTCTACAATTTGATGTGCATAAACAGAAAGTCGTTGCTGCTATAATTGTATGGGTACCGTCAGAAAATAGTGGATGTTGCTATGGTTTTAAATGTGCACAGTCAGAAAGTACCGTGCTTTACTCTAACTTACTTGGTGTGTACAGTCTAACGCCATGCACAGATCAACCCACCCCTCCCCAGCATCGTCATTTCCATAATAATGTTAATCAACATCGTCATCATCATCATCTTATCATGATCAACATAACCCTCATTATCATTGCCTAAACAACAAGAAAAGCTACAGCCCACACCAACAGCCTTCATTATCATGATCATCAATGATGATATCTAAAGAATAACAAAGTGACTTTCAACAAAGACCTCAACCACACCAAACACCATCATCATCACCGTCACCATCATAACGATCCAAACGGACCTAAATCCATGACCATCTTCACCGTCATCATCATCATTATAATAATCATCATCATAATCACTAAAGACAGCAACAACAACAACTCACACTGATCCCAGTCACGATCGTCATCATCATCATCATCACCACCAATATCACCAACAACGTCATCAACAACGACAATTTTGCGTCCAACCCGCGCAGAGAGAGAGAGAGAGAGAGAAGAGAGAGAGAGAGAGAAGAGAGAGAAGAGAGAGAGAGAGAGAGAGAGGAGGGAAGGCGGGAGGAGAGAGAGGAGGGAAGAGTGAGGGAGGCCGAAAATGGGAGGGAGGTAGGTAGACAGAGAGAAATGAGGAAAAAAGATGGATAGAGAGGGAATAATAGAGGTGGGAGGGAGGAAGGGGAGAGGGAGTGGGTCTGCTTCTCAGTCACTGCTTTCCAGGGTACCAACACACCTCCCCAGTGACCAGTGTCCACCACCGTCCCTACCTCTTCTCTGTTGCAGCATTGCTGCTGCCCGTAGCAGCAGGTCAATGCCGTGCTGGGGGGTCCGGTCAAAGTCATGATCTGCCCAACAACATTGAAGTACTGTCAAAATGGGTGTTAACATTTCAACCTGATTGAACAGCTAATAACGACAGTTGATCTGTGTCATCTTCACTAGGGATAACGATAAAAGTCACTGTGACAATGAAGTGTGTGTGTGTGTGGTGTGTGTGTGTGTGTGTGTGTGTGTGTGTGTGTGTGTGTGTGTGTGACATCAAGTTTCACCCAGACATCTTCTTCGATGCAAAAGGGAAGTGAACATTCTGATGTTGCAAAGGAAGAGATGGCAGGTCTCCTTTGAGGTACACTGATGTGAGAGGTCAGTGTCAGGCGGCGCAGCGAACCTTTTTAGCCGTATGGGTGACGCCAGGTCTAGCCTATGTTGCCAGGGGACAACTCCTGGAGATGTTAGGTGATCATCGATGGAGTGCCACCTGACTACGATTACCGTGGCCTGGGATAACATGCTTTCCACCAGCCAGGTATGGGGGCACCCCTCACGGAATTGGGCTGAAAAATTGCCCTCTCGGCCATAACAAATCTTAAATAAATGTTAGCGAACCGCCCAGAGAACGTGGACAAACGAGTTACAAGACAAAACACGACGTGTTTCGACCTCTTAGGTCTTCGTCTGGTGATAATTAAACGAATAAAACAACGAAAATTCACTTAGCTTTGGTCGCTTCAGATCGCTCAGGCTTCAGCGCAAGGAAGAAGGCCTTCTTCCTTGTTTTATTCGTTTAATTATCACCAGACGAAGACCTAAGAGGTCGAAACACGTCGTGTTTTGTCTTGTAACTCGTTTGTCCACGTTCTCTGGGCGGTTCGCTAACATTTATTTAAGATTTGTTTAGATTTCCGCCTGCAGTCGTCTGCTTTGCAACTCTCGGCCATAGTCTGCATGGAGCATAGAATAGAAGAGACTCGCGCAGAGCTCCGGCGACTTTCATCCTGCTCCCTCTTTGAGGCAGCCTAGCCTCACGCAGCGCAGGACCATCACCACCCGAACATGAAGAAGGCCCCCTGGTGGCCATGAAGACAGGCCTTTTGAGGGGGGGAAGAGACGAAGTAAACCGACGCCCATCGTCGGCCGACCAACACCTGAACGTGAGTTCAAGTTCACAAGGAACCAGAGCTGAGAGAACGGCAGACCACGACCCCCACATAGAACCAGACCCACTATTGCCACTGACAACAACTGCCACAAAGTATGCAGACTTCAGTTTGCGAGGTATCCTGTCCTTAAGGGCGTTAATCTCCCACTGACCGACTGTACCGTCCACAGGGCAAGCGGCTCATCAATGGGCCACACTTTGCTCAAGCTTTGTCATAAGTAGCAAAGTTAACCGGTCACACAAAGTCTGTGTGGTACTGTGCGGTACTCTGTACGTGAACTGGGCAGGAACATGGAGTACGTGTAACATTCCGACCTTTTACATGGTCTCCTTGTCACTGCACTGGTGAGTCACAGGAACATCCTACCACAGAGGTCTGTGCGGCCCATACACCTGCTGAGCTGCGTTTCTTTACCACGAGAGGTCAGTGGGAATCTTGCCGCGAGATGTTCAAAGAAGTGACAAAGATGCTGCGCGAGTCGAAAGGTATGTGACTTCCTTTTTCTCCCTGGTGAATAAACTAATTTCTGAATCTGGACCCGGATTTAAAGAACTCAGTATTTTTGCTTGAGAACAGCTCGTTCACACCATAAAGTATAATGGTACACCTGTGATACTTAATCCTACTGTATCATGAACATATTTTCAGCGTCAGAATCACATGGATATTACATTAGTTCACACACACGTATGTGTGTGTATATATATATATATATATATATTCAATTATAAACAAAGCTTGCTCTTATGTCTTAGATTGAAGAAATAAGGGGAGATAAGCATTCATATCTGCAGTGGTAGTTGATACTGCCTAACTAACAGTATGTGCTCAAGCGGGTGGATGGGGAAAACTAAAATAAATACTTCTCAAAATGAGTCTTCAGCAAGCTTATAATCTCCAATAGGGAGGAAACTCACTAACACATAACTACTGGTTATATACTGATATTTCGAAACCTTGTTGTTTCTCCTCGGTTACCGCGGAAAGTGGTAATTTGGCTCCTCTGCCTTTTCGGTTTTAAGAAGAATACTATCACAGAAAAGGCTGGTGTGCAATACCGTAGTATGTTTGTTGAGTTTTCAAAAAACCAACCTAAGGTGCCACCTAAGAAGCAAAAGAAAATCATGAAAGAGCAAAACAAGCTACATTTTCTTGTGAAAAGTAGAAAATACAAAAGATAACCTCTTAAGACACAAGTGCTGAGGGCCAGTTCTTGGAATGAATCGGCAAGGGACTAAATTACAAAAAACTAATAAATTCCAAGGATAAGTACTGAGCACCATTCCAGCAACTTACAGAGCAGCTTGGTGTTGCAATAACTGCAAGAAATATTCAATTATAAACAAAGCTTGCTCTTATGTCTTAGATTGAAGAAATAGGGGGAGATAAGCATTCATATCTGCAGTGGTAGTTGATACTGCCTAACTAACAGTATGTGCTCAAGTGGGTGGATTTTTTTAAAAACTCAACAAACATACTACGGTATTATGTGTTAGGCAGTATCAACTACCACTGCAGATATGAATGCTTATCTCCCCCTTTTTCTTCAATCTAAGACATAAGAGCAAGCTTTGTTTATTATTGAATATTTCTTGCAGTTATTGCAACACCAAGCTGCTCTGTAAGTTGCTGGAATGGTGCTCAGTACTTATCCTTGGAATTTATTAGTTTATATATATATATATTTTTTTCCCCCACCTTCTGTGCTACATCAGAGGCACTGCATCCACGCCGTTCATTCCGACCCCCGCCCCTCCCCCACCCCCTCTTCCACAGCCTCCGTCCGGCGCGTCACAGCCCCGGCACCGACAATCCACAGGGAGCAGGAAATTCCAAGTTATCAACAGGCAACCTACTGCTGGGGACACTGCACTGCTGCCGCGTCACTTTGGTCGTGTTTAGTTGTGCATATTCTGATCGAACGTACATACGATGCCACCAACTAGGCCATCTACCGACGGCAATAATTGCTAGGGCTTGGAGCCGGTGCAAGTGAGCTCTGGCTCCGGAGGGTGCCACCACATTTGTCCTGTGACAGCCCCCAAGAATCTGCTGATAGCGGTGACCCAATGGGATCACGCCAGGCCTATAGACGTGGAGAGGATATCGAAACTGAGGTCACCATGAGAGCAGGGTTTGAAGGGCCTCAGAATTTGTGACGTTTTCATGCGAAACGACGAGGATGAGGATAATGAAGATGATGCTACGAATTTCTATTCTGGTCTGAGACTGCATGGCAGGGCTGTACTCTACGCTTCCTTTCATAATATAAGCCGGCGTCAACCAGGACCGAGAGATATAGACACCTGCAGTGTTGGTCAGGGAATTTGAGCAACACTCTCAGAGATGCATCCATTAAGTGGATAAAACTCGTCTGTGTGGTCCCAGTCTTCCCAGCTGAGTATGTATCGCACTCAACTCTGGGTAGAAGCCGGTAGTAGCAAAAAGTCCCACATGGCTCTGATGGGAGTCGAACCCATGACCTCTCCGCAGGGAGTTACTGACGTTAACCACTTCACCACTCCGGCAGGTTTCATTCATATCATGTTTACAAACACAGTTACCGAAAAATTATTCACTTTATCAATTCATTCATATACATATGTATTTATTTATCTATTTCTTTCTTTACCATTTATTCATTAACTTTATATTCATTTATTTGCTTGTTTACCAAATATATAACTATTAGCTCTGCACCCGCATGATACGTTCAAAGTACTATTTAGAATTCGTTGGCCTTTAGTACGAGTGTGTGACTGAGGACTAAAAGACGTATTGTGAAGATCCTATCGCCACTGAACACATCCCACGAAAATAAGCTGGTATATGTATTATTCTTCGTGCTTTTAAGCAGATACCAGAAACGATGAATTACATTTGTGATACTAATTGGAAAGTCCACTCCTGATTACTGTTTACAGTCAGCTGTTGTTTGACCAGTGAAGACAGAGCCATCATGAATGATGAAGACGATCCACTGGCCGCCATTTTGATCTTGCATGCAAGGCAGCAGGCGTCACGCGCTGATTTCAGGGACCAATGCAGACACAGCGGACAAAATGCGATGTATTGCTTTGCTCCATACGTATGTCATTTCAGATGAAAATGAGACACAGACGGAAAACAAACATCAAGTCTCAACAACTTTATCGGGGAATGACTAAATTAATAGATAAGTAACGTGAAATATTTAGAAACTTTGCAAGAAATGATTGAGAAATTTTACACACACACACACACACAGAGAGAGAGAGAGAGAGAGAGAGAGAGAGAGAGAGAGAGAGAGAGAGAGAGAGAGCATAGACATTCTCTCCTAGCTCCTCGCCTCCACCCCCACCTTCACCCCCACTCCCATTTTTCCCCTTCTCTCTGCCTCTTTCTGGATTACGGACGAATGTCAGAAGAAAAGCGGTCTGAGGAAAAGTGTACACTTTACATCAGAAACTAACCGTCCAACCTTCATTCTTCCCTCTTCATATAAAAAAGAAGAAAGAAAGAAACAAGAAAAGAAAAGTCCAAGTCAGACAGACGGTAGTCTATGTTGCAAGAAACAAGTACAGTAACTCTTGTTCTAATGCTCAAACAAAGGCCCATAAGTAACATCCGTTCTACTATGTAAACCGCGGACCCAGGACAGCACCTTCATCTATGAGTTGTGGGCCTTCGAACAGCCTAAAACCACATCGGCGAAGTAAAATGCAGAATATTCGATTGAAAAAAACCATGTTAAGTCCACTAGACAAATGCTATTTGAAAATGACGTCGCAGTGCGGCTTGTCTTTCTTGTTCTTTGTTCTTCTCGTTGTTGTTTTGCTCTCCGTTTTACAGATGTTCATCAATATAACAGGTCAAAGATAAAGTTATGCCTAGGAAATTTTGACCAGTTCGAAAAAAGGGTTACTTCCCATTTGGTCTACTCCCATTTCGCCTACACAGAAATGTGTGAGCACGACTTGGCCTAACGGCCTTCGTTCATTCGTCCTTCGTCCTCTCTCGGGCTTCGCCCTACTCTAATCTAAAGACCATCGATTCTGCTTTGGAGTAGACTGGGACACTGGTTACGCCAGGGGGAGCCTTGCAGTATGGTCAGTATGGAAATAGACGAAATGGGAGTAGTAGACGAAATGGGAGTAGACGAAATGGGAGTAGACCAAATGGGAAGTCACCGAAAAAAGATACACACATCATGCGAAGAAAATGATAAATAACGCAAAATGAATTTAAGATCTCTCTCTCTCTCTCTCTCTCTCTCTCTCTCTCTCTCTCTCTCTCTCTCTCACACACACACACACACAAACACACTCACACACTCACACACGCACGCACACACGCACACACGCACACACACACACACACACACACACACACACACACACACACACACACACACGCACGCACGCACGCACGCACGCACACACTCACACACACACACACACACACACACACACACACACACACACACACCACACACACACACACACACTCACACACACACACACACACACACACATCACAGAGACAGGTAAGTTAAAGCAGACTCACCTTTGAGAATTGTAAGCACCCCGTCCATAATTCTGTTTCGCAGGTCTGGTTGTGGAGGTAAACTGTAGACCACCTCTGTGCAATACTGTCTGCTGTTCTGGTTGTGGACGACCTCTCTAACCACACGACCTCTTCTGTTTGTGGACGAAGGCAGCAGAGCTCTATATTGCATCCAGTGGGCAGGGTGATCTACAGAACAGGGTCAGGCAACTGAAACCACCCATTGGTTGAAAGAGCGGTGGTGGGGTGGTGGTGGGTATGGGGGTGGTGGTGGGTATGGGGGGTGGTGGTGGGTATGGGGGTGGTGGTGGGTATGTGGGGTGGTGGGGGTATGTGGGGTGGTGGGGGGTATGTGGGGTGGTGGGGGGTATGGGGGCTGGTGGTGGGTATGGGGGGTGGTGGTGGGTATAGGGGGTGGTGGGGGTATGTGGGGTGGTTGGATAATGGGCAAGCCAGCCCATGGGATGCGCGGCTTCAGTACCGGAAACTGTCAAACTAAGTGATCCGATTGATGGTGAATTTTACGTCCTAAGAGCCTTTGGCCGTGATGGATTAAAAGGCTGGTGAGGAGTAAGTGGCAACGGTTTTATCTACAGTGTAAGGATTTCAAGGCGTGGGTGATAAGAGGTTACAGCTGATAATGTGCTGGCGATTACAGACGCACTTAAGCGTTCAGTTCGAAGCGAATCCACAGATGGTGAGATTAACGTCCTAAGAGCCTTTGACTGTAATAGATTAGATGTTATCGCAGATAAAGATGTTGTTGCAGACAAAGTGATTAGGAATGGATTCCAGAGTTTAAGACCATAAAGATTACTGCTGATAGTGTGCTAGCAATTGCAGACACACAGAAACGGTTAATCACGTTAGTGTGTGTGCGCGAGCGCAACAAGCTGACCCAAACACACATGTAAATGGTACTTTGAAAAGAGGGGAATAGAGGCAGTGGTACATACGTGTCTACGATACCACTGAAAGTAAGAGGACAGCGTCAGAGGTACAGTGAGGATGTCAAAGTATGTCTGTGGCTGTTGCCTTTGTGTCTGCATGAGTGGAGCATGAGTGTTTGTGGCGACATGTAGTGACCACCTTTACAAAACATAACAACAACAAACTGGTCCTAGACCTTTGTGGTGGGGGGAATGGGATATCTCAACAGGGATGGCCACTGACGGTCAGACAAATGGCTATCGTCAGTTGTCTCTAGTGTTCACTTAATCAGATACAGAATGAAATCTGAGCGTCAGATAATCATCAGCGTGCCTAAGTGCACATCTTGAATCCTTTCAGCGATTATTACACGTTAATATTTCTTTTTGTTTAATCTGGACACCCGTAAAGTCATTTTATTTTGTGTGGTGTGTGTGTGTGTGTGTGTGTGTGTGTGTGTGTGTGTGTGTGTGTGTGTGTCTGTGTGTGTGTGTATGTGTGTGCGTGTGTGTGAGTGTGTCTGTCTGTGTGTGCGTGTGTGTGTGTGTGTGTGTGTGTGCGTGCGTGCGTGTGTGTGTGTGTGTATGTAGGTGGATGTGTGGGTAGGTGCACGCGTGCAGGCGTGTGTTCTTGTGTGCTTGCAAGCATGCGCATATGTGTGCGTATGTGCGTGTTTGCGTGCGTGTGTATATGCATCTGTGTGTGTGTGTGTGTGTGTGTGTGTGTGTGTGTGTGTGTGTGTGTGTGTGAGTGTGTGTGTGTGTGTGCGTGCGTGTGTGTGTGTGTGTGTGTGTGTGTGTGTGTGTGTGTGTGTGTGTGTGTGTGTGTGTGTGTGTGAGGTCAGCTGCTCAAAAAATAAACATGCACTATGGCTAGTGAAGTCTGTAAGATTAATCACCGTTGTCATTACATTATTTTGAAAGTCATTTGATTTTCTGGGTGATGCAGGTGAGAATATCTAACACCGTGTTATTTCTCCGTGTTGGTCTCCTCTTCATGTCCATATCTATGGTGTGTTGTGTCAAAATCATCATCATCGGCAAGTTCATGTAGATCTATGACCGTGTTATTTCTCTGTGTTGGTCTCCCTTCATGTCCATATCTATGGTGTATTGTGTCAAAATCATTATCATCGGCAAGTTCCTGGAGACTACTCCAATGGAGGTGGTGGAACCCTCCGGGCGGCTGCTCTCACTCACGCTGGTACCATGACTAAACAGTTGTTGTCGTCATTTAGGAGTTCAGACGGACGTGTTCTGAATAAGTTGGATCGATACAAGCACCATGGAGCAGACATGGCGTCAGTGCTGCGTCTTCTCCAGTGGGTTGCCATCTATGAACCTGCTATTGTGAACAGTCTGTAATACTGTCTGCTCTAAATTCATCTGTCTCCATGTCAGTGTTCAGGTCAGCGCTGATTTCATTTGTGTGTGACGACCAGGTGTGCCATCCACTGGCATGATATACCTCAGCTTCCTGCTGTTACTGTGCCTTCTCTTCTTTGAGAATAGTTTATAGTAGTCATTGTCATTCATGTTTACACTGAAGTCGTGACACTTGTAACAGTATATAGCAGTCATTCTCATTCATGTTTACACTGAAGTTGTTATACTTGTCATGTGTTTGTAGTATTGCCACGGGGATGCAAAGTATGCATTCTGCTGTATGTGAGGCGTCTTTGTGCTTGAGAAAGACTTCCAAACACTTCCGCCAAACACACACACACACACACACACACACACACACACACACACACACACACACACACACACATACACACAGTGAAAGTGAGAGAGAGAGAGAGAGAGAGAGAGAGAGAGAGAGAGAGAGAGAGAGAGAGAGAGAGAGAGAGAGTGTGTGTGTGTGTGTGTGTGTGTGTGTGTGTGTGTGTGTGTGTGTGTGCTGTTAATTATTTTTATATAAAATCCAACTACTCATTCTCTGACATCAGTTTTGCGCACAAAGTGAAACCACTGACTAAATGAGCTTGTACCGTTTTGGTTTGTGAGGAAACGTCAAACCGAAATCCACAATAGCACTGTGATCAATGGATTGACAACAAGGGCACTCAGCTTAGGTGGCTTTCGGGATACATCATCAGTCAGTTGCAAATCTTATGTTTATAACCGTCATTCACAGATTGAGCAGATAGCACCAATTCAGAATGTTGTCAGAATTATTATATCATGTGCATTCAGAAAAAAGAGATGAAAAACATTTTTGTCCAGGACGGGGGAAATCGTGATGGTATTGCTTAAGTGCACTAAGTTGATGTATCATTAGTCAGGCTTAACACACCAAGGTTATCTCTGCACTCATACACGCATATGCACACTCATGCGCGCACCAAACATTCACCTCTCTCTGGGAATGGGATGTCACACATTCGTTTCTCTCCTAACACGACTGAGAACAAGAAATACAATTTCTATGCTACTTATAATTAATCATGAACAATCAAATCACACACAATGAAATATCAAAACATATAAAAGATCAATACTTCCTAATCCCGGGTTATAATGAAATGACTTCTTACCTGGCCAGGTTTTCACACACACAACCACGCTTTCACACCACACCACAGTTCTTGAATAAGTCTCTTCACGTCTTCTTCCGCACTGCTTGATGGTGATGCCCTTGGTTGACTGGCTCCAGGCTTCAGGACTGGGTCGTCGTGGTCGTCTCTGGGATCTCGACGTAGAACTCTTCTTCTTCGTCTCTGTCACCCACCTCTGGGTTCAATTTCAGTTTGTCTGTCCTCACCCACCTCTGGGCTTCAAACTTAGTTTTCTTCTCTTCCAGCTTGTCTTCAACTCTAAGACTTAGCTGTCTCTTCTATCTCCCAGACCACGTTTCTCTCGACCCTTTCTCTGTCCTGCTCACTCCTCTCCTCTCTCTCTCTCTCCTCTGCCTTCTCTCTCTCTCTCTCTCTCTCTCTCTCCTGGTGTTGTCCTCCTTCACGTTGTTCTCCCTCAGTTTATATAGGGATGGAAACAAAGGATCCCCCTTCGGGCCATGTCTTTTGTCCATGCTGCTTCTCAAACCCCTAGTTCACAAGTACCCTGAATTCTCCATTCGCTACATTCTCCCACACATCAGCATTTACACACATCTCTACCTAATTGATTAGCAAACAAAACACTTAGCACCAGATGGACATCGAAATTTCCCGCCGACTTCGGTGGTCACTTAACACAGTAATTATCTTAAGGAGGGCTACTACAACCTCCACACGCATTCAACCAGCCTGACAATAGAACCAACACAGTGACCCACGGCAATACCATCCGAACGAGTCACTGACTGTTTACAAAAGAACCTCAGCTGACAAAGTGTCCAGCGCTCGTAGTGGTTACATCCCTTCCCCCTTTCGCTATCGGGCAGGTCCGAACTCTCTACTGCCTTAGGTGCCATCTGTCATCTGACCACTTCATCCTCCTTGACACAGTTCGGCTGTGTGTGATGGGTAAGGTACCCTGGTTAATGGGCTTATTACCTATTTGTATACTACGTACAACGTCCCTTTGCCTCTAAGCGTCTAATGCCTTTTGTGAGAGGTTTCACGCTCCTTGACAATTTTCTTGATACGTGCATATATGTATGTATTAATGTTAGTGTGTATGTATGTATACGTAGATTGAAATAAAATTGCTACAGCTATTTTATAATTGATTTCAAGGGAGACAAAAAATTCTTGGGCTTGAATTGTTTCCCTTTCTTGAATCTTACCCCACTGTTGGACTACTGTCAGACATGTGGCGAATATTAAAATTAGAGACATGCGAAAGCTGGGTGAATTTCACCTCTGTGTGTGTGTGTGTGTGTGTGTGTGTGTGTGTGTGTGTGTGCGCGCGCGCGCGTAATGACAAATAATAATTGTTTTTGTTTCTGTGTGTTGTAAAGGATTTTTTTCTTTCAAAATTCATCTACCCACACTCTGACATCACTTTAGTGCACAGTTTTTAACCACTGTACTAAGCTTACACTTTTGGTTTGTGGGGACTCCCTCCTTTTGACAAAGCCCAAATTCACAATTGCATTGTGGCCAGTGAACTGACAAGCGCCTTCAGGTCATTCAGCGTCAGTGGCTTTTGGGATGTATCAGCCAAACGACCACTCCCCTGCACGAGGAGCCAGTGACCTGTGAGACGACAGAGCTGTCTAGTGGCGAGGAAGTCTGCCGGACTTGTCAGTCAAGTTGACCTCGGCGACCGTGCAGTGAGAGTGGCCGGCCTGCTGGTGGTGGTTCTCTGCCAGCATTGGATGGGCCATCCGTCTGCCCTGGACCTGAACGGCGCCGCTTTCCTTGGGCTGGCTGTCGTCCAATCGGAATGCAGCGCTCAACTCTCTCTCTCTCTCTCTCACTCTCTCTCTCTCCAAAAAAGCTCTGTGTGTGGTGTGTGTGTGTGTGCATGTGCGTCTGTGTGAGTGCATGGGAGTGCTCGCGTGCTGCTCAGATACTAGCAAATGAGTCATCACTGCCTCATATCCAGATGATAAAAAGATACGACACGTACTTCCGCCCAAAAAAAAATGGAGGTTTATATATATATATATATATATATATATATATATATATATATATATATATAATATATATATATATATACGCTGCTTCGTGTACGGTACGTGAAAAAAATGCCTGCCACGGCCAGTCTATTTGATATGATACTTTCTTACACGATGTTTCGCCATAAAAATCGCCCAGATTACACTTTCGAAAGAGCCGCTTCGGAGGTGTCACTGCGCTGTTGAAATGTTCCTGGCTTGTTCAATACTAGGCCAATGAGCGCCCGCTGTGGTTGAAGTTGGACTCAACGGGACTGTCCCACTGTAGCCCTAGCGGGCGGTTACTTCATTGAACAGCCTAGAACGAAGGTGTGTAAAGCGAATTTGGCGGGAAAACTCCTGTATCAATTCAAAATGGCGCCGGGAAGATTGTGTCGCAAAGACTGTGATTCAGATCTGAAAAAGAAATCGGGAAGACCAACAAGATACGTTTTCTCAAGTGGTAAGGATACCACTGCTACTGAGAAAAATACATTTTCTCCCTTGTCTCATCAAAAAGGCGCTGTCTCTGGCTGGCGTTATCTGAAGTTGAGACTGGTTTGAGCTGTGAAAGTGCTGATGGATTTTTAGAGATGTGTTGGGTTGCCGTAAGTGTGAGAAGACCAGAAGATGGATCTTCTGAGATTCAGACATGATTTTTTCCCCCTGCTTTTCAGGGGATTTGCTCTGTTGTTGGATTTTTAATTTACATGTTTGCTCATTTATCAATTTATATAATTTTTTACTTTTTCATTTATTCTTTTTTTTTTCGTTGGGGAGAGGGTGGTGTCAGCTGGAAAATGAAAACAGTCCGCTGGAAGACGGGAGGGAGATGAAGAAGAAACCGAATACAGCATGGTACAGTACGTCAAACCTCGACCCTCCCTCGTCTTCCTTCGCTCCCTCTAACCACTTAACTCCTCCTCCCACCCTGTCCGATCGATACACCGCCTCCCTCCGCTGACGCATACCGAACCTGTTGAAGACTTGCGGGGCTTTCAGGTTCAGCGGGCACACGCTTGTCTGTCTGACTGACAAAGGCCGATCACTGCGTGCCGCTTGTGCACCACTCTCATGAGACCCCTTCCCTCTCTGTCCTTCCCTTCTCCACATGCCAACACACAGGGAATCTCTGCTGCCAGTCGCTGACACGTGTAGTTCACCCCCACCGCCGTTGTTATTGACACTACTGTCACTGTCACCCGAGTTGGTGATATCCCTGGAAGCAAGATCGCTAGGTGTGTGTGTGTGTGTGTGTGTGTGTGTGTGTGTGTGTGTGTGTGTGTGTGTGTGTGTTTAAACCTTTCAACTGCAAATAAAAACTTCATAAAATAAAAGACGGTTTCTTGATTACACAATAGTAAAAGTAGCCTACACACGTTGGATTTGCCATACCAGTAAACGTTAATGTATTACAGAATTAAGAAAAGCAAAACTGTCGTTCTATCTTAATTTAGTTGAATTGTTTAATAAGCCGATCGATGAAGGAATGAATAGGGAAGAGAATCTATACGATGAATTAGGTAATCGGGTGAGGCTAGGAGGGAGGCATGATAAGTAAGTAGAGAACAGCATTTTACCAATCCTGGCTCACTTCGTCCTCAACCAGTTTCGGACGAAGTGACCCAGGATTGGTAAAATGCTGTTCTCTGACAAGTAAGACTTCAATAACCAAAAAATAACGATTATCTACAAACATACATACTGTGTAGGATTATCCGTTTTTAATACTAATTTACTAAACTTTTCAGAGAGTAACGTAGGGGAAAGCAGCGGTGGCTGAACACGCCCCATAGAGTAACGTAGGGGAAAAGCAGCCGTGGCTGAACGCGCCCCATATACAAACGGTGGTGCTGGTGCACTAGGCTATCCGATTACTTACTACGCGGCATGTTGATCACAGCGTGGGGTTGTCAGCAGAGAGAGAGAGACGTTCTATTCAGCCAAAGCCCGTTAAGGTCAAGTTGTCCTCAGAGCAACGTGTGGCGAAGGATTGCTCGTGGGTTTAAATGATATTTCCATTTAGACACGGAGGAGAGACCAGTCTCGGAGCTATAGACATACGTGTTCTGCGTTTCACAAAATACGTGCGTATGCGCGCACACACACACACACACACACACACACACACACACTATTTATTAGTTCTCTGCATGTCTTCCACTGAAAGCCAGTTTTGACAAAGTGTTTCTTTCTGCTGTACAGTCATCTATAATAAATAGTGTCTGCCTTCCAAGTCAGCAGGCTGAGCGACCCGCTGACAAACTGTGGGGCCAAAAAATCAATAAAACATGCCTCGCCAGCTTGCAGCGCAATACCACCACACCTCCTCCCTACCCCTCTTATCCCCTCCTCTTCACCCCACTCCCTCCCGCCCAGCCTGCCCCATTACAACATATTGCATCAGCTAACGTTCTTGAACCTTCTCTGCCACGTTAACACTACCACGTGATGGGCCGATGTTACAGCCCGACCAATCAGCGAGGGGGTTACATTTAAGCGTAGGCTTACGGCGCTCACATGACTAGGTAACCAACACCAGTTTCATCATTCTTCCACTGACTGCCGAACGAGCAGGACGCGTTTACTGTGCTGTGTGCTTGCTTGTGTTATTCTAAAATGGCGAACCGGTTTACCGAAGAACAGAAACGTGCTATTGAAGACCATAAAATTTACTTTAACTGCATGTTAGAGTATTTGTCGAAAAAAGAATTAGGTGAACCATGTTCTTTACCAGCGAAACCGAAAAGAAGCATTGCTTTTCTAGAAGGAACAGAAAAGGAAAAAAGTGAACTGACTGCTTTGGAAATGGGCGACTATCTTCAAGGTTTGTTGGTTCAAGGAAATGAAAACGTTGAAGGCAATATTGTTGACCAAGATATAGACAATTTTAATAGGTTTTTGACTATCGATGAGATGGCTCCTTATCTAAGAAATGGCGCTGCATTGTTGAAAGTTGGCCGAAGCAAAACAATTCATCACGCATTGATTGTTGGCCGCTGGCTTGAGACAGCTAAAGTCATGTTTAAAAAACAAAAAACGCATCAAACATGGCGTTCATTTCTTAAGGCGGAGGTGAACATGGCTGATTCGTATGCTAGGAAACTTATTCAACTTTCTGTGTGTTTTTATAACTATCCTAGATTTCACAAGCTAGGAATCAGTATAAATGAACTGTGTAGCAAACGCCAAACCATTATTAAACTTATGCAACTGAATGACGATTTTCGGAAGTTCTGGCAAGAATAGATAGGGTTAGGCAGGTCTTAGTACATCTACCAGTATGGAGAGGAGTAGTGTGTAGCCAGCACTATCTTCATATAAATGCTCCAAATATACAATGACGGGTGTACTACTACTGGCGATTAGAGCCGCCATAAAAGCTCGGCTACAGCAATAACTGCTGTAACTCTGCCAAAGCCAGTTGCAAGCCTGGTTGAGAAAAGAGGAGCACAGCGTCAAACGACCCTACTGTGATCACTTGACATGCAAAGCGCAGCAGTACCTGCAAAGCTCAGCGGCAAAGTAGGCCAAACGACCCTACTGTGATTACTTGACCTGCAAAGCGCACCTGCAAAGCTCAGCGGCAAACTAGGCCAAACGACCCTACTGTGATCACTTGGAGTTGATTGAGGTTGCGCGCGGGACACAACCTGTTTAGTCACAAAGCAAGAAGTGTGTCAACCTCGGGTGATGTCAGTGGAGGAAGGACTAGCGCACAGCCCAAACACACTCACAGCTTGCTTACGATCTCATTTATATATCATGCATTCGTCACATCAAACCACTAGTAAAGTCTATAACTTTACTACACATGTTCATAGAACGAAACATCAATGCATATGGAATCAAACAAAATAAAACATTCTCTCTTTCCTGAACTTCACAAAATCATTTATCTAAAACATCATTAACTAACCCGGGTATAAATAGATTTCTACTTTACCTGGCCAGGTGATCTTAACTATTCACGAATCACTGTCTTTTCTTTTCTTTTTTTTCTTTCTTTTCACTGTCACTTTCACAAGCACGACACAACTGCTGGCACTGGTCTTGGTCTGCTGGCGCCTGGTCAGGTGAGACTGTTGGCACTGGCGTTGGTCTGTCGATGAAAGTGGCGCTGGCCAAGTATGAGGTCGAACCCCAGTGAAGATAGAACAGTGACTATCAACATCGATCTGTTCTCCTTTCTTTCTTCCTGCATTAACGCATTGCACTCCTCTCTCTCTCTTCTAGTCTGCTCTTATCAAATGGACATGGTTGCTTTTCTTTTCTTTTTTTTTCTTTTCTTTCTTTTCCTCTTCATTAGTTAGCAACTCTCTCTTTCCACATCTCTCTTTAGTCCTCCCTTTGCAGACTATATCTGGTGCTAATGCTCAAACTTCACTCCTCTCATCTCTCTGCCTTTCTCCTGCAGAGACTACACCCCAGAACCTCTCTCTCTCTCTCTGTCTCTCTGTTCGTTCCCCCCCTCGTTCTCCCACTCACGCATTACTTTATGCCCTCACCTCCGTGTCCAAGGGCCAGTACCATTGGTCAGTATTTTTACCGCCTGATACCCGAAGTTATCTCCCTCTAATTCCATTGGATATTCAAATCATGACAGTCACGCCTACACGCCTTACTCTCTGTGGTGGTCAATTGGTCATTTAATTGATTAGCTAGATTTCGCCCCCACCACACACTACCTTCTCCCTCTCCCTTTCCTGCTTTAACCTGCGACGTCCGACTAACAATGGCGCTGGTTCCACAAATTGGCTAGATGAGCCTGAGCCAGGCGCTACGACTCGTCTCGCTAGACATCGAGGCGTCGGTCAAAGCTGCTTAGTCCGTCTGGCCGGACAGACCGTCTCTGTGGAGCCTCTCCCCTATGCTTAATTGGCTGGATCCGAACCATGGGCCTGTCTACGTGGCGCCCAGAATATTTGAGTTAGAGCTTATGTCCAAACAACCTGGACCACGACTTGGTTGTTCTATTTTTGACCGTGACAATTTCCCCCTTGCAAAAGACTATGCACCGCATCGTCTCAAAACCACGGTACAAAAAAAAACAACAACCGAATTTGCTGACACACAGCTACACGTGCAAAGTTTGAAAAAATACTTTACAACCAACGGTTTATAAATTATAAAATATATCATTAGTGAATACCACTCCAATGAGTTATCATCGACGTGCGCTCTTGCGTTATTTCAATTCATTTTATAACGACCTCTGTGCGCACCTATGCAATCCCCCTACCTGCGGATTTGCCATATCTTCTCTTCACAATTCTTATGAAAAGCACAATATAATATGATCACGATCCATGACACTTCACTGAGGAATCTCCATCCTCACTTATTGCAAATAATGCATCACTACACAAGCGACTGTATGCTCCAAGCATAACTACATTCACATGAACAAGTCTCACAAAGAAAATATGAACAAGTCTCACACAAAAAATATGAACCATAGCCAACTGGGAATGAACCCATATCCAATCAACATAACTGTAATCAACACATATTATCAACAAAGCACCCCGGATATGACTGACTTCCTCTGAGTTGCAGCTTGCTAGACTACACGGCTTAAATAGTCAGCTCCGACATTCTGTCGACCTGGGATGTACTGCACTCGGTACCTGTAGGGCTGCAGTGCCATTGCCCAACGCAGAACCCTGCTGTTTTTCAGCTGTGCCTCCTGCAGGAATTTGAGTGGTTGGTGATCTGTCTCTATCACGAACTCTTTCCCATACAAGTATTTGTGGAACTTCTGCACGGCCCACACGACAGCTAAACACTCCTTCTCCACCGTTGCGTACCCTTCTTCACACTTTGTCAACTTCCTGCTAGCATACCTCACAGGAAACTCGACCTCTTCATGCTCCTGCAACAATACTGCACCTATTCCACCGCCTGATGCATCTGTCCGCAACAAAAATGGTTTGGACATATCTGGTAGCTTCAAGATGGGACGGGAACCTAGTCTTTCCAACACTGTCTGCAGTGCTTGCTCTGCAGCGTCTGACCACTCGACCACTGCCGGTTTCCCTGCCTTGACCAAATCACTGAGAGGACTCGTGATTGCTGCGAAATTTGGAACAAACTCCCTATAGAACCCAATAAAACCTAGCAGACTCCTGACTTCTGTTTTGGTCTTTGGTCTCTCTGAATTCATCATCTTCTCCACCTTTCCTCTTTCCGGCTGCTTTGTGTCGCCTCCGACAACAAAACCTAGGAACTCCAGGCTTGGAAAACCAACCTGGCACTTTGTTGGTCTGGCTGTGAGATTGGCTTGTCTCAACCTCTCTAAAACTGCTCCTAGCTGCCTCATATGCTCCTCCCATGTCTCGGATGCTATCAGAATGTTATCCATGAAATTCACAACGCCTTCCAATCCCGTCAATAACTTCCTCATCATCCGAGAGAAGACTGCAGGTGCGTTGACCATCCCAAAAGGGAGTACTCGCCACTGGTATAGCCCCATAGGAGTGGAGAATGCTGTGACTTCCTTTGAGTCCTCACTCAGGGCTATTTGCCAGTAACCCTTGCTCAGATCTATCCTGGTGAAATACTGGCTCTTGCTTGTGGCGATCTGAGCGAACAGGTCTTCCATGTTTGGTATGACCTCTGCATCGACCTTGGTGACACTGTTCAGACGTCTATAGTCGACACAGAATCGATGCTCACCTGACTTTTTCCTCACTAAGACGACGGGTGCACTATACGATGATTTGGACGGTTCAATCACCCCAAGGTCCAACATCTTTTCTACCTCTCCTCGATCACTTGCTTGGTGGCATATGGGATCGGGTAGGCTTTCACATGTACGGGTTTCTGTGATGTTAACTCCACCGTACATGTCTCTAGAGTTGTCCTGCCTGGTTTATCAGTCAGGGACGCCCTATACTGTTCTAGGAGCCCCCTAACTTCCTCCTGTCTCCTACTGTCTAGCCCTTCATACAGTGACACATCCCTGTATGACTCTTCTCCTGGAAACTCAGGCAACAAAATCTCCCCTTCTTCTGCTGGGTCTCCTTCACCTCCATCAATGATTGCTGCTGCGCCTATGTGCTGAGTCTCACGCTGAATATATTTGCGGAGCAAATTTGCATGGAAAAGTTTTGATTTCCCATTCACATCGATTCGGTAGTCCTGATCTACCTTTTCAATGATGGTGAATGGTCCCTTCCAATGCATCAGCAGCTTGTTGTGATCCGTGGGAAGCAGTAACAGGACTTGATCTCCCACCTTGAGGAATTGCTTCCTCACCTTCCTGTCATATTGCTTCTTCTGGACGACCCTAGCCTCCTGCAAACTCTCCCTTGCGACCTTACATGTCTCCTCTAGCCTATTGCGTAAGTCCACCACATACTGATATGTGGTTTTGACTTCTTCGGACTCCTGTTCTCCGGACCACAGCTCTTTGAGAATGCACACCGGTCCCCGAACTGTCCGCCCATACAGCAGCTCAAATGGCGAAAAGCCTGTGCTTTCCTGAGGGGCTTCCCTGTAGGCGAACAGTGCCGCTGGAATGTAGCGGTCCCAATCTGCTGGCCTTTCCTCACAGAGCTTCTTTAAGATGCCCTTCAGCACACCATTGAATCTTTCCACCAAGCCATTGCATTGTGGATGGTATGGGGTAGTGAGAAGCTGTGTGATCCCTAGCAGCCTGTTGACCTCCCTCATCACGCCTGAGGTGAACTGTGACCCCTGTCGCTGAGAACTTGTGCTGGCACACCCACGCGAGAAAAGATGTCTACCAGCCCTTCAGCGACCTGTTGCGTATCTACGCCTTTCAATGCAACTGCTTCTGGGTATCTGGTCGCGTAGTCCACGAGCGTCAACACATACCTGTGCCCACCTTTGGAACAGGGCGCGATTGGGCCAATCAGATCAACAGCCACTCTCCTGAACGGTGTGTCAATTAAAGGGGGATGTTTAAGAGGAGCCTTCCTCTTCACCCCTCTTGTGGCTGACCTTTGACACACGTCACATGACATGCAGAAACGCTTGATGTCTGCCATTGCTCCTGGCCAATGAAAATCATCGAAGATTCGGTCAGCTGTTTTGCTGGTGCCGAGATGACCCGCCATGAGCGACTCGTGACCCACTGACATGACAGTGTCACGATAACCTGCTGGTACCTCTAACTGAGTGGTCACCTTACCTGTCTTCCCCTTGGTGAACACTCGGTACAACAGCCCGCCTTTCACAAGAAACTCTGTCTCACCCCCTCTAACCTCCTGTTTCTCTCCACCTCTTGCCAACTCCCAAGACTTCACGAGCGAAGGGTCTTGTTCCTGCGCTGCCCTAAACTCATCAGGCGACACATCTATGCCTGACTTCCTTGCCGGAACGACTAACGGTTTATCAACCTTTTCCTCCTTCTTGCTCCGTGTTTGAACTGCTGCCCCTGTAGCAGTCAACAACTCAGGATCCCCTGGATCCCTTGCACCCGGAATATTCCCAATGATCAAATCATGAAGGGGTTTCTCCATCACCAACGCAGACAACTCGCCTGAGAAGTAAGGGGTACGTACTTCTATCTTAGCAACTGGAAACTCCCTCACAGTGCCATCGATTAGAGTACAGGTCTGGATTTGCCCTGTCAAATCCCCTTTCTCGACCAGCGTTGTTCGTATACTACCCGCATGAACAACCAGTGTCTCGTAACACTTTCACCCTCTGCTGGCCAATCCACCCTTCTTCCACTGGTAACGAACCACTCAGCCTAGTGCCCTCCATCCCTGACACTGACTGCTGTCCAGTGCTAGCCATAGGCTGCACTCCACCCTCTTCAAACTGAATCTCTTTTGGTTCCACTGCAGGTCGTTTCCCTTGACGACCCTTATCCACCTCTTGCAAGGCTGCTGCCTTCTGGAACCTCATGCGACAATCCCTCGCCACATGTCCCTTCTTGTGACAAATGAAACACCTAATGTCCCTTTGCCCTTCCTTCTGCCCCACCACTGGGTTTGCAGACTTTGCAGAAAACTCCCTGGTCTCCTTGCACTCTTCTCACCTGTGCCTAGCACCTGTTTCTCCTGCACCTTCGTGCCCAAACGTGCCTCTCTATACACCTCTGCGAACTTCAACAACTCCCCTGCTGTCTCTGGCTGTCTCTCTTTCAAATGTATGGTTAACTCAGGGCCGCAACCTGACAAAATCTGTTCCTTCATAACTAGCTCTTTCAATTCAGCGAACTCCTTCTTCGTCCCACTCAACTCTAACCATTTCTCGAAATAGTGCTCTAAACGTGCACCAAACTGAGTGTACGTTTCACCTGCTTGTAATCTAGCTGAACGAAATTTCTTCCTGAATCCTTCCTCTGTGAGGTCAAATCCCTTCATTAAAGACTCCTTCACAGCACCAAAATCAGACTGTTGTTCTGCTGGTAACGCAGTGAAAATCTGCAATGCCTTACCCGTCAATAGCGCTGACAAAATGACTGCCCACTCTTCTGGAGGCCAACCCTGACTGGTCGCAAACGTTTCGAAACGACTGATGTATGCATCAATCGAATCGGTTCCTTCAGAGAATTTTGGCAACTTGGGTCGGGGAGCGTAACTGCGCACAGAGTCACTGGAAACTGAACTCCCATCCTCGGTGGTCTCCCTTTGTATCCTCACTTTCTCTAACTCTAATTGAACCTTTAATCTTTCTGTCTCCTGCTTTATTCTTTCTGTTTCCTGTGTTTCCCTAGCTTTTAATCTTTCTGTTTCCTGCGTTTCCCTTATTCTTTCTGTTTCCTGCGCTTCCTGATTAGCCTGAATCCTTAATCTTTCTGTTTCTTCTTTCTCTACTGCGACCCGGCGTCTTTCTGCTCGCTCATCTCTTTCCATCTTCTGTTGGTTTTCAACGAATGCACGCAACTCATCTCCTGAGTAACCTAGATCACGAGCGACGCTCACAAGTTGTTCAATAGGGGTGTTCTTTTCTTCCGCCATTATATCTTCTTTTTTTTTTTTTTTTGAACAAGATTTTATAACAACGACAGCCAAACTGGTGGTTACCGACACGAGTGACGTGATAGCACAATCCTATGAATGATAATATTAGCTTGGGACAACGTAGTTAGTTTTTATAAGACGCCCAGCGCCTGACCCAACTATGAGAGCGAATTATAGGCAATCTGTGCGAAATAAGTACTCTGGGGCTGAAATGCCAAGCCTAGTATTAACTATCTTGGAAGCAATGCCAAGCCTAGTATTTAACTATCTTGGGAACATACAGTAAGACAACCCTTGTCTTAGGATTACAATACTTGAATCCCACCCAGCTTCCTCTCTGAGAAGTTGAACAATTATAATAAATGGGCCAGAATATCCTGGCAGGCTCGCCAATAAATTGTCAACCTCGGGTGATGTCAGTGGAGGAAGGACTAGCGCACAGCCCAAACACACTCACAGCTTGCTTACGATCTCATTCATATATCATGCATTCGTCACATCAAACCACTAGTAAAGTCTATAACTTTACTACACATGTTCATAGAACGAAACATCAATGCATATGGAATCAAACAAAATAAAACATTCTCTCTTTCCTGAACTTCACAAAATCATTTATCTAAAACATCATTAACTAACCCAGGTATAAATAGATTTCTACTTTACCTGGCCAGGTGATCTTAACTATTCACGAATCACTGTCTTTTCTTTTCTTTTTTTTTCTTTCTTTTCACTGTCACTTTCACAAGCACGACACAACTGCTGGCACTGGTCTTGGTCTGCTGGCGCCTGGTCAGGTGAGACTGTTGGCACTGGCGTTGGTCTGTCGATGAAAGTGGCGCTGGCCAAGTATGAGGTCGAACCCCAGTGAAGATAGAACAGTGACTATCAACATCGATCTGTTCTCCTTTCTTTCTTCCTGCATTAACGCATTGCACTCTCTCTCTCTCTCTTCTAGTCTGCTCTTATCAAATGGACATGGTTGCTTTTCTTTTCTTTTTTTTTCTTTTCTTTCTTTTCCTCTTCATTAGTTAGCAACTCTCTCTTTCCACATCTCTCTTTAGTCCTCCCTTTGCAGACTATATCTGGTGCTAATGCTCAAACTTCACTCCTCTCATCTCTCTGCCTTTCTCCTGCAGAGACTACACCCCAGAACCTCTCTCTCTCTCTCTGTCTCTCTGTTCGTTCCCCCCCTCGTTCTCCCACTCACGCATTACTTTATGCCCTCACTCCGTGTCCAAGGGCCAGTACCATTGGTCAGTATTTTTACCGCCTGATACCCGAAGTTATCTCCCTCTAATTCCATTGGATATTCAAATCATGACAGTCACGCCTACACGCCTTACTCTCTGTGGTGGTCAATTGGTCATTTAATTGATTAGCTAGATTTCGCCCCCACCACACACTACCTTCTCCCTCTCCCTTTCCTGCTTTAACCTGCGACGTCCGACTAACAATGGCGCTGGTTCCACAAATTGGCTAGATGAGCCTGAGCCAGGCGCTACGACTCGTCTCGCTAGACATCGAGGCGTTGGTCAAAGCTGCTTAGTCCGTCTGGCCGGACAGACCGTCTCTGTGGAGCCTCTCCCCTATGCTTAATTGGCTGGATCCGAACCATGGGCCCGTCTACGTGGCGCCCAGAATATTTGAGTTAGAGCTTATGTCCAAACAACCTGGACCACGACTTGGTTGTTCTATTTTTGACCGTGACAAAGTGGCCCTAGTAGTTTCACTTCTTGTTTGTTTGTTGGTGTTTGTGTGTTTTGTCCTACCCCACGCATGCACACCCCCCACCCCACCCTACCCACCCCCACCCCATGCATGCACACACTTAAGTCACTTCTAAGTTCTTACTTAAGTCATCCTCAAGTTCTTAATTAAGTTCTTAATTAAGTCTCTTAATTAAGTTCTTAATAAGTTCTTAATTAAGTTCTTAATTAAGTTCTTAATTAAGTTACCTCAAGATTGTAATTAAGTCGTCCTTTAAGTACAACCAAGTTCTTATTCAAGTTATCTTATAATTATCAAAAAAATCTATGTTTTTATCTTAAATAGTAGATGCCTAATATAGTACACACACACCTCAAAAAACGCGTCATCGTCGAGGATGTCTTGCTTAACGCCCTTGGCGTGAGATCGGTTAGCATAGATCTTAATGAAGTTCTTACATCCTAAGCAACCGCATTGATTACAATTCTGGTCTATGGAAATGTCTTTTATAGACTCCATGTCTTTATTTATTGACTTCATCATTTTAAACAAATAATAATCCGCCATGTTTTATCA
>CM031605.1:39877219-39904568 GCA_018398815.1 Conus ventricosus
GTGTTTTAGGGAAAAGGGGAATAAATTTTTCCCCACAAAACCCGGAAGTTGTCTTTCCGACTTGGGGGCGGGCACAGGTTAAAACCGTGGCTTTGAGGTGGGTTTTTTACCCTGGTCTTAGGGGACCGTTTTTTTTGCAAAATAATTAGTTCTTTTTTTGGATGGTTTTCGTCGTTGTTTAAACCTGTTTTGTTTTTCCCAATACTTGAGGTTTAAAAGAGCTGAAAGGGCTAAACCCTTTTGGGTTTTTAAAAATTACCAACCATAGCACCCCCTGATTATTTGTCTCGTGGAGGATATGCTCTGGCTTGCAGTTAAAAGGGGGGTTTAACTCCCCCGGGGAAAATTGACGTAGTCTCAAAATTTTAAAAAATTTAATGCTACATGTCACGTGAAAAAATTGTGATTTACACGAGAGCAAAAATCTTTGCTTTTAAAATTGTGAGTTTTGGGCCTTTCGAAAGAGGGTTTTGTTTTTTTTCGTTGGGTTTGCATTTTTTTTTTAAAAACCCGGGGGTTGCTAGAGCCCTTTTTGTTCCACGCGTTTTTTGGGGACTTTTTTTTTCTTTTGTTTTGTTCCCTTTTTGTTTGGTTTTTTTTTTAAAGCCTTTGTTCTTGGCCTTCTTTTGTTCCATATTTTTTTTCCCTTGGGCATTGTCCAGCCCCTTTCTTATTTTCAAAAAGATGTAGAAAAAATTTAAAGGACAAAAATAAATTACTGGGTCTAAATTCATTTGTTTTTTTGGTTGAATTTTACCCCCTTTTTTTTCCCCGGGAAACCCCGATCCCCCTTGTGCGTTTCCCTTTTCAGTGGGCAAGAGGGGTTTACTTGAAAACCCTCGAAAGTTTCGGGAAAAGAGCGCCGGTTTTTTCGGGAAAAACCAGTCAGAGAAAGGGGGAATTTAATTGGAAGAACATGAGGAAAGTTAGTTGGAAACCCTTAAAAAGAAAGAGCTTTTTTTCAAATTAACATCGTTTTTAAAAGGGAGGCAAAAAAAATTTTTAATTCAATGGAACAATGTGGGGGAATTAAAAAGGGGGCCCAGGGTGGCGGTAAAATGTTATACCAAAACCGCAAAAAAATTTATTGACGCCAATAACTTAACTTTATCCTAGTTTTTGTACGGCTGTGGAACTACCCCGGGTTTGCCAAAGATTCCCAAAAAAATTGCAGTTCTTTTAAAAAAAGAAAAAATTGTTTAAGACTTTTTTTGAGATCGGGCTTTTTGGGACAAATTTTCCCAATGAAATTTCCCCCAGATTTTTTAGGGTTTTCCCTGGGCCTGAATCTGGCCATTGTTTTTTTAACTTCTTGAATTATCGAGTGCGCCCGTTTTGGGGGCGAAATTTGCTCGGGGGGCCCCAACAGGACTGATTTCGCCCTTTTTTTTTTTAAATTTTTATTTTACTTTTTTAACATGGTGCTGGTGACTTTTTCGTTTTTGAGTGAAACCATTTATTTTAGGAAAAAAGAAAAGAAGACATACTTTTTATACTCACTAACACCACCCCCACACACCACACACACACCACACACACACACCACCACACCACCACATTTACACTCTAATGCTTATTTTTCTCGCGGGCGGGGTTCTCTCCTCCCCTCTCCTCTCTTCTTCCTCTCCTCTCTCTCTCTCTCTCTCTCTTCTCTCTCTCTCTCTCTCTCTTTGCCCACAACACACACACACCCAAACACCCCAAACAAAACACCCCACACACACAACCCCAAAACTCCCCGGGCGACGTGCGCACGAAAGTACACACCGCCCCAAAAACCCAAAAAAATTCAACAGGTGTATTGAAAAAAATTTGAACGTTTTAAAACAAGTTGGACATTTTTTCCCAACAAGGTTGATTTTTTTTTCGGTTTTCTGCTAAAAGGGGCCCTTCCCCAGGAAAAAACCCCTTTTCTTTAAAAAGCCCAATGTTTTGAACAGGATTGCCCCTTTCAACACACCCCCACACACACACACAACACACCCCCACAAACACCCATACTCATATATGAAACCAACACACCCCACACACACACTCAAACACCCACACACCAAACACAAAACCAAAGCCCCCCCTCCTCCCCCGCACCCACACAACACCCCCAAAAAAACGGGACACACACACACACACACACACACACAACACAGACCACAGACACCCCCACACACACACAACACAAAACACACACCCAAAACATCACACACATGTCAACTAAGGGGGCAAATTGTCTCCCTGCGGGGTTTTCCCTCGTGTCTTCCTTGTAGTTTTCCTGATCCTCATATAAAAGGGATGGGCCTTTCCCGGGGGAAAAAGGCCCGGGAAAGCAAGAAAATTTCTGTACCTGATCATTGGACAAGGTTTTTTTTTTTCTTTTTTCCCCTTTTGTGCATTTTGGTGTCATCCTTGCATCACTTTTTCCGCTCTTTGTCTGAAGGATGGCCCGGGGGAAATTTGGGTTGGGGTTTTTGGGTTTGGGGGGGGGAAGGTGAAATTTTTAAAATTTTTTCAAATTTTATTTTCTTTCAGGTACTCGGATTGGCCATTTTAAATTTTTTTTACGTTGTTTCTTTTGTACATTTGTTTTCCGATGTTTTTTTTTTTTCAAAAATTTTTTTTTTTCTTTCATTCTTTCCCCATTTTTATTTCTCTCTCTCTCTTCTCTCTCTCTCTCCCCTTTTCTCTTCTCCCCTCTTTCTTTTCTCTCTCGCTTGGGTTTTTCCCTTTTGTTTTTTCCTGTTTTCCTTCCGTTCTTTTTTTTTTCGCATACCAGAGGGGAAGTGTCTTTGCCAAACACATAAAACCTGAACAAATTCTGATGCCTTGTTTCAAACTCCAAAACGCAAAAATTTCCCCCGGGAGAATGTCCATTAGTAATTACTTTAAAAAATTTGGGCCGGTGCGGGGCGATTTTATGGTTTACTTGCTTGAGAAAAAAAAAAAAAAAAAAGGGTGGAAAAAAGAAAAGGATGGGTGGGGGCTTTAAGAAAAAGGGGGGAAAATTTGTTGAAAACAATTTTTTAAATGTGGAAAAAAGGAGATTGGGGGGGGGGGGGGGGGGGGGGAAAAGGGGAGTAATTTAAAATAAATCGGAGTTGGGCATTTTCACAAAAAAGTTGAATTACTGAAAAGTGAACGGATATAAAAAAAAAAACTTGGCCAATTTCTGATAGTTGATTATTCACAAAAAAACCCAAAGAAACTATACCCAAATTTTCCTGTATGGCTGAAAAAATACTAAGAATATATACTTTAAAAAATTTCACCCCCTATCTCTGTTAATTTTTAAATTTTTCTTGCCGAAAAAATGAAAGAAAAATTACTTTTGAACAGTACTTTGTGCTGCACGACCCTTTTCTTTTATTTTGATTAAACACTTTTAAAACATCACCAAAAAAAAAAATTTATTTCCCGAAAATCCAAATTTCTGGGGTTTTTTAAATCCGGCCCCGAGAAGAGGAACGAAATTTAAATCTATTTTGCAAAACAAATTTATTTTTGAATGTGAAGAAAATATTTTTTTCCATTTTGAAAAATCATTTAAAGATAAAAACATTTTTATAAGAGCTCACGATGCGCAACGCAAAACTCTTCTGGGAGGGGACCCCACAAAAGCCCTTGTTTGTAAACTTGTTAAAAGGTTCTTTTTATCGCTTTTAAAATTGAAATAGATTTCCTCCTGTCTTTTAAACAAAATAAAACTACATCACCCCACAGTGGGGGATGACAGGTTTTGAAAAAGGACACAGTGATCCTAAAGGGACAGCTGGGTGTCCCAACTCAGAAAAAACGGGGGAAATGACACCCCTGCCCGAGGTTTTATGGAGGACACATGTTTTCTGAGGGAGGCTGGGTATTTGAACCCCCTTCCCACAGCTCACGGCCCACGCTGTGTGTTTTTCCCTCGCCTTCATTTTTTTCCCAAAAAATTTTCCCAACCCCCGGATCTGAAACAAAGCAGAAAGTTGAAACCCCACGAAGGGGGTTTGACCCCATGATTTTTAAATTTTAAAAAAATGGCCTGATTCAGCGGTGACAGTGCTTTCCAGTCCCAGATAATAATGATGGGACACAACTGTCCCAATTGGTAAATTGGCAACATTTCTCCAGGGGAAAACCTCTTTAAAGTACACAGCGTGAAAAAATGCTGGTGTTCTCCGCCATGTGGGATCCCCTTCCCGTGACTCCCAGGGTTTGGTGTAAAACACTTTAAGTTTTCAAAAATGCCGGTGGGGGCTGTTCCCCCTCAGGCGACTGCGGCTTTTTAAAAGGGTGTAAAAGAGACCGTTTTTGGGACTAATTTTTTTTCCCTTGATGACTGCGCTTTTCAATGCCAGCACGAGCAGAAAAATGCCCCCCCCCCCCCGAAATTTGGACTGCCCTCACGAGCCTGGGGACAATTTCGGTCTAACAATCAGCCCCAAAAGCCCAAAGTGTTGTATCAGCCTGCGCCAGGTAAACCCAAACCGGAACCACCACAGGGAAAAAGGGGGCAAAAAAATTTTCGGCAGTTGACACTTAAATCTACCCGGGATGGCACACTCTCCGAGCTGGTGAACTTGGGGCCGGGGATTCGGGAAACCAAGATTCCCAAAGACAGCTTTTTGTGTTTGGGGGGACTCCGGGAAAATGTCGGGGTGAGGTGGCTAACCCTTTCCACTAAGCTAAAGGGGCTCCCATCAGTGGTACTAACCACCCCTGCTCTAGCCAGTGGGGAAAGGACTTGTCAAAGCAAAACCACCCCAAAGAGTTTAAAACCATTTTTCCCGCTGTCTCCGTAGGATCCTAACTTTCGGGGTGGCGGGGACAAGCCCCCAGACACTGAGGTTTTGGAAAAGGGGCCCAGCACCCCCCAGCATCTACACTCTCCTTCTAAAAACCCAAGCCCAGATGGTCGGGGCCCATCGTAAAAATGCCAGATAGTGGGACTCCCAAAAAACTGCTTTTCGGGGGAAACGGGAGTCGTGAAAGCCCCAAATTTGGGGGAAAGCAGAAGAAACTCCCCCAAAAGGCCCCTAAAAGGCCTGGCCACCCAACCCTCAACATCCAAAGGGTTTTCGCTTCCCCTGGACCGCCCACCCCGGGCGAAGCGCCTCAAAAAGGTTCCCATGTACATCGAGGAGGAGCCAGCAAAAGCTGAGAAAAAAAAAGGGCCGTGCAAAAAGGGCCGAGTACCTCCCCCTCCACTGTAGCCCCACACCACTTGTGTCCCATGTGGGCGTTCCTTTGGGGCCCCTTTGGGCCTCCCCCCATTGCGGTTTCCAAAATCGCGATTTCCATCTGGTTTAAAAATTTAATGGTCATCTTCAAAACCCTTTTTGGGAACGAAAAAAAACATTATGAAGGGAAGAGTAGAGTACGCCCCGTCACACGACCAAAATTGGAATTTTCCGTACATCATCTTTATCACCCTCGCTCTTTTCGATCATTTTTTAAAAAAAACAAAAAGTCTCAAATTAGGCCCCTTTTCAGGGCCCCTTGGCTCTCACATGACTTCATTTTTTGATTTTCCTTCCAGGGCCGTGGTCTTGGTTTGATTCCATCGGGGTCACCGGTATGGGTCAAAATCCATGGGGGCTTTTTCGTTTGGACGGACGTGGTGGCACTTCAGGAGGGAGAACTCCTCACCCCGGGCTCTGCGACAAAGCTAAATTGTCAACAGGGGGGAGTTATTTAGTTGGTTTTTTGGCGTATGTTGGATCAGAACAGGTGCCACTGAAAACCCCGAAGTGACTGGGGCAGCAGTCAGTTAAAGTGTCTCCTCTGGGGGGTTCCCCTCTTGTATTTTGTATTGACTGCTCCCTGGGGAAAGCGGGTCCCGGGGGGTGCGGCGGGACTGACCGTGTTTGTGGCTGTGGACGGGGGTGTTGGAATGATTTGGCCCGGGGGTTTAAAAATGCCACTGAGGTGGCACAGTAGATGGGACTGAAAAAAAAAAAAAAAATAACACGTGTCTAGGGAAAAAAAACTGAAAGTGAGGAGCTTTAGGTACTTTAAAACGGGTTAATGGGTTTGAGGTTTAAGGGGCTTGCGGGTGGGTTTGGTGGTGTAGTATATATCCCTTTGTCTGAACCTTTGAACTTGTTTTTGCAAAAAGAAATGCCCAAACCTTACCAAAAACACTTTGACAAAAAAACTAGCCCTAGATTTTTAAAGGTGGGGGGGAAGGGATATTCAACAGGAATGGCTATGAGGGCAGAAAAAATGGCCATCGTCAGTAATCTCAAATTGTTCATTAACGATATAGAAAGAAATCTGAACGCCAAAATCCCCATTAAACTGCAGTTATTGTTTTAAGTGCACACCTTGAATTATTTGGGCGATAGTAGGGCCATCTTTTTCCCCCTGGAATTTTAAAAAAACTCGTTTAAATGATGGTGTGGGGGGGTTTGGGAATGGGGGTGCGGGCGTGCAGGCGGATTTTGGTACCTGTGGGGAAAGAAACAGTTACTACGATTTTTAAAGGGGTTTGTGGTGATATTGATCAGCGTTTTTTGCTTTGATCAGCATTGATGGTTTTTTCTTTCGTGTCCGAGGATCCCTTTTGGCAGGCAGGTTTTCGCTGATTTTGGTCCTAATATGGAATTTAAGACCAATTCTTGGGCAAAAAAGTCCACAGACGCGCATGAATTTGGAGTCCTGAAAGGAGGGGTTTCCTGTTTTTCCGATTCCCTTTCTTGGTTTTGCTCCTTTTTTGCCCCTCCAATGTTTTTGTGCCCTGGGTGCACTGTTGTTTCCACTGTTTTTCTATAAAGGGCGACATTTTTCCCCAGGAAGCAGTGTGATTTTTTGCAGTTCTAAAAATGGTCATAAAGGGGGCGTCTTTGTTGCCCTTTTTGAGAGGCTTTCCTTTGTCACCTTTTCCTTCCTTAAATTTGTCCTTTAGGGGCGCTTTTTTTGGGAAATTTTGCTGCCCTCCATACGGACGTGTCCTGTTTTTCAGAGGGGCTTTTGATGAGAAAACACTCAATGCGGGGGTAACCCATACTCGGGCCCATTTTGGTTGGACACTGTCTTGAATTTCCCTGCGGCGATCTTTTGCCAAGCATCGTTCGGAAAAACTGTTCGGTTGTTGGATGGGGCGGCGGTCCCACGGTCCACATTAAACCAACGTAGGGAAGCATCAGAACCACAGCTCTTTTATGGAAACCCTTTTGTTTTGCATTTGATCCCATGGCCTTCCACCTGCTTTTTGGGGAATCTCCCAAAGACACAGCGGCCCTTTTGGGAGATTTTAAACCACCACTTCGGCATTTTGAGACCCCTTTGGGCTGTTTAAAAGTGCTACTCAAAAGCAAAACGTTAAAGGGTTTGGGAAACCACGGCCTCGGTCTTCCCAAAGAGGATTGTAAGCCAAAGGGCGTTGACAGGCCCTTCCCAAAATTGGGTTCTTTTGATCCCTTTGAAGGTCTTCATGGGATACGGCCCGTGCACAGTTATATACAAAGAGGAACTCTTCAGAAGGGGATCAAATACTTGGGTTTTGGCCCCCGAAGTCGTCGAAAGGTTTTAAAAAAAATTGCCATCTGAAAGTAACTGGATGTATACCCCCCTTTTCAGTCCGGGAAAGCATCAATCAGCTTTTCTGCAAAAAGGGAAATTTAAAAGGGGTGGGAGCTTTTTAAAAAAATCCCGGGTTAAATTTCCCTTTTTAGTGGAATGGGTTTAAGGATATCTCCATTTTCTTGCACCCCCGCCGGGTTTCCACATGAAAAGAAACAATAAGTGGATTGGGTTTTCCCGGGGAACCAAACTTGTGAAGGGTCTTTTCCCCAGGGCCCTCCGTTTAACGGTGTCAAAACCTTTTTGGGGGGATCAAAAAAAAACCATTTTAGGGGGGTTTTTTTGGGGTTCTGCTCACCCCCACTTTTTCTTGTAGCTGGCGCGAACGCAAATTTTCCTTTTCAGTTGGGCAAATGCCTTCCCCTAACTGCACTGTTTGGTTTTTAATGGACGACAGTGTGCTTGGGGTGGTTTAGTCTGTTTTAAGTTTACCCCGGGAATCTTCCCCGCGATAACAAGGGGAAAAAATCCCACGATGGTTTTCCCCAGGGGCGCTTTTTTCGCCCTTCCTCTTGTAGATGGGTACTTTGGAAGCGTTTTTGGGGTTTGGGGGGATTTCTCTTTTTTTAATTTTTCGTTGCCCTTTTCATTTTCCCCTAAACATAAATTTTTTTTTTAAAAGGGGGAAACGGAGAGAAAAATCAAAATTTTATTTCGTTTTCCCGTTTGGGTTTTCCCCTTTACCTTCAAATTTTTTGGGGGTTTTTGCACACACACCCCACCACCACAAACCCACACAAAACAAAAACAAAAATTTGTGTTTATTGACAAGTTTATTGGGGCTTTGTAAGGAGGTTGTTCTCAATCAGGTTGGTACCATGAATAAACGGTTGTCAGTTAAGAGTTAGGCGGAAAGGTTTTTCCATTTCAAGTCTGGGTCTTATCAATCAAAAGAGAAACGGCCCCGAAGTTGCGTATCTCCAAATGGTAGGGGTTTCCTTGATGGAACAGCCTCTCATTCAGTTGGGTTTTACATTCGGCTGTTTCTATTTTTGTTTTTTTTTTAGCGCAAAAGTCACTTTATTTGACAGCCAGATGTGTCATAACTAGTTTTTTCATAAGCGGGGGGACGGGCAAAATCCCCCCCGGAGATAAATTCCCCCCCGGGGTTAATTTCCCCCCCCGGGGATATTCCCCATTGGGTAATTTCAGAAAGTGGAGAAAATTTCCCCCCCCCCCCCCCCCCCGTGCACCTTTACATGAATTTATCCAAGAAAATGTTTTGTGACTGAAATGGTGTTTTGTGTGCTTGTTTCGTCGATGCGAGGGCTTTTTTTTTGAAAGGCCCCCAAAATTCAAATCAAAAGTCAAAATGGCGGGGCATTTATTACGTGAAAATCATAAAAACAATTATAGAATTTAATTTTTTTTTTTTATAAATTTTAAAATTTTTTTCTCTAACCCCCCCCCCCCCCCCCTCTGTGTGTGTGTGTGCGGGGTTTTGGTGTGTGTGTTTTTTGTTTTGGGGTGTGTGTGTGGGTGTGTGTGTGTGTGTGTGTTTTGGGGTTTAAACATTTAAAATTTTTTATATTTTGTGCCATGGCAACCCCCAATTTTTCCCCAATTTTTGAGTCGCTGATAAAAGTGAAAAGTTTGAAAAAAAGAAGGCTTTTTTTTAAAATCACAATTTTACTGCTCTGTCTCTCTTTCCCAAACCCCCACTTTTCTCTCTCTCTCTCTTTTCTCTCTGTGCTAAACTTTTTTCTTGAAAGGGGGGGGGGGTGCAATTTGGGCCCAGAGCCCTGAGAGCCCTTCCCCCCAAGTCTTTACCCCGTCCCCGTTTCGGGGTTTCAGATGCCTTCGTTGGTCTGGGGTCTTTGGATTTTAAAGCTTCACACGTTTTTTTTGGCGGGGTCTCCGGGATTTCCCGCAAAGGAGGTTCACCGGAGCGTAGTCCTTTTGCAGGGGCGTTTATTAGTGTCCCTAGGATGGGGGGGTTGTGACCAAACCCGGTTTGAGAAAAAAAGATTCCGGGTTCAAATTTGGGGGGGTTTGTACGATTTCCCCTTGATGTGGCCCCCATGGACGTTTCCCCAAACCCGGGGGGAACAGTGGGGGTCTCCCTTTGCACCCCACTGGGGCCCCGGAAACCATCATTGGGGTGTGGCAGCTGTACTGACGAAAGGTGCCCCGAAAATTGGTGGCTTTGAAATTTTAGCAGTCTTCTGGGACCTTTTGGAGTGTTGTCGCGCAAGTATTCCTTTCCGTTGGTACGTCATTACGGAAGGAACGCAAGTGCAAAAACATTCCGCAGAAAAGTTTACTCGTCATTTTTTTTGTACGTTTGTCTTCCCCAAATGCTGAATTTCCCTTTTCCAAGTTCTTTGAGTTGAGGTGGGAAAAAACTTTCCCCTTTACCTCCCGTGCTTTTGCCCAAAATTTTGAATAAAAAGGGTTGAATCCGCCTTTTAAAAGTCAACAAGGAATTTGATGGGTTTGGGCTTTAGTTGGGAATATCACAACGATCCGTATGGCTTGCAGATCTGTTCAAGGGGCTCCTGTGTTTTGTTTGGTTAAAAAGGGCATAAACACAGGGAAACCCACGTGTCTCCCACTGGTGCACGGATCACCTTTGAGCTGGCCCGAAATTTATCTTTGGGGCCCTGGAAAAAATTGCCATCCTTTAAAACCCCTCATTTTGCCCCGCAAGTGTCTGAGCGTTCGGTTTAGTGGGGAAAAATGATCACCGTTTGTGGGGCCATTTTCAGAACACTGTCGTGAAAGGAAAAGGGCCCCGAGGATTGGTCCCCCAGTTGTTCTCCCTTCGTGGGGGAATCTCAATTCCCGTTTGAGTGGTTTTTGGGGCCCTTTTGGAAAAATGCTCCACGGCCCTTGGTGGGGGATTGTCGCTTCAAAGTATCCTTTCTGCCAAGACGTGCTTTTACGGGGTCGTGTTTCACCCGGCACTGGCAGTAAAATTTGGGCCCGGACGACCTCCAGTTTCAGCTGATGCTGGGGTTGAGTTTGTAAATTTTTCCCCCGTAGTTTGGGCGATTTTTTCCCCGGGCCCCTGGGGGTTTAGCTTCGTGAGAAAGCCTTTGGGGCTACTGGGAAAATTTTTTAATTGTTCAGATCTGTTGTTATAGCCCCTTTTTAAAATGAAAGTCCTTTCCTCGGGCTGCATTTTCAGCAGACCGGTTTCTTTTTTTGCCCCTTCCCTTTGGGATAGAGAAAACCCTTTGGGAGGATTTTTTTTTCTCCCCCCTTGTTGTTGTTTTCCCAAACTCCATTGTGCTTTCCCCCAAAAAAAACTTTTTTGACAAAATGTTTCCCCAAGTGTGGCCCCCCAAAAAATGAATTGGTTTTTTTAAAAAAACTGTTTAAGTCAGGGGAGTTGCCCTTTAGATCTTGTTTTGGGAAAGTTTTGTTCAGGGGGGGGGCTTGGGTTTTTAACAAGATTTAAAGTGAGTGGGTGGGGGTGGGGGGGATTTTTTTCCGCATCTCTATTTTGGGGGGGGGGGGGGGGGAAATTTTTTTCCTGGGGGGTTATCCCCTGGGGGGGAAATTTTTTCCTACACCCAAATTTTAAACCTTTCCCGCTTTCATGGGGCCCTTTCTTTGTTGTGAAAAAGGGTTTTTAATGGTCACTCTAATTTTTGTTTACATTGAAGTTGTTTTATTTTCTTTGTTTTGTAGCTTTTGCCCCTGGGGATGCAAACAACGCAAATTTTGTTGTTTGTGAAGGGACCTTCATGCTCGGAAGACTTGGAACCTTCCCCGGGTACTTTTGCCAAATATTTCGCTCCCTGTGGGCCAGAGGGGAGGGAGAGGAGGAGAGAGAGGGGGGAGGTGTGTGTGTGTGGGGTGTTGAGAAGCAGAAAACTAGGAATAAAATAAGTGTTTCTTTTTGGCCCTTCTGTCTTTACACAATGTTTGACAGGGGGGTGGGAAAATGGGGGATTCCCCCCAAAAAGTACAAGAAAAAGGGAAAAGGAACTTGGTTTTTAAATTTTTCTTGTGTACATGAAATGGAAAAAAAAAAAGAAAGAATCAAAGAGGAAGGTGTTTGATTTGGGGAAACAAAAGTGAGCAATTTTGTTTGCATCTAAAATTGTTTTTTTGTGTTAAAAAAAGGAAAACGAAAACAAAGAAAGCCCGTTTTTTTTCTTTACAAATATTTTTCAACGGTTTAAAAAAAACAAAAGGGAAAACCCTTATTTCCTACAAAAACCCTGGAGGGGTTTCCCATTTTCCCCTGAAACAAAAAAATGCTCCTCGTCCCAAAAAAAATACCCCTGGAAATTTTTCCCCCGCTACTCAGGAAAAAGTTTCCACTGAGTTTCCCCCCGTTTCCCCCTTTAAAAAAAAGAATTCCCCCGTGCGTGACAATTGCAGCCACGCCCTCCTTTACAAACCCCCCCCCCCCCCCCCCCCCCATTTTTTACCCCCCCCCCCCTTTTTAAAACCTCAAATTTTTCTCTATTGTCTCACAAAATTAATGGCAAACAAGATTACCTTTTTTTTCGTAAACTTTCCCCTTCCTCCCCCCCCCTCCCTTCAACCACCCCCCACCCCAACCCCAACCCCCCCCTTCCCCGTTTTCCCCCCAAAACGCCGGGTTTTTCCCTTTGAAACTCCCGACGCCCGGAAAACCCCCCCACCGGGGTTCCTTCGCTTATCTCGTGGCCGGCGACCCAAAACCCGGGGGGCCCCCCCCCTTCCCTTTCCCTTTTCCCCCCTACCCCTCACACCCCGGGCCCGGGGTGCGTTCCCCCCCGGGGCTGATGCAAATTTTGTTAAGCGGCAAGTGACCAAATCCAATCACCTGTTTTTAACGGTCGCTTTGTCAAGTAGCCGAAAGGGTTAAAAAAATCCCCGAGAAAGTGTTTTTCGAACTTTCTTTTTCAAGGGGTTTTCGCTGCAGGTGGGGCAGGGATCACCCCCCCCCCCCTTCTTGCTTTTTATCTCTCCCTTTTTTTTGTCCCGTGTGCGTGGGTCGGCTGTCATGTGTTTGACAGCCTTTTCAATCGAACGGGGACAAAAAGTTTCGCCCAAGTGTAATATCACTAACGGGGGTAAAAGGGGTCCCCCCCACGGAAAAACTAAACTCGTATCCAAAAAAACTTTTAAACCCCATAAACCTACTTTGTCATTTCAAGGGCGTTTTTCCCTTTTTGGGAAATTTTAAACCCATGGAAACTTTTAAGATTTCCCCTACGAATTTTTCCGACACCGTCTTTTATCGCTACGTCTCTAAGTCCCCTCTGTTCACTTCGAATTTTTAAAAAAAAAAAGAAACAAATTACGAAAGAAAAGTCTGTGCGCGCGTGTGTGTGCGTGCGTGCGGTGTGTGTTTTGTGTGTGGCCGGCGCGCAATGTCTGTCCAAATTTTCTCTCCTCTTCCCCTCTTCCCCCTTTTCTCTTCTCTCTCTCTCTCTCTCTCTGTCACCCTAATTGTATACGTAATTTTTGGTTTAAAAAATTTTTGTTCAGCTCGGCCTCTTTTCTTCTTCTCTTTTCTCTCTTTTCCTTCTCTCCTTTTTAAATTTTTTTTTTGTTTTGTTGGTATTGTTTTAAGGCAGACAGTTTCACTTTCTTTCGACCTTTTTCTCTCGTCCAAACCCCCCTTTTTTTCATAACCTGCGGCAACAGCAGCCAAAAACTGGCCCTTTATTTTAATAACCCCCCCCCTCTCTCTCTCTTTCCTCTTCTCTTTTCTCTCTCCTTTTTAATTTTTTTTTTTGTATTGTTTGGGATTGTTTTAAGGGAAAAAAGATTCAAATTTTATAAAAATCCTCTCTCTTTTCTCTTCTTCTCCTCTCTCTCTCTCTCTCTTCTCTCTCTCTCTCCTTTTGAAGCGTGAATTCACAGAATTCATTTTCCGGGCCCAAAAAACAATTTTCATAGTATTTAAAATCGATTTTTTTTTTGCAAAAAATTTTTTCCCAAAAGGCCCCAAAAATCAATTAAAACCGGTGCAAATTACGCCCCCGGGAATCAATAACCCGGCCCCCAAAAATTTTAAAAAGGGCCGAAAACAAATTTTTTAATTGCCCCAAAAAATTTTTTCCAAAATTTAATTTTTAGGGTTTTAAAAACAATAAAGGTCCCGCTTAAACGATTATCGACGTAATTTGCATGGTTTATTGATTATTGGGGTATTTGGTAAGTAATTTTGCTTTTAAAATTGGGTTGTCGGCCGGAAATGGGAATTTGGGGCCCATTGATCAATAAATTTTCACATGAAATGGGAAAAAAATTTTCATTTTGATGAAAACGATTTTTCCCGGGTGGGGGTTTAATTTTTGCATTTCACGCTTTTCTCCCACTATCCTCCCCTCTTTCTCCTCTTCTCTCTCTCCCCTTTTTCTCCTCTCTTTTTCTCTCCCCTCTCTCTCATTCCAAGTAAGTGTCCCCAGAGGCCCCTTTTAAATTTTTTAAGTAATTTCCTAGGTGGTTTTTTTTTTTTTTCTTCTTTGTTTGTTTGTTTGTTTTGTTTTGTTTTGTTCGTTTTTGTTGCTCCATTTTAAAATTTTTTTGAATATCCCATGAAAAATATCTAATGAGGAGGGGTGAGAGAGAGAGAGGGGGAGGGGGAGAGAGTGGGGGGGAGCCTTGCTTAGTCATGTAGCAATAGCATATATTCAAACCCCTACCCTTTTTTTAGCACTACGAGAAAAGGGAAAAGTAGCTAAAAAGCGACTGGGCCCTCTGTCATAAGGGCATTTCTGAAATTTGCTCTTGTAGATTTGGGAAAAAAAGGGGAAAAAAAGCTGGAAGGTGACTTGCGATTCCCGTTGGCTTCTGTCCTTTTGCACTTCGTGGCGTTGCTTTTTACATCTTTCGTGTGTTTTGTTTTCTTTCTTTTGCCCCTACGGTTTGGGAAAAAGCTTACATGATGAAAATGTAGAAAAGCAGCCCCTGGAGCGCTTGGGTTTGTATTGAACAGACTAGGGGTACTACTCATCATCAAATTAAAAAAACCCATAATGTTTTGGCACAAAGCCTTCTTTCCCACCTTGTTTAGAGAGGAGAGAGAGAGTGTTTAGGATGAGTGAGAGAGGAGGAGGGGGGGAGGGAGGGAGGGGGGGAGGGAGGGGGGGAGAGAGGGGGAGAGAGGGGAGAGAAGGGGAGAGAGAGAGAGGGAGAGGAGAGAGAGAGAGGAGAGAGAAGTTCTTTTGATTAAATTTTTTTCTGTCCTTTTGAAAAACTTTTTGTCTCCCCATTTTCTCTGTCTTTCCCCATCTCTCTCTCTTCTTCTCTCTTCTCTCTTCTCTCTCTCCCCTTTTCTTCCCCTCTTTTCTCTCTCTCTGTCTTTTTTCTTGGGCTTTGGGCTTCTCTTTTAACCCCTTTTGGGCTCTCTTCTCTGTCCTTTGTCGGTCGGTCGGTTTTCTCTCTCTTTTTCTTTTCTCTTTTCACTCTCCTCCTTTTCTCTCTCCCCTTCTCTTCTCTCCTTCTTTTTCGATTTCTGTATTTTGGTTTATTTCAATTTTTCGTAATTTAATACAACTCGGAAATCTGAAAATTTTTTTTTTATTTGGCCTTAGGTAGGGGCTCTTGGCCATTTAAGGGAGGGGGGGGGGAACTAGGGAAAAAAAATGATTTACAAAAAATATATTTTTAAGCATTAAAAATTCCACATATAAACCGGGACTCAGGAAATTTTTAAAGTAAAGGTTTACCAACCCGTTTTTGCTATGGAAAACAGTGTGTACTGACCATTAAATAAAGAATGTAAATGAACAAAAAAATTAATGAGGGAACAATTTACTCCTGTCACCAAATACGGAAAAAACCCAAAACAAAGCCAAAAAATAAAAAAATCAATACAATTTTTTAACTTTTAAAAGTATTCCGTCTCTTCTCTGGGTTTAAAGCAAAAATATGAATATTGCAACTATCTTGTCAAGGGGTACAAACTTGGGGGTTTTGTAACAAGTATGACAAAACCGGTTTACGTACGGCCCCGGGCACGTACGGTACGGGGAAAAGTTTCGGCCGGTAGGTAGGTGGGGGAAAATAGGGCCCGGGGGGGGATGGAGGTGGGGGAACATAGCTGGGGGGGGAAAATGGAGGTGGGGGGAACAAAAGACCTGGGGGAAATTGGGGGTGGGGGAAATTTGGGCCTGGGGGGAACATTGACCTGGGGGAATAGGGGGGTGGGGGGGAACCCTAGAATGGGGAATTTTGGAGGTGGGGGAACATTGAAATTTGGGGGAAAATGGGGTGGGGGGGGAAATAGACCTGGGGGGGTTTTGGAGGTGGGGGAACCTTAAGGGCTGGGGATATGGGGTGGGGGAAAATTTGACCCGGGGGGTTTTGGGGGGTGGGGGAAAATTGACCTAGGGGAATTTTGGAGGTGGGGGGGACTTTGGCCTGGGGGGAAAATTTTGGGGGTGGGGGGAACATTAGACCCGGGGGGGGGAAAATAGGACCCCGGGGGGGAAAATTAGACATGGGGGGCATTTGGGGGCCTCCCCAATGGGGACCCCCCTGGGCATTATCCGTTTGTGATTGCGCTACACCATCCCAATTTCAAACGGGCCGTTGTCACTATTTTTCTTTCTTTCTGCTGTTTGAGCAAAAGGGCCCTAGGATATTGACACGTTGTTCTACAAAAAAAGGGGGAACATGAATAGCTTTTTTGGTACATGGTCCAATTTTAGTGATTTTTGACACGTAGTCTTAAAGGGTTGTTTTGGTTTACACGTGATTATTGGGGCGTTGGGGCTAATAACTGGGAGTGCTTTGGATAAGTAGTGATTGCGCTACGCACCCAATCGAACGAACAGGCATCAGAAACCTGATGAACAGCTTAACAGACTGAAAAGGAGAAATTGACTGCCAATACTTTACTGCTCCACAGAAGGCTTAAGACTGATCACACACAACCAGTGAAACAAGGAATACAGGTGCAGATAAAAAGAAAATGAAAGATCCTCCTCTCTTACTCTGATATCCTGTGTAAGATTTCACTGGTCACCCAGAAGAACTGTGACACTATGTTTCTAAATGTTGAGACCATCCACCGCTTGTCTGTATGCCATGTATTTTAACAGTATAAATTTATGCCACTATTTTGTTACATCTATCAAGATGATGAATGAGTAATCTATTGTAATAGTTTGTTCGCCACAACTTGGTAAAAGCTGTTAAGATGCTTGATTAAAACATTCTATGTTAACAATATGACTTTTTGCCAGTATTCAATACTGTCTGTTAACATGATCACTGAATTGTAAATTCTGACAGGAAAAGCAATATGCCTGTACTGGATGAAAACTGTTCAGTTTATTTGCAAATACTGTCGATTGTCATAATGCTTTGTAGTAGGTGACTATAAGTCTAATCTACATGTGTACTGGGGCTAAATGTGTTCCAAGCTATTTCAACTTAATTTGTAAGAAACATTGAAGTGTTGTTTGACTTCAGATGCTTAACTTGTATTATGGTCTTGTTAAAATTCACTCAAAATCTGAAAGATTAGACTAAGTATGCTAGTCTAATCCTTTGTCAACTGAGACCTCACACATTTACTGAAAGCCATAGGGCAAGTGTCAGAACTCGACAAACCAGACTCTCAGCTTCTTAACTACAAACCAGGTTCTGTTTTTTTTTTTTTTTTTTTTTTTTTTTTTTTTTTCTGAGCAGAGCCTGGGTTCATACCTACCGTAGGTGTGCCTGTTACCGGTCCGGCTGAGACAGCACCCCGAGATCTGCCTACCTATGGAGAAGGTGGACCAATCACCAGCAACTAGAGAGAGAGAGATCAACACTCCTCTCCAACATCAGATAAGTTCCGAAATCCCAAGCGGACTCCAACTCAGCTCATCCAGAACTTTCCCTTTCTTAATGATGAGATAAAGTGGGGGGAAAGTCAGCTGGAACTGAATTTGTGAAATTGCTTTGAATGTTTCAATCATGTATACACACTGTAGTAGATTTATGAAAGTACTTTTAACTTGTGCAGTTCTTTGTTGTCGATTTGTCAACCTCGGTGTAATGTCAGTGGAGGAAGACTAGCGCACAGCCCAAACACACCACAGCTTGCTTACAATCTCATTCATATATCATCATTCGTCCATAAAACCCATAGTAAAGTCTATAACTTTACTAACATGATCATAGAAAGAACATCATGCATATAGAATCAAACAGAAAAAACATTCTCTCTTTCCTTGAACTTCACAAAATCATTTATCTAAAACATCATTAACTAACCCGGGTATAAATAGATTTCTACTTTTACCTGGCCAGGTGATCTTAACTATTCACGAATCACTGTCTTTTTTTTCCTTTTTTTTCTTTTCACTGTCACTTTCACAAACACGACACAACTGCCGGCACTGGTGTTGGTCTGATGGCGCCTGGTCAGGTGAGGACTGTTTGGCGTTGGTCTGTGGTTCTGCTTGGCGAAGTGACGCTGCCGGGTATGAGGTCGAACCCCCGGTTAGGTAGAACAGTGACTATCAACACGATCTGTTCTCCTTTCTTTCTTCCTGCATTAACGCATTGCACTCTCTTCTCTCCTCCTCTCTTCTAGTCGCTCTTATCAAATGGACATGGTTGCTTTTCTTTTCGTTTTTTTTCTTTTCTTCTTTTCTTCTTCATAAATTAGCAACTCTTTCTCTCTCTCCACATCTCTCCTCATCCTTCCCTCTGCAGACTATCTCATGCTAATCTCTCAACTTGGTTCTCTTCTCTCCTCATCTCTCTCTCTCTCTGCCCTTCTCTCCTGCAGAGCTCCACTCAGAACCTCTCTCTCCCTCTCTCTCTCTCTTTTTCGTTCTTCCCCTCGTTCTCTCCCCCTTCATCTCTCTGCCTTTTCCCTCGTGCAGAGACTACACCTAAAACCTCCTCACTCTCTGTCTCTGTTCGTTCTCATCTCCCTGCCTTCCTATAGGCGAGAGCCTACTCTCTCCCCGAGCTTCTTCTCCCTCTCTCTCTCTTCTGTTCGTTTTTCCTCCTCCTCTCTCTCACTCACACATTCCTTTAGGCTCTAACCCCGTGCCCAAAGGGGCCAGAAACCATTGGTCAGTATTTTTACCCTTGATCCCCGAAGTTGTCTCCCTTCTAATTCCATTGGACGTTCAAATCATGACAGTCCCGTCACACCCTTACTCTCTGTGTGGTCAATTGGTCATTTAATTTGGGATTAGCTAGATTTCACCCCCCACCACACACTACCTTCCCTACTTCACTGGCCGGTGTGGCTTAAGTGGTGGACACTGGTCAATCTAAATTGGCCAGCTGAGTCTGGTAGGCACCACGACGTCCGAGTAACAATGACGTTGGTTCCACAAAGTGGCTAGATGAGCTTGAGCTGGGCCCTCTGCGACTCGTCTCGCTAGCCCATCGAGGCGTCGGTCCAAAGCTGCTTAGCCCGTATACCCGGGCCCAGACCGTCTTCCGAAGCCTCTCCGCTAAGCTTAATTGGCCGGACCCGACCTAGGGGCCCGTCTTTCTGACGCCTAGAAGTTTGAGTTTGGACTTAGGTCCGAACAAATTGGCTGGCGACACCCCAAGTTAGGTTTTTTTCCCCCAAGTTGGGTTTTGTTTCCCCCAAGTTAGGTTGTTTCATTTTTTTGCCCCGTGACAATTTCCCCCTTGCAAAAGACCATGCTCCGCATTGTCTCAAACAACGGTACAAAAAAGACAACAACCGAATTTGCGACACACAGCACACGCGCAAAGTTTGGAAAATACTTTACAACCAACGGTTTAAAAATATAAAGTATACAATTAGTAAATACCACTCCAATGAGTTATCGTTGACGTGCGCGCTTGCGTTTTTTTAAATTCATTTTATAACGACCTCTGTGCGCACTATGCAATTCCCCTACCTGCGGATTTGCCATCTCTCCTTTTCACAATTCTTATGGAAAGCAAATATAATATGATCGCGATCCATGACACTTCACTGAGGAATCTCCATCCTCGCTTATGCAAATAATGCATCACTACACAAGCGACTGTATGCTCCAAGTAAACACATCCACATGAACAAGTCTCACAAAGAAATATGAACAAGTCTCCACACAAAAAAAAATATGAACCATAGCCAACTGGGAATGAACCCATATCCAATCAACATAACTGGAATCAACACATATTTTCAACAAAGCACCCTGGATATGACTGACTTCCTCTGAGTTGCAGCTTGCTAGACTACACGACTTAAATAGACAGCTCCGACATTCTGTCGACCGGAATGTACTGCACTCGGTACCTGTAGGGCTGCAGTGCCATTGCCCAACGCAGCACTCTGCTGTTTTTCACCCGCGCCTCCTGCAGGAATTTGAGTGGGTTTATGATCCGTCCCGATCACGAACTCTTTCCCATACAAGTATTTGTGGAATTCTGCACGGCCCCACCCCGACCGCTAAACACTCCTTCTCCACCGTTGCGTACCCTTCTTTACACTTTTTCAACTTCCTGCTAGCGTATCTCACAGGAAACTCGACTCCTTCATGCTCCTGCAACAATACTGCACCTACCCCCCCACCTGATGCATCTGTCCCGCAACAAAATGGTTTGGACATATCTGGTAGCTTCAAGATGGGACGGGAACCTAGTTTTCTCCAACACCGTCCCGCAGTGCTTGCTCTGCAGCGTCTGACCATTCGACCACTGCCGGTTTCCCTGCCTTGACCAAATCACTGAGAGGACTCGTGATTGCTGCGAAATTTGGAACAAACTCCATAGAACCCAATAAAACCTAGCAGACTCCTGAAATTCTGTTTTGGTCTTTGGCCTCTCTGAATTCATCATCTTCTCCACCTTTCCTCTTTCCGGGTGCTTTGTGTCGCTTCCGACAACAAAACCTAGGAACTCCAGGGTTGGGGAAAACCAACCTGGGACTTTGGTTGGTCTGGCTGTGAGATTGGCTTGTCTCAACCTCTCCAAGACTGCTCCTAGCTGCCCCCATATGCTCCTCCATGTCTCGGATGCTAACAGAATGTCATCCCCTGAAATTCACGACACCCTTTCCCAAACCCGTCAATAGCTTCCTCATCATTCGAGAAAAGACCGCAGTGCGGGTTGACCATCCCAAAAGGGAGTACTCGCCACTGGTATAGCCCCATAGGAGTGGAAAATGCTGTGACTTTCCTTGAGTCCTCACTCAAGGGTATTTGCCAGTAACCCTTGCTCAGATCGATCCTGGTGAAAACTGGCTCTTGCTTGTGGCGATCTGACGAACAGGTCTTCCATGTTGGGTATGACCTCTGCATCGACCTTGGTGACACGTTCAGACGTCTATAGTCGACACAGAATCGATGCTCACCTGACTTTTTCCTCACTAAGACGACGGGTGCACTATATGATGATTTGGACGGTTCAATCACCCCAAGGTCCAACATCTTTTCTACCTCCTCCTCGTCACCTTGCTTGGTGGCATATGGATCGGGTAGGCTTTTCACATGTACGGGTTTCTGTGATGTTAACTCCACCGTACATGTCTCTAGAGTTGTCCTGCCTGGGTTTATCATCGGGGCCGCCCTATACTGTTCTAGGAGCCCACTAACTTCCTCCTGTCTCCTACTGTCTAGCCCTTCATACAGTGACACATCCCTGTATGACTCCCTTTCTCCTGAAACTCCCCGGCAACAAAATCTCCCTTCTTCTGCTGGGTCTCCTTCACCCCATCAATGATTGCGCTGCGCCTATTGCTGATTCTCACGCTGATATATTTGCGGAGTAGATTTGCAGGAAAAGTTTTGATTTTTCCCATTCACATCGATTCGGTAGTCCTGATCTACCTTTTCAGTGATGGGGGAAGGGTCCCTTCCAATGCATCAGCAGCTTGTTGTGATCCGTGGGAAGCAGTAACAGGACTTGATCTCCCACCTTGAGGAATTGCTTCCCACCTTCCTGTCATACTGCTTCTTCTGGACGACCCTAGCCTCCTGCAAACTCTCCCTTGCGACCTTACATGCTCCTCGAGCCTATTCGTAAGTCTACCACAACTGATATGTGGTTTTGACTTCTTCGGACCCTGTTCTCCGGGCCACAGCTCTTTGAGAATGCACACCGGTCCCGAAACTGTCCGCCCATACAGCAGCTCAAATGGCGAAAAGCCTGTGCTTTCCTGAGGGGCTTCTCTGTAGGCAAACAGTGCGCTGGAAATGTGCGGTCCCAATCTGCTGGCCTTTCCTCACAGAGCTTCTTTAAGATGCCCTTCAGCACACCGTTGAAAACTTTCCACCCCAAACCATTGCATTGTGGATGTATGGGGTAGTGGAGCAGCTGTGTGATCCCTAGCAGCCTGTTGACCTCCCTCATCAGCCTGAGGTGAACTTGACCCCCCGTCACTGAGAATTTTTGCTGGGACACCCCCCGCGAGAGAAGTGTCTACCAGCCCTTTAGCGACCTGTTGCGAATTTTCCCTATGTCCCCCTTTCCTTTAAACCCCCCCGCCTTTCACAAGAAATTCTGCCTCACCTCCTCTAACCCCGTTTTCCTCCACCTCTTGCCAACTCCCAAGACTTTACGAGCGAAGGGCTTTTTCCGTGCAGGGCCCCAAACCATAGCACACGTCTATGCCCGACTTCCTCCCGGGGAAAAACTAACGGTTTAACAAACCCTTTTTCCCCCTTCTTGCTCCGTGCTAAACCCGCCCCCCGTAGCAGTCAAAAACTCAGGATCCCCTGGTCCTTGACCTGAAAAAATTTCCAATGATCAAATCGTGAAGGGGTTTTTCCATCCCAACGCAGACAACTCCCCTTGAAAGAAAGGGGGACAAATTTCTACTTAAACAACGGAAAACCCCCCTCACAGGCCCCGATTAGAGTACAGGTTGGGTTTCCCTGTCAAATCCCCTTTTTCGACCAAACGTTGTCCGTACTAAAAACCGCATGAACAACCAGTGTCTCTAACACTTAACCCCTCTGCTGGCCAAACCACCCCTTCCACTGGGAAAGAAAACCCTCAGCCTAGTCCCTCCATCCCTGACACGCCCCGCTGTCCAGTGCTAGCTATAAGCTCACTCCACCCCCCTTCAGACTGAATCCCTTTTGTTCCCCCTGCAGGGCTTTTCCCCTTTACGACCCTTATCCACCCTTGCAAGGGGGCCTGCCTTCTGGGGAAACCCCATTCGACAATCCCCCGCCACATGTCCCTTCTTGTACCAAAAGAAAAACCTAATTTCCCTTTCCCTTCCTTCTGGGCCCCCCCACTGGGTTTTCAAAATTTGCGAAAACTCTCCCAGTCCCCCTTGCACTCCCTTCCCCACCTGTGCCTACACCTGTTTTCCCTGCAAACCTTCATGCCCAAACGTGCCCTCTATAAAACCTCTGGGGAACCCTTTAACAACTCCCCTGCCCGTCCTGGCGTCCCTCTTTCAAAAGTTTGGGTTCTCGGCCGCAACCTAAAAAATCTGTTCTTTCCCTAACTACTCTTTTAATTCGGCGAACTCCTTTTTCGTACCAAATCAACTCTAAACCATTTTTCAAAATATGATCTAACGTGCACCAAACTGAGTGTACTTTCCCCCGCTTGCAATCTAGCTGAACGAAAAATTTTTTTCGAATCCTTTCCCCTGTAGGGGCAAATCCCCTTTTTTAAAAAAACTCCCTTTACAAACACCAAAAAACAGACTGTTTTTCTTTCTTTAACGCAGTGAAAATCCCCAAAAGCCTTACCAGTCAATAGCGTGACCCAAAAAGACTGCCCACTCTTCTGGAGGCCAACCCTGACTGGTCGCAAACGTTTTTGAAACGACTGATTTTATGCATCAAACGAATCGGGCCCTTCCAGAATTTTGGGGAACTTGGGTCCCGGGGAGCATAGCTGCGCACGGGGGTCACTAAAGTGAGCTACCATCCTCGGTGGGCTCCCCTTTTTTTTTCTCACTTTTTCCAACCTAATTGAACCTTTAATCTTTCTGTTTTCTTCCCCTAGCCGTTTATCATTACCTGAACCCTTTAATCTTTCTGCCTGCTAAATCTTTCGTTTCCGCTTTGCGCTAGTTCATTTTTCCTGCCTGCTATTTCACTGCGAGCGTCGTCTCTCCGCGCGTTATCTCTTTCATCTTTGTTGGTTTTCAACGAATCACGCAACTCACTCCGAGTAACTAGATCCGACGACGCCACGAGTTGTTAAAAGGGGTTTTCTTTCTCCGCCATAATTTTCCCTTTTTTTTTTTTTTTAAACAAGTTTTTAAAACACACACCCAAACTGGGGGTTACCGACACGGGGACGAAAGCCAATCCTAGAATATAATTTTAGCTTGGACAACTAGTTAGTTTTTATAAGACCCCACGCCTGCCCCAACTATGGAGCAATTTATAGAAATCTTGCGAAATAGTACTCGGGGGCTGAAACCCCAAAGCCTATTTTTAAAATACTTGGAGAAATGCCAACCTAGATTTAACTATCTTGGAACATGCAGTAAGACACCCCTTGTCTTAGATTCAACACTTGAATCCCCCCATTTTCCTCTCTGAAATTTAACAATTAAAATAAAGGGGCCAAAATACCTGGCAGGCCCGCCAATAAATTGTCAACCTGGGTGTAATGTCGTGGGGAAGGACCCGCGCCAGCCAAACACACTCACAGCTTCTTAAATCTCTTCTATATCTGCTTTTCGTCACACAAACCACTAGTAAAGTCTATAACTTTACTATAAAAGATCATAGAAAAAACAAAAAGCATTAGAATCAAACAGAATAAAACTTTCTCTTTTTCCTTTGAACTTCACAAAAAACATTTACTAAAACAAACATTTAAAAACCCGGTATAAATGATTTCTATTTACCTGGCCAGGTGATCTTAACTATTCACGAATCACTGTCTTTTCTTTTTTTTTCCTTTTAATGCACTTTCACAACACGACACAACTGCCGGGACTGGTGTTGCTGATGGCGCCGGTCGGGGAACTTTTGGGGTTGGGCTTGGGTTTTTGCTTGGGGAAGTAGGCGCCAGGTATGAGGTCGAACCCCCGGTTAGGGTTTTTAAAAAGTGCTACAACATCGACTGTCTCCCTTTTTTTTTCTTCCGGCATTAACGCCCTTGCACTCTCTCTCTCTCCTCTCTCTTCTATCTGCTTCTTTTCAAATGGGCAGGTTGCTTTTCTTTTCTTTTTTTTTTTTTTTTTCTTTTTTTTTTTCTTTTTTCTAAAAAAAAAACTCTTTCCTCTCTTTCCCCATCCTCCTCAGTCCTTTCCCTGCGCATCTCATGCTAATCCTCAAAATTGGTCTCTTTTCCCCCCTCAAATCCTCTTTCTCCGCCCCTTTCTCGTCCGGGGGTCCGACTAGAAACCTCTCCTTTCCCCCTTCTCTCCTATTCGTTCTTTCCCCTCGTTTCCTCCCCTCTATCTCTCGCCTTTTCCCTCGGCAAGGGGGACCACCCAAAAACCCCTCATCCTCTGGTCCCTGTTCGTTTTCCATCTCCCGCCACTATTGCTAGAGCCATCTGGGGGGCCCGGACTTCTTTTTTTTTGTTTAGGTTTTTTCCCCTTTTACTCCAATCCTTTATTCTCTAACCCCCCTGCCCAAGGGCCAGTACCATTGGTCAGTATTTTTACCCTTGATCCCCGAAGTTGTCCCCCTCTAATTCCTTGGACGTTCAAATCATGAACAGTCCCGTCTACACGCTTACTCTCTGTGGGGGTCAATTTGGTCATTTAATTGATTAGCTAGATTTCACCCCCACCACACACTACCTTCCCTACTTCACTGGCGCGGTGTGGCTTAAGTGGTGGACACTGGTCAATCTAATTGGCCAGCTGAGTCGGGGTAGGCACCACGACGTCCGAGTAACAATGACGTTGGTTCCACAAAGTGGCTAGATGAGCTTGAGCTCGGCTCTGCGACTCGTCTCGCTAGACATCGAGGGCGTCGGTAAAAGCGGCTTAGCCGTATAGCCGGACAGACCGTCCTTCCTGAACCCTCTCCGCAAGCTTAATTGGCCGGACCCGACCTATGGGCCCGTCTTTCTGACGCCTAGAATGTTTGAGTTTGGACTTAGGTCCGAACAAATTGGCTGGCGACACCCCAATTAGGTTGTTTCCCCCAAGTTAGGTTGTTTCCCCCAAGTTGGGTTTGTTTCATTTTTTTTTGTCCGTGACACGATTCCAATATTGGATGTTTGAATTTGAACTCATCTCTCGTCTGCCCTCTCGAGCTACAGCACTTTTAAGGGGTACAAGCCAAAGGAGATTTATCCTTGAGCACTATTAAGTATCTTAACATCCAAAGAAAAATAAACATTTCTTTCTATGACGAGTACCGGAAAGTTGCTCCTTCCGTGATTAGTAAAAGAAGGACGGAGGGGGAAATTCCAATGTAGATCTAATAGAGAAAACACTACAATCTTTCCCCTAGAGATAACATCAACCCACACCCAACCCTTGCACAGCCCCTAACTCCACACCATTACTTCTAGGGGTTTCCCTTTCCCCCTCTCCATGAAACAAAGACATGTCCTTAACTCCATACTAGTGCTGCTGGAAGTTCCCATTCTCTCCAAGAAACAAAGGACATGCTCCTAACTCCACGCTAACATAGCAAGAGATTCCCCCTCTCCCCATGAAACAAAGACACTGTAACTCCACACTAATAAAGCTTAAGATTCCCGTTCTCCCATGAAACAAAGACAGGACCTGACTCCACACTAGTATCACTGGAGGCTCCCATCCTCCCCATGAAACAAAGACAGGAGCTGACTCCACACTGATAATATCTGCTGGAGGTTTCCCAAATCTCCCCCTGAAACAAAGACAGGAGCTGACTCCACGCTGATAAATATCTCTGGAGGTTTTCCCAACTCCTCCCTGAAACAAAGACAGGAGCTGACCCACACCTGATGAATATCTCTGGAGGTTCCAACTCTCCCCCATGAAAACAAGACAGGAGCTGACTCCACAAATGGTAAAATCTCTGGAGGTTTCCCACTCTCCCCGTGAAACAAAGACAGTACCTGACTCCACACAAAAAGCGTATCTCTGGAGGTCCCAACTCTCCCCGTGAAACAAAGAGATACTGATTCCACAGGAATAAGTACCTCTGGAAAGGGTTTCCCCCTCTCCCCGTGAAACAAAGGGCAGTACTAACTCCACACCAATACGTATCTCTGGAATGTCCAACTCTCCCGTGGAAACAAAGAGGATGACCTGATCCACAGGAAAAGTCCTCTGGAGGTTCTCACTCTCCCCGTGAAACAAAGACTGGACATAAGTCCACACTAATAAATACTTTCGAGTTTCCCACTCTCCCTGTGAAACAAAGACAGGACCTAACTCTACACTAGTATCACTGGAGACTTCCATCCTCCCCCTGAAACAAAGACAGGGGCGACTCCACACTGATAAAAATCTCTGGAGGTTCCAACTCTCCCCATGAAACAAAGACAGGAGCTGAACCCACACTGATAAATGTCTCTGGAGTTTCCCAAACCCCTCCCCATGAAACAAAGACAGGACCTGACTCCACACTTTTGTCAGTTGAGGTTCCTCCCCTCCCCATGAAAAGAGAATGGATCTAACTCTACACATAGTATCACTGGAGGCTCCCATCCTCCTCATGAAACAAAGACAGGAGCTGACTCCACACTGATAAATATCTCTGGAGGTTCCAACTCTCCCCATGAAACAAAGACAGGGGCTGACCCACTGATAAATATCTCTTGAGTTCCAACTCTCCCCATGAAACAAAGACAGGAACTGACTCCACACAGATGAATATCTCTGGAGGTTCCAACTCTCCCCATGAAAACCCAAAAACAGGAGCTGCCTCCAACACTGATAAATATCTCTGGAGGTTCCCACTCTCCCCGTGAAACAAAAACAGTACCTGACTCCACACAAATGCGCCGTAATCTCCCCGGAAGGGTACCCGAGGTTTTCCCCCCC
>CM031605.1:39905568-39913068 GCA_018398815.1 Conus ventricosus
GATCCGGATTCAAGTGAATAAATGAATATCTTCAGCAAACAAACAATGCCGAAATCAAATCCGAGTGTTATGATAACAAAGCTAATACGGAGATAAAAGCTGAGTGTCAATAACGAAGCAACAAAAAAGTGCACAAAGCCAGAGCGAAATAAAAGAAACGTTCAACCAAAACAAAACAAAACAATGATAATACGGAAGTAAAACCCCGTGTTTCCATCGAAGCTTAGGAACAGGCACACACAAATCCAGAGAAAAAGGAAGACTGAAGTAGACAGAAATTGTCAGTATGTGCCTGTGAAGACCTGAGAGGAAAGAGGACAGTAAATAGCACGTAACGTGAACAGTGTATCAAGTATCAAGCACAAGGAAAGAGATTTGCTGTGACAACAGATAAAGGGAAAAAAATGCAACAACATTCTTCAGCAAGTACAGCCGTCATAATCTGCTTCACTTCATCCCCTGCTCTGCTACTAAAGAGAGAGAGAGAGAGAGAGAGAGAGAGAGAGAGAGAGAGAGAGAGAGAGAGAGAGAGAGAGAGAGTTGGGTGGGAGTGTGGATAGGCCTAATCTGCCTTTTTACTTAAGGGAAAGACCTAATCATTCAAATTTCTTGTATATGAGCAGCAAAAGTTTCACTCACGCCCGCGTGGTTTCTTTTCAACATTCGATTTATACCTTGCGCCCGTTCATTGTGTTACTCCCACACATAAAATCAGCAGACAGTTTTGTAAAATACGCTTACTGCCGTAACACGATCACATGTGTGTCGGCTGAGAACCGTCTCATTATCCAGCCTTCTATTCATCATTCCTGTTAACAAAAATACTGTGTGTATATTAAGATGTAAGGCCCTTCTGGGATGACAAATGTCAGTCATCTGATCAAATCAAATATTCCTGTCAAGCGCGATCTAACAATCCATACAATGGTAAATCTATCGATGGTCTTGCGTGTTTGGTGATCCATTACTCACGCAAAGAAAAAAAATCAATATTTGCGCACTTCGTTGTTCAGCCTATCATTAATTGTAGTAATCAGAAACATACAAGCTATGTTCTTCTTGTCATCAATTGACAGAAAAAAGAGGCGTCGCGACCGATATCCTTTCAAGCTTAGGTTCTTGCGCGTTCATTGCGCTATTTTCGCACATTTTTCTTATGCTGATCAGTGGAGAGCATTTTGATAATGGAGACGTTAGCAAAAAAGATTTATACAGACCGTAGTAATACTGAATTATATCATTCGCTAAACAAAACTAAAGCTGGACCAAGTCTTGCATCAAGTTTATCTATTTTCTATATTAGCTATAAGAATTAAAGAAGAGTTTACAACACACACGAACTTCCAACAGCATGCTATGTGAAAAGGTCTAAAACGACAGAAAGCAGAATTGCCATGCTTTGCCATGCTTTGCACATTCAACCCAGTGACCAAACGCGTGAAAGAAATAATGAAAAAAAAAAAAACATTACGAAGACTTCCTTTCCATAATTTCTTTAAATGTCTGCTCCTGACAACACAACTCCTGACGAACTCAAATTTTAACGTCTGCGCTACTACTTTCAAACCATGAACTCTAATTTGTGTGTGTGCCAAACTCGCTTTCACCGGCACTAAGCCACGCTTCAACTCGGTCAACATTGTGAAACTGTAGGTCTGATGCCTCCCCTGTTGTCTGCACACGAACTGTCAAACTCGCTTACAGTGGAAAATGTACTTCTTTCCCATTCGATTTTCTACAGATTACTTTAAAAGATTCAAAGTTTTAAAAACAAAAATCACGAATGGCACTCAGGAATATCAATTCTTTGATTAGACTTTCAGAATTGTTTTCCTCTCGTGTCACAATACTCTGTGTAATACCAAGAGGCCAACTCTCGCAGTTCATAAACAAATGCTGATTTAGACTCCTCTCTCTTGTTCGATGGGCCACTGCCGCACACACAGTCAATTGATCATATATCTGATATTTTTTTCAATCAAACGCGCTGCCCGATTGACTCATGGAAAAAAGAATCTGAGTCTGTATTTGAACACGTGCTGGTAGTCTTCAGTTTCATGTGGCGTTCGTAGCAGATATGAACTAGTTCGTAGCGAAAAAAAGTTCGTAGCAGTGAAAACTGCGTTTCATGACGACTACATAGAGAAATTTTGTTCGTAAATAAGTTCGTAACTTTAGTGGTGCTACCCCCCCCCCCCCCCCCCCCCCCCCCCCCCCCCCCCCCCACTAACTCTGTTCGTAGCTACGCTGACAGCACAGCGCTCAGCTTTATCAGCACCCAGACTGTGTGGAGGGTGTGTGTATATTTAAGGTGTGTGTGAGCCACGAGCTTCACAGAAAAAGAAGAGAAGGCTGACCGCGTTCCATGAACTCATTTTATTGGACAATTTTTTTTGTGAGAACACGTCAAATTTTTTGTGATCACGCCACGCGTGTGCGGTGTGAGAAGTTTTGTGACGGTAAATTTCCTACCTTTCTCTCTCTCTCTCTCTCTACTCTCTCTCTCTCTCTCTCTCTGTGCCACCTATCCCATCCCAATCACCTTGTATGTCATCAGTGATTTTTATTCTACAGACGAGACTGCCTTCCACCACAATACAGATACTGCTTGCCTTGCGATTTTATGTAAATGGCAGATTTCAAGAAGTTATTGGCAACATTTTAGTGTGCACGCGAGCGCGCGTGCGCGTACGCCCGTGTGTATGTGTATACTATGTGTATGTGTGGTGTGTGTGTGTGTGTGGTGTGTGTGTGTGTAAGTTTGTGAAGGTTGCTCCTACATAGCTCTTTCTTTCTGTTGTGGCCTAACCCCTTTCCAATCTCCGTTTTCGTGTCACAAATGTTATCTCTGGTGTTTGCATGGGTGGGGGGGGGGGGGGGGGGGGGGGGGATAGCAAAAGAAGGTATAGAAGTGCATGCAGGGGCGTGGGGTGTTGGGTAGATGAGGTGGTAGCAGTGTGTGTGTGTGTGTGTGTGTGTGTGTGTGTGTGTGTGTGTGTGTGTGTGTGAGATAGACTAATATTGTAATAATCGGTGTTTAACTTGTGAATAGCTGTAAATTGAACCTTGCACTTTCGAAAGATTGATTTTTTTCGCAGGCGTGTATTGACACTACACATGAGATTACAAAATGGTCTTAACAGCCAATGTCCAAAACAAGCTGCAGTAGAATCGTGGCAAAATATTTCGTTACTCTTTTTCCAATGCTTGTAAAATTAACGTGTGCTGTCCCGAATATCCAGAACACAAAATTTTAGTTTATCTTCCATTTGTGATGCCGTGTAATAAGAAAGCTCTTGACAGCTGTGAACTCCACGTTCAGTTTGCTTGCAGCTCGTACTGAACTATGACATTCTAGAATTTGGAATTATTGTGACAAAAATCATAATAGAAACGGAAGTGCAACCGAATCTTAAGGAAATTAAAATAAATTCTGGGAAGAGAACTATCAGAGCTGGGTTTTCTAAAAAAAATTTCAAAGACCGAGATGTGCAAAATTTGGAGCATTTGGACAAAAATAAGAGAATGTCCCGGAAACATTCCCCACCTCACAAACACAAACCTGCATACATACACGCGCGTGCGCGCGCGCGCACGCACACACACGCGCGCACACACACACACACACACACACACACACACACCAGAGCGCGCGCACACACACACACACACACACACACACACACACACACACACACACACACACACACACACACATCATCGTCATCATCTCACATTTTCATGAGCCATTTATAGTCATACTAATCTAGATGTTGCCCCAGCAAAAAACATAAAAATCACGACTGGAGTAAAAGATTTCAATAGAAATAAAGATATTACAGTACTTGAAACTTATTTTGACTCTCTCTTCTCTCTCTCTCTCTCTCTCTCTCTCTCTCTCTCTCTCTCTCTCTCTCTCTCTCTCTCTGACTCCCCCCTCAATGCTATCGTCGACTCTTCACGTTTACAACACACACACATGCGCGCGCGCGCCACACACACACACACACACACACACACACACACACACACACACACACACACACAATCATGCACACACGCACACACACACATACATGCACATACACTGTCTCTCTCTCTCTCTCTCTCTCTCTCTCTCTCTCTCTCTCTCTCTCTTTTCTTTCGCGCGCACGCACATACACACAAACGTAAATAGAGAGAGAGCTAATTATTACTTGTGGTCGGCTGAACTACAGAGAATATGAATTTTCTCTCTATCACACACACACACACACACACACACGCGCGCGCGCGCGCGCGCGCGCGCGCGCGCCAGTCTCTCCCTTCCTCACTAAGTTTGCCTTTTTTTCAGCTATCCCTTATCCATCCCTTTATTCCTTCTTCTTTTTCTATTTCTTTTTCTCCCTTAGCTCCCCTACCCTGCCTTTCCCCATCCACTACACCTCTCTCTCTCTCTAAAGGAATGTGAGAGTCGACTAACACAGCTGTTTCCCTGACCAGTGATGAAAACTGATCCTTCCTTGCAGGAAGGAATGGCTCCAACTTTGTTTATAACATTCTTTGAGACAGGATAAACAATAAGTTGCCTTCAGGCAAGGAAGTCAGAAACGTAGGCATGAAGATCGCTGTGCGTGATCATGGGAACGGTCACTAAGACAGCATAGGAAAGAAATCAAATGAAAATGCTTGAATGCAGATGAGTGTGTGTGCGCGCGCGCGCGCACAATGTGTGTGTATGTGTGTGTGTGTGTGTGTGTGTGTGTGTGTGTGTGTGTGTGTGTGTGCGTGTGTGTTTGTGTGTTTTACACAAGTTAACTGAACAGAAATGCAGACTAATTATTAAGTTTTACTCCTAAATGCATGCAATCAATATTTACGGCATGGAATTCGTTTCTGTCAGTCGCCGCCATTTCCATCGCACGTGTTCGGTAATTTCCGAAAGAAGCGGGAAATCACGCGCTTGTGCCCAACGTAGCAAAGAACACGTTCGTAGGTGTGTCGTGAAACCAGCGTTACTGATTTACGAAACAGTTCTTTGCTACGTGGATTTTGGGCTTACGAACTATGTTACGAAAATAGTTACGAGGAACGGCTTCGAACGCCACATGAAACCGGCCCAGGCTAAATAAATGGTGCTGGCATAGCCTCGTCTTGAATTGACATAGCAGTCGACGCATGAGTATAGGTGATGGTAATGGTGGTAGGTTGATGGCGTTACATGTTGTCGATACTCTGTTTAAATGTGCCCACCACACAGTAGGGGTCTTGGTCGAAGTTAAGTTAAAATCAAATCAGAAAGATGCAAACGTTAGAAACCCATAAATGGGTCCCGTCTATCGCGTAATGAAGCTAGTCACCCAACAATTTAGAGATAACGCTGGGCCTCTGTTTTCAACATGAGCATAAAAAATAAAACCACGTGTCGACAGCAGTGTAAAATGTTGCAACATTACTAAAATCTATGCACCATTCACAAAAGCACGACTGAATCAGTTTAATTAAACAGAAAAATTAATTGCAAACTTTCAACTCAAAACTTCCAGCGTTCGTTTGACCTAGCTTCACATCCTCGGCGCCGAAAGTTATTTCCCTGGAAGACTCCGATTTTTGATTTTTCGTGTGTCGTATCTACTCGAGCAAAGACAAATTTCATTAATATGAAATGAAACTGGGGGTAGACTCTAGTAAAGTAAAAACATTAAAAATGCGCACGAGCTTTTACAAAATACCAAATAACCGGCAAACAATTCTGATCGCATTAACTGCCTTGTAGGCCCAACAAATTCTCAACTTCTACAGCTGGTTAGGCTATATAGAACAGTCGATATAACTGGAAAGAAAAGAAAAAAGACAGCATCTGATTACAAATCCTATTTCCAAACACAAATCAACAAGTTTAATCTCCGAACACAACTATCGAAATTCTATGTTTCCATAAATGTACACTTACCTCGGATGTTCCCGCCATCCCCTTTTTGCTGAGGCTTCTCTTTACACCTTCTCTTGAGGGGGGCTTCTCTTTACACCTTCTCTTGAGGGGGGCTTCTCTGCTGCCACGCTTTCCGCTCTCCAGTTTCTTTCTACTCTTTATATCTTGCGAGTCGAGGCAGAAATAAGCGTGTGCCTGTCTTCTGCCTGCTGTTGACACACAGGAAGTGGAAACTAGTGTCCAGCCACTGGTCGGAGAAACGGACACAGGCGTGGTTAGGGACTAGCTGTCGTTGACGGACAGTTTATTGACGGGCCGTTTGAACTGCCAGCTCCTCTCGGTGTGTCCACGATAGCGCAGCGGTACCAGGTTTGCAGGGACCCAGAAGGGTGGAAGAAAAGGAGGTGAGATCAGGAGGTGGAGAGCATAAATTACAACACACACACACACACACACACACACACACACACATATATATATATATATATATATATATATAGAGAGAGAGAGAGAGAGGAGAGAGAGAGAGAGAGAGATACTTTTATATATGAGAGAGAGAGAGAGAGAGGGCGGATCAGGCAGACAGACAGAGGGACAGAGAAAGATAGAGACAGAGAGAGACGAGACCAGACGAGACGAGAGAGAGAAGAAGAGATTTACAAAACAATACACAATAGTACACGTTTCATTTTCAGTCTTGGGGGAATGAGAGTATAAAAAGGTGAGCAGAAAACGGCCACTGAGGAAGAATGAAGAAATGACACACAACAGAAGGTGAAGTATGATGGCTGTTGGGCAGGAAAGGGGCGATAACCGCATGCACACACACACACACACACACACACACACACATATATATTTTATATATATATATATATATATATAAAGAAACGTGTGGAGAGCGTGGCAGCAGAGAGTCCTCAGAAGAGAAGCGCCCTTAAGCAAGTGTTTCGGCCCTTATCTCCTGACACTCTAGGGGGGTTGGGCCACACCCGGTTCATGACTCTGGATGTCCCTCTGCTGCCCCTTTTTTTTTCCCATCTTAGGACGAGCCATGGCTGGGATTCGAACCCATGACCCTCTGGACATGCTCATTTTCTACTTAATGACTCGCGCTTTAACCACTGAGCCACAGGGACACCTGATATTTGTAGGGAAATTAAGCCTTATGAAGTTCACTTTTGTTCCTCCTTGACCAGATCCAGCTTGAACACCTCTCTGCCGCTTCTGCCATTGCTTTCAGGGCTCTGTTTTTTTCCTTCCCTGCAACTGAGAGCTGTTTCATGAGGCTGTATGCAGACGTTCCTACAAATCCCCTAGCTCCAATTTCTGCAGTGAGGACTTTGACCTGATAGCCTTCTCTCCTCAGGCTGTTTGCCAGATCAGCATACTTTTCAGTCTTGTAGATTTGAGCTGCCTCCATTCTGTTCTCATATGGCACCGTGAGCTCGATCATGATCAGCTGCTTGGTCGACTTAGAGTGGACTACTATGTCTGGTCTCATGCCACTCTTGCTGATGATCTCTGGGTGACTCTTCCATTCTGGGAGGTCTGCAGTGCACTCCCAGTCATCTGCCCCCTCCAGCAGA
>CM031605.1:39918068-39950568 GCA_018398815.1 Conus ventricosus
TTACAGGTCTTTCCTATCAACAGTCCCATTAGAACAGCTTAGCTTTCCCCTTACTGTTAGCAGCGCAGGTGGGCAAGAGGTTCCCTACCTGGGGTATGTTAGGATAAGTGTAGATTTGCCAGAAGATGTGGGCGGAACTTCAAGAGCTGTAGACATTTAGCAATCGTAGGACCCGGCACCTCTTTTTCCGCCCGTGTGCCTGTCATCCTTGGCACCAATACCATCAGGTGTTTTGCCAGAGATTACCACCTCTCCACTGGTGACAAGCACACTTCACAATATTTTTCATTATTAATACTCCATGTGCAAGTAGATCAATTGTTACCTGTTTCCAATGTGAAGTTATTTTGGGATCTTTTCAACCTTTCAATATTTAGATTAGCTAGTTATTTGTTATGTAGTACTATTGCTCGTTTCTTGTAACTCTGTCTGTCTCTCTCCCTCTGTCTCTGTCTCTCTGTCTCTGTCTCTCTCTGTCTCTCTGTCTCTCTCTCTCTCTCTCTCTCTCTCTCTCTCTCTCTACTTCTGCTTTTCTTCTTTTAAAAAAAAAATCCATTTTGATGATGTAAACAGTTTGTAATGTTTTTAATACTAGAGTCTGAAATCATCGACACGATGAAAAAACTTAAAATAAAATAAGTAACTTACGTACTCAAAGTGGACGCCACAAGCCACAAATGGTTGGCGGCGTTGTCTCTGTATGACTTCGAGCTGGTATACAAAAGGGGAACTTCTCATGGCGATGCTGATGGGGCATCCAGGCGACCCCAACCCCTGCCAGAAGAGGGCCCCGACTTCCTGGACACGGCGGAGAAAACCAAGTTCTTTCTTGACATGGCCAGAGCATTTGACGATGCTCTAGTGGTTAAGGTGGACATAGAAACAGTGGTAGCGGCCCTGCAGTCTAAGGGAGTAGGAAGGGAGGTTGGCTGTTTCGGGATGCCTGCTCAAAAGACCGGTAGCCAGGGTCATGAGGATCCTGTGATAGGAAACCTGGTTCCCGCCGTGGAAGTCGTATGCAAGGATCCATCTGCCATCTCTGACTGGACGTTGGAACTCACAACAGCAGTCCTCCACACGGCACGTTGGACTGGGTGAAAAGCCGGCAATCTGACCCGGATCTTGTGAGGGTGAAGAAGTTCATACAGTCCGGGCAACCCCTGCCCACCACCAATCCTGTTCGGAAAGCCTATCATCGTGAAATCAAACACCTGGCCATAAAAGATAGCATCCTGTGCAGAACAGTCTGTGGCGATGATAGCCAGAGGAAGGTACAGATTTTGACACTGCCGTCGTATCAGGAAGCGGCGATGGAAGGCGTCCATGATGACCTTTTCCATACCCATTTTCAGGATGCTATCCGGCATGCCAGAGCCAGGTTCTGCTGGCCCTACATGGCCACCCATCTTGAGCGCCAGGTAAAGCAGTGAGAGAAGTGCGTAAGAAAAAGTACTACAAACCAGCAAGCACCTCTAGGGACCATCACGACCAGCAGCCCCATGGAACTGCTTTCCATAGACTTACTCACCATTGAAGTGAAGGGCCAAAAGCAGAATATCCTGGTGGTGATGGGCCATTTCACTAAGTTCTCACAAGCTATCTGCACCAGGGATCAGACAGAAAGGACGGTGGCCGAAGTGCTCTGGGACAACATTTTCATGCGTTATGGATTTCCAGAGCGTATTTGAACGGACCAGGGTCGTGACTTCTAGTCACGCATATTAAAGGAGCTCTGCAAAATGCGGGGTATTGACAAATGTCGTGCAACGTCGTACCACCCTGCAGGGAACCCAGTGGAGTGGTGGAACAGAACCTTTGTAGGCCTGCTGCGCAGCCTCTAGGATGGAAAGAGAAGGACTGGAGGAAGCACTTCCAAGCTTGTGTCCATTCCTAAAACTGTTGTGTCCACCAGAGTACGGCGTACAGCCATTTTTATCTTTTCTTTGGTAGGCAACTCAAGCTACCAGTTGACCTGGCCTTTGGGATTTCACTCGACAGGAAGTCTTCATTCATGTCGGAGTATGTCAAGGGGCTCAGGGCCAACCGACAGAATGCCTACGACCAACAACATGCAGAAGATAGCAGAGCGGAATATGGCTCGATATGATTTGCGGGCTCATGCTGTGGCTTTGGAGCCAGGAGATCGTTGCCTAGTCAGAAAGCTAGGCCCTCGGCTGACAAGGTAGATAACTGTTGGTAGAGGGAAGTCTTTGTAGTGATTTCCCGTCACCCTCAGCTCCCAGTGTACACAGTGAGACAAGAGGGAGGAGATGGCCCCAAAAGGACCTTGCATCGCAACCTACTCCTGCCTGTAGGGGCTATCGGATTGCTGGGGCAGCCACCTCCTATCAGACCTGCTATCCCAGGGATGTTCTGTGAAAAATTAAAAAGGAACGAAAATACAGAAAGTATGGAGTCATTATAATAACCATGTATATTATAACCAGCTAAACAATAAGTAAATAAGCTAATAGAAGAGTGATGTAGTGGACAGATTATAAGTTGCGTTTTTAGAATTTGTACAACTGAATAGTTGAGACAGGAGTTGTTAAAGGTCTACTTTAGAGGTTTTCGATAATTGGTCAGCTTATGCAGAAATATGAAATGTTTGATAAATTGGTAAAACAAACATCCGATTCTCTCCCGATCACACGAAATCGATCCGCGAAAGTGGGCATTTTCACCTGTAATCAGGAAAATGGGAGGTAATCAACTAAATCTTGGCATGGCTTAACTACTCTTGGATGTGACGTCACATGATGGACTGGCCGTCAGCCGCGACCTACACAACAAGCCAACGGCGACAGAAAGCGATTCTGATGGTTCTTGCTGCGGTGAGGTACCGTTTCGCCCTTTTTCATTTTGCCCTGCCAGGGCGAACTGGGACTTCCACAACACGATCCTGGCAGTGTCATTTCGTCCTGTCTACCAATGTCATCTCGCCCTTTTCCAATGTTCATGTATCCGTTTTGCCCTTTTTTTTTTTTACTGTGAGTAGTTTTCTCACTGACTGACACGTGAGAACTTATCACTCTTGCCCATTTCTGGACATTATTCATGAACGAAAACTTGCGGAAAAACTGAATTTTATCCTTTCGCTTGGACTGAATCAGACGATGGCAGAATTTCAAGTCCTAACAACGAAACGTGGTGGAAAAAGCTTAATTATCGACGGTTATCGGTTCAGATTTCACCAGACATGTGCAACAAAGAAGCAGTGGAAGTGCGTGGAGCCTCATTGTCCATCCAGATGCCATACAGATGTTGACATTTTGCATCTCGTCAAGGTAAATGTTCTCTCTCTCTCTCTCTCTCTCTCTCTCTCTCTCTCTCTCTCTCTCTCTCTCTCTTTCTCTTCCTTTCTCTCCCGCCCGCTGATCAAACTGCTGCAGGATGAGCAAGCCATAAGTGAAGCCGTGCTGCGTCTCCGTCGGGCAGGACAACCTGCTCCCAAAAAGAGAGCCAAGTACCTGGACTCTGCAAGGCGACTGGAACGCTTGCACAACGAACTGGCCAGTGGTCAGAGGGGCATGTTGCAGTTCCTTGATGCATGCTCTGCTGCAGTCAAGCTTTGAGGTATTTGGCGATTTTATTCTCATTTATTCTCATTTTGGAACATTTCGGCAGTCAACAGCGACAGGGCAAAAGGAGCAAGGGCGAAAAGTTACAGGGCGTAATGACACTCAAAGGAACGTTAGGGCGAAATAGGAAAGGGCGAAAAGGGAACAGGACGAAATGGGAAAGGGCAAAATGAAAAAGGGCGAAACGGGATGACACCCTTGCACATCCCGATCGGTATTTAATTTATCATGTAAAAGCAGTGACTATGATTGCGACAGCCAATGTAACTCTGGGGATGTTTCTGCAAGGCCTTTACCTTATCAGTTTGAACGCTAAGTTCTTTTTACCACGTCAGTTCCAGCTGGACCACGGAAACGAGCTATTCAGTTCCAGCTGGACGCCCGAACACATCATTCCGAAGGCGTACGGACTTTACCGAAGTCTCGAGGGAGGCTACCGACTGACTTCTTGATGCGATCACGCGTGGACGGCGAGCGGAGATTCTCCTTCCTCAAGCCTTAACGTGTTCATTCAATTTAACAAGTGTGATCTGTCCATAGATAAGAACAGAATAAACGTGCGACTATCGTACTCATCTGTACGAGCTTACCACTCCGCCTTCAAAGTATACGCGCACAATGCAGACGAAGTTTTTGATCCACTCGAACGGGCTCGGCAATTGTCGGAACAGCTCGTTTCCGTGGTCCAGCTGGAACTGACGTGGTAAAAATAACTTAGTGGCCCGGCATGGTTGCACCAACCGAATCCACTTATTTCGAGTATCTGGATCAGATGGAAATGTGTGCAAAGAATATCCGTCTCCTGCTAAGCTGCTGCACACGCCTACAGCACAATATCTGCCACCCCCTCGTGACTTTTTAGGCTGTGGGGATCGCAACTCGTGTTGATTTCACTTGGCGTTGGCTTGTTGTGTAGGTCGCGGCTGACGGCCAGTCCATCAAGTGACGTCACGGTTTTCGGTCTACCGCGCGGGGTTTGAACAAGTGTGCAAAACTCGTTTTTTATCTATTAAATTCTTCCGGCGACTTTTTTTGAAAAATGAATACCATACTGTAGTTATATGACATGTAGACCTGTTTTTAACAAATTATCGAAAATCTCTAAAGTGGACCTTTAAGTGATGGCCTGTAAGTCAGTATTGTTGCGTGTTATTGACTTATTGACTATTGCAGTAGATGATTTTGCATTGCTTTTTGACCGGCGCAATAAGCCATAACTCGCTCTCTCTCTCTGTCTCTCTCTCTCTCTCTCTCTCTCTCTCTCTCTCTCTCTCTCTCTCTCGTGAAGAACATAATACCATACTGACAATATGTTATTTGTCTGCCTTATATGCATGTTGAAGGATGCTGGCTTGTAGCCATATAGGATGTTTGCTTTTAGTTTCGACTGAAACTTGCATATTTCTTTGTTGCTCTTTCATGTTTTCATTTCATGAGTTGAAGAGTTTGCGTTTGATTATGTTCACAGTCGATTCTTTTGACTGTTGGTAATTTGGGTATGCAGTCTATTGTTCCGTGTTGCTTAACTATAGAGACGAAGTGATGAGCATTCATGACGGAGCACATGGAATGAGATGGAATAATGGTGTTAGGGACATGAATCCCACATAACCGGAAGTTGTCTTTCCGACTTCGGGCAGCACAGAGTTGAACCGTGGCTTTGAGGTGAGGTTTACCTGGTCTTAGTGACCGTTTTGTCGCATAATAATTAGTTCTTGTTTGGATAGGTTTTCGTCGTTGATTACCTGTGTGCAATTCCAATACATGAGGCTAAAAGAGCTGTAATGGCTGAACCTATGGTTTCAAATACCATACCATAGCACATCCCTGATTATATGTCTCGTGGAGGATATGCTCTGGCTTGCAGTTAGAATGGGGGATAACTCATCCCTGAGATTGACGTAGTCTCATATTTTTGCAAAATAATGCTACTTATGTCACGTGAAATAATGTGATTTACACGAGAGCAATAACTATGCATATATGTGAGCTATGCACTGTCGCAAGATGTATTGTATTTTACGTTCGTTTGCATTTTTATTTGAAAGCCACTGTTGCTAGAGTCCTTTTTGTTCCACGCGTCTTTTAGACTCTGTTTTTCTTTTGTTTTGTTACCTTTGTTTGGTTTTTGTTTAAGCCTTTGTTCTTAGCCTTCTTTTGTTCCATATCCTTTTTCTTGGGCATTGTCACCAGTCCTTCTTATGTACAAAAAGATGTAGACCAAATTAAAAGGACGAAAATCATCACTGGGTCTGACTCATTTGTCTTTTTGGTTGAACCTAGTCCAACTTTCTCCGGAACCCGATCTCCCCTTGTGCGATTCTTTACAGTAGGAACAAGAGGAGGTTTACATTGATAACCTCGAAAAGATTCAGAAAAGAGCAGCACGGTTCGTAACAGGGAACCACGTCAGAGAAAAGGGGAATACTAGGAAGAACATGAGGAAGTTAGAATGGAAACCCTTAGAAGAAAGAGCTTTTATCAAACTTAACATCTTCTTCAAAGGCAGAGCTAAACTAATTGATATTCCAATGGAACAACTAGTATTGAATAAAAGTAGCACCAGGAGTGGCGGTCAATGTTATACCATACCTGCATCAAATATTGACAGCCACTAACATTCACTTTATCCTAGTTCTGTACGGCTGTGGAACTCACTGCCGGGTGCCATCAAGATTGCCACAAATGCAGTCTCATTTAAAAAGCAAATTGATAAGACAGTTTTGAGATCTGCATATTGACGATTTTCAATGTAACTTCCCCAGATATTTTATGGTTACCTGGGCCTGAATCTGGCCATTGCTTTTAACTTCTTGAATATCGAGTGCGACCGCTTGTTGCGAAATTTGCTCGAGGGGCCAACAGACTGAGTCGCACTATTTTATGTTATTTTATTTTACTGTTTAACATGCGTGCTGGTGACTTACTCGTTTTTGAGTGAACCAGTATTTTAGGAAGAAGAAGAAGAAGACATACATGTATACTCACTAACACACACACACACACACACACACACACACACACACACACACACACACACACACACACATTTACACTCTCATGCTTATTGTCTCGCTGCGGGGTTCTCTCTCTCTCTCTCTCTCTCTCTCTCTCTCTCTCTCTCTCTCTCTCTCTCTCTCTCTCTCTCTCTCTCTCTCTCTTTTGTCACACACACACACACACACACACACACACACACACACACACACACACACACACACACACACTCACACGCGACGTGCGCACGCATGTACACACCGCGCCTCAACAAAACAACTTCAACAGGTGTATCTGAATAAAATGAACGCTAAAACAAGTTGGACATCTTTTCCAACAAGGATGATTTTTATTTTCGAGCTTTCTGCTACAAGGGCTTCATCAGGAACAAACCACTTCATAAAAGTCCAATGCTTAGAACATGATTGCACCTCAACACACACACACACACACACACACACACACACACACACACACACATACTCATATATGTACACACACACACACACACACACACACACACACACACACACACACACAGACCCACAGACCCCCTCCTCCCCCGCACACACACACACACACACACAGACACACACACACACACACACACACACACACACAGACACACAGACACACACACACACACACACACACACACACACACACACACATCACACACATGTCAACTCAGATGGCTATTGTCTCGCTGCGGGGCTTTCCTCGTGTCTTCCTTGTAGTTTTCCTGATCACTCACTATATAAGGATAGCCTTCCGGGGAAAAGGCCGGGTAGCAAGACAATCTGTACCTGATCATCTGGACAACCTGTTTTGTTTTTCATCTTTTCTCGCTAGTGCATTTCTGGTGTCATCCTTGCATCACTTTTTCCGCTCGTCGTCTGAAGGATGGCGCCGGGAATTGTGCGGTTGTAGGTGGGGGAGAAGGTGAAATCTTTAAAATGCATACAAATTTAGTTACATTCAGCGTACTCGGATTGGCCAGTTAACATTTTTTTTACGTAGTTTCTATAGTACATTTGCTTCCGTATGTTTTGTTTTCTTCACAACTTTTTTTTTCTTTCATTCTTTCCCCATTTTTATTTCTCTCTCTCTCTCTCTCTCTCTCTCTCTCTCTCTCTCTCTCTCTCTCTCTCTCTCTCTCTCGCTTCGTCTTTCTTTCTGTCTTTTCCTGTTTCCTTCCGTTCTCTTTTTTTCGCATACACAGAGTGAATGTGTCATTGCACAACACGATAGAACCTGAACAAATTCTGATGCCTTGTATCAAACTCCAAAACGCTAAAAGTCCACCTGAGAATGTCCATTAGTAATAGTACATACAAACTTGCACGGTGCGTGCGAGTTATGGTTACTTGCTTGAGAAAAAAAAAAGAAAAAGGGTGGAAAAAAAGACAAGGATGGAGTCCCCGACGTTAAGAAAAAGGGGAAAAATGTTGTAAACAATTTTTTAATGTGGAAAAATAGGAGATTGGAGGGGGGGGGGGGGGAAGGGGAGTAAGTAAATGAATCGGAGCTATGGCAGTTCACAACACAGCTGATACTTACTGACAGTGAACGGATATATAAACCAGAACCTTGGCCAATTTCTGTATAGATGATTATTCACTAAAAACCCAGAACTATAGCCAATTTCTGTATGGCTGATTAATCACTAAGAATATATACATAAATAATTCATGCCTATCTCTGTTAACGATACGAATATTCTTGCACGAACACTGTACAGATAAATACATTAGAACAGTACTTTGTGCTGCACGAGCCATTTCATTATATTATGATTAAACACTTTTACACATCATCCAAAAAAAAAATAACTACCGAAAATCCGAATTGCTGTGGAATTTCAATCCGGCGCCGAGAGAGAGAGAACGCAATCAAATCTATTTTGCAAACAATTTATTTTGAATGTGAAGAAAATATTGTTCATGTGAAAAATCACTTAAGATGAAAACATGTACTAAGAGCTCACGATGCGCAACGCAAACACTCTTCTGGAGACGACACCACGAAGACCTTGTTTGAAAACTTGTTAAAAGTCTAATTCAACGCTATACAATAGAAATAGATTTCCTCCTGTCTGTGACAAAATAAACTACATCATCCACAGTGAGGATGACAGGATTTGACAAGACACAGTGACATGAAGACAGCTAGGTGTGACACACTCAGAGAACAGACGGAATGACACACTGACCGAGGTGTATGGAGGACACATGTTTTCTGAGGGAGGACTGGGTAGTGAACTCCCTACCACACAGCTCACGGTCACGCTGTGTGTTGTCCCTCGCCTTCAGCTTATCCAAAAAGTTCACAGCCCGGATCTGAAACAAAGCAGAAAGTTGTATCCACGAAGTGGGTGACGCCATGATTGTTGACTTTACAACTGGCCTGATTCAGCGGCTGACAGTGCTTTCCAGTCACTAGATAATAATGATGGGACACAACTGTGCCAATGGTGAACTGGCAACATTTCTCCATGGAAACCTCATAAAGTACACAGACGTGCAAAATGCATGGTGTTCTCCGCCATGCTGAAGGATGCCTTCCGTGACTGCCATGGTGGTGTATACACGTAAGATACAGAACTGACGGTGGGCTGTTCAACCTCAGGCGACTGCAGGCTGTTACAAAGGTGAAAGAGACCGTCATCAGGACTAATTGTTTGCTGATGACTGCGCTCTCAATGCCAGCACAGAGCAGATAAATGCAGCACGAAATGGACTGCCTCTCACGAGCCTGCGACAACTTCGGTCTCACATCAGCACCAAAAAGACCAAAGTGATGTATCAGCCTGCGCCAGGTAAACCCTACCAGGAACCACACACACGGTAAAGGGGCAGAACTTACAGGCAGTTGACAACTTCATCTATCCGGATGGCACACTCTCACGAGCTGTGAACATTGATGCAGAGGTCAGGAACAAGATTGCCAAAGACAGCTCTGTGTTTGGGAGACTCCATGAAAATGTCTGGGAGCAGAGAGGACTAAGCCTTACCACTAAGCTGAAGGTCTACCATGCAGTGGTACTAACCACTCTGCTCTATGCCAGTGAGGACTGGACTGTCTACAGCAGACACGCCAAAGAGCTTAAACCATTTTTACCTCAGCTGTCTCCGTAGACTCCTACACATCAGGTGGCAGGACAAAGTCCCAGACACTGAGGTCTTGGAAAGGGCCAGCATCCCCAGCATCTACACTCTCCTTCTAGAAATCCCAAGCCAGATGGTCTGGCCACATCGTCAAAATGCCAGATAGTCGACTGCCGAAACAGCTGCTGTACGGAGAACTGAGTCAGTGTAAGCGCAAAGTTGGGGAGCAGAAGAAACTGCCCCAAAGTGTCCCTCAAAGGCCTGGACATCAACCTCAACACCTAAGAGTCGCTTGCCCTGGACCGCCCAGCCTGGCGAAGCAGCCTCACAAAGGTTGCATGTACATCAGAGAAGAGACGCACAGCAGAAGCTGAGAAAAAACAAGCCGTGCGCAAGGCCAGAGCTACCTCCACCTCCACTGTAGCACCCACCCACATGTGTCCCACATGTGGGCGTTCCTTTCGGGCCCAGACTGGCCTCACCAGCCATCTGCGGATCCACACTCAGCGATCTTCCATCTGAGATTGAAATCATGGTCATCTTCGAAACCGAAGGACGAACAACAACATTATGAAGGGAAGAGTAGAGTACAGCCCCGTCACACAGACCAGAATGGAAATCCGTACCATCATCTTTATCATCCTCGCTCTCATCGATCAGCATTAAAAACAAAAAGTCTCAAATTATGTCCCTTCATGCCCTGCTCTCACAGTGACTTCAGTTTTGATGTCCTCTCCACGTCCGTGGTCTTGGTTTGATTCCATCGGGGTCACCGGTATCGACGAATCCATGGGGGCTGTCGCTGGACGGACGTGGTGGCACTCTCAGGAGGGAGAACTCACTCACTCCGGCTCTGCGACTAAGCTATAATTGTCAACAGTGGGGAGCTTAGTAGATGGTGTCCTGCGTATGTTGGATCAGAACAGGTGCCACTGAACACCACCGAAGTGACTCGGCAGCAGTGCAGTGTCTCCTCTGGTGGGTTGCCTCTTGACTATTTAGTATTGACTGCTCCCTGAGGACTGCTGGTGCCGGGGCTGCGGCGCGACTGACCGTGCTGTGGCTGTGGACGGGGTGTTGGAATGAGTGGCGTGGGTGCAATGCCACTGAGGTGGCACAGTAGATGGGACTGAAAAAAAAAGAAATACACACGTGTCTATGACACAACTGAAAGTGAGGAGACATAGGTACATTAAACGAGGTAATGTGTTTGAGGCTATTGGCTTGCTGTGTGCATGAGTGGAGTAGTATATATCCCATTGTCTGTAACCTTTGACACTTGTTTCTTGCAAAAAGTAATGACCACCTTACCAAAACACATTGACAACAAACTAGTCCTAGACTTTTGAGGTGGGGGGAAGGAGATATCTCAACAGGAATGGCTACTGACGGTCAGACAAATGGCCATCGTCAGTAATCTCTAGTGTTCACTTAATCAGATATAGAAAGAAATCTGAACGCCAGATCGCCATTAAACTGCATGATATTGCTTAAGTGCACACCTTGAATTATTTGAGCGATAGTAGCCGGCCATCATTTTTACCTGGACTCTGGTAAACTCGTATCACTGATGGTGTGTGGGGGTGGGAATGGGGCGTGCGTGCGTGCATGCGCGCATGTGTACCTGTGAGAAAGAAACAGTTACTACGATTTTTGAAGTTTGTGGTGATATTGATCAGCGTTTTCTGCGTGATCAGCATTGATGGATTCTTTCGTCGTGTCCGACGGATGCGTTGGCAGGCAGGTTATCTGCTGATGTAGGTCCTCATATAGGAATTAAGACCAATTCTTGAGGCACAAAGTCCACAGACGCTGCATGAAGTGGAGTCCTGCAAGGACGGGTCCTGTTTTCTCCGATTCCTCCTTTCTTGGATGTAGCTCCTCTGTTGCGCTCCAATGTCTTTGTGCCCTGGGTGCACTGTTGCTTCCACTGTGTTCTATCAAGGGCGACATCTTCCCAGGAAGCAGTGTCGATGTTGCAGCTTCTGAAATTGGTCATCAAGGCGTCTTTGTGTCTCTTGAGAGGCTTTCCTTTGTCACCTTATCCTTCCTTCAGTTGTCCATAGAGCAGCATCTTTGGAATTCTGCTGTCCTCCATACAGACGTGTCCTGTCTATCAGAGCTGGCTTTTGATGAGTAAACACTCAATGCTGGGTAAGCCATACTCAGGACCTGTAGGTTGGACACTGTCTTGACATTTGCTGCTGCAGATCTTTTGCAAGCATCGTTCATGGAACTGTTCGAGTTGTTGGATGTGTCGGCGGTACACGGTCCACATATCACAACAGTAGAGGCAAGCACTCAGAACCACAGCTCTGTATGGCAACCTTTGTGTGCATTCTGATGCCATGGCCTTGCCACTGACTATTTGAGAATCTGCCAAAGACACAGCTGGCCTTTGAGATGTGCAACACCACTTCTGCATCTAGAGATCCATTGCTGTTTACAGTGCTACTCAAACAGCAGAACGTTGAAGGTTGGAACACGGCCTCGGTCTTACCAAGACTGATTGTAAGTCCAAAGCGTTGACAGGCCCTTGCAAAGTGATCTGTGATGCATTGAATGTCTTCATGAGAGTACGGTCAGTGCACAGTTATATACAAAGAGGAACTCTCTCAGAAGGGCATCAAATACTTTGGTTTTGGCCTGAAGTCGTCGAAGGTTAAAGAGATTGCCATCTGAACGTAACTGGATGTATACCCCCTTGTCAGTCCCGGAATGCATCAATCAGCATTGCTGCAAACAGAATTGAAAAGAGGGTGGGAGCTTAAACGCATCCCTGCTTCATTCCATTTTTCAGTGAGAATGGGTCAAGGATATCTCCATTTTCTTGCACCCTCGCCTGCATGCCATCATGAAATGAAACAATAAGTGAGATGAGTTTTCCGGGCAACCAAACTTGTGAAGGGTCTTCCACAGGCCGTCCGTTTGACGGTGTCAAATCCTTGGTGAGATCAAAAAACACCATGTAGAGTTCCTGATTCTGCTCACCACACTTCTCTTGTAGCTGGCGAACAGCAAATACCATGTCAGTTGTGCCCCTGCCTTCCCGAAACCTGCACTGTGGTTCATGGACGACAGTGTGCTATGTGGGTGATGAGTCTGTTCAAGATGACCCTGGCAAGAATCTCTCCCGCGATACACAAGAAGAAAATCCCACGATGATTGCCACAGGACGCTTTATCGCCCTTCCTCTTGTAGATGTGTACTGTGGAAGCGTCTTTGGAGTCTTGGGGCACTTCTCTCTTTTTCCATATGCGTTGCCATTACATAATCCTAAACATCATTTTTGTTTTCCAGGGGAAACAGGAGAGAATAAATCAAATACCATGCAGTTTTCCCGTTCTGGTTTCCTCTTTACCTTCATATTTATGGTGATTGTGCACACACACACACACACACACACACACACACACACACACACACACAATCGTGATCATTGACAAGTTTATTGGGGCTACTCGTAAGGAGGTTGTTCTCACTCAGGTTGGTACCATGACTAAACGGTTGTCAGTTAAGAGTTCAGGCGAAGGTGTTCCATGCAAGTCTGATCTTATCAATCAAAGAGAAACGGCAGAAGTGCAGTATCTCCACTGGTAGGTTGCCATATGATGGAACAGCCTCTCATACAGTAGGCTCTACATTCGTCTGTTGCTATTTCTGTTTCAGTTTAGCGCTAATGTCACTTTATTTGACAGCCAGATGTGTCATAACTAGTATAACATAAGCGGGGTACGGACAAAATCCCCCCGGAGATAATCCCCCCGGAGATAATCCCCCCCGGAGATATTCCCCCCAGTGTAATACAGATGTGGAGAAAATCCCCCCCCCCCCCTCCCCCGTGCACCTTCACATGATTGATCCAAGAAAATGTTTTGTGACTGAAGTGGTGTTATGTGTGCTTGTTTCGTCGATGCGAGGGCTTTTTGTGAAAGCACAACATTCAAGTCACAGTCAAAATGGCGGACATTTATTACAGTGAAAGTCATAAAACAATTATAGAATCAATTATTATTTTTATAATTTTAATTTCATTCTCTACCCCCCCCCCCCCAACCTCTGTGTGTGTGTGTGCGTGTGTGTGTGTGTGTGTGTGTGTGTGTGTGTGTGTGTGTGTGTGTGTGTGTGTGTGTGTGTGAGGGTGTAAACATAAATTTATTATATTTTGTGCCATGGCAACACCAATTTACAAAATATAGAGTCGCTGATAAAAGTGAAAAGATAGAAAAAAAAGAAGGCTTTTATAAGTCACAATTCACTGCTCTGTCTCTCTTCCCACCCCCTACTCTCTCTCTCTCTCTCTCTCTCTCTGTGCTAAACTTTGTCTAGAAGCGGATGCAATGGCCGAGAGCCCTGAGAGCTTCCTCCAGAGTCTTGACCCCGTCGCGATGCTGGGTACAGATCGCCTTCAGTCTGGTCTGGAGGTCTTTGGATGAATGCTTCACACGTTTTCTTGGCGGCTCTCCACGGGCATCCTGCAACAGAGAGGTACACACGAGAGCGTAGTCCTTTTGCAGTGCGTTGATTAGTGTCCATAGAGATGGGTGGTTGTGACCAACCAGGTTTGAGAAACCAAGATTCCAGGCTTCACATTGGTTGTTTGTACGATTTCCATCTCGCATCGTGGCCTCATGGACGTTCCACAGCCCAGGGGGAACAGTGGAGGTCTCCTTCGCACTCTCACTGGTGCCGGAGCATCATCATTGGCTGCTGGCAGCTGTACCTGACGAAAGGTGCCGCGAACATAGGTGGCATCGAAATACTCCAGCAGCTCTTCTGCACCATCAGGAGTGTTGTCGCGCAAGTATTCCATTCCAGTTGGTACGTCATCTACTGGAAGGAACGCAAGTGCAATAACATTCCGCAGAAAAGTTTCACATCGTCATTATTCTTGTACAGTTCTGTCATCCCAAGCTGCTGAATCCTTCTCCAAGTACTTTGAGTGAGGTGGAAGAAACATCCCTTCACCTCCACGTGCTCGCCCAATTTCGAATGAAGAGCTTGAATCACAGCCTTTTCATAGTCAACAAGGACTTGTGATGGATCGGGCATGAGTTGCAACTCATCACAACGATCCAGTATGGCTTGCAGCATCTGTTCATAGGTCTCCTGTGTTTTGTTTGGTAAAAGGGCATAAACACAGGAAACACACGTGTCTCCCACTGGTGCACGGATCACATAGAGCTGGCTGAAATGATCTGGTGCCATGGAAAAGTTGCCATCCATAAACCACTCATCAGCCCTGCAAGCTGTCTGAGCGTTCGGTCAGTGGCGAAGATGATCATCCGTTGTGGACCACTGTCAGAACCACTGTCGTGCATAAGAAATGGCTGAGGATCTGGTCCACCAGTAGTTCTCCATTCGTGGGGAATCTCAATCTCCCGTAGAGATGCTGGGTCCTTTGGAAGTGCTCCACGGCGTTGGTGGCGGATTGATCGCTTCAAAGTATCCATGCTGCCAAGACGTGCTTTCACTGGATCAGTAGTTTCAACCAGAGCACTGGCAAGTATCTGGGCTGGACGACCTCCAGATGCAGCTGACTGCTGGGATTGAGTTCGTATTTTCCCACGTAGTTTGACGATTTCCACGGCATGTGGGTCAGCTTCGTGAGAATGCATGGTGCTACTTGAATATCTTAATTGTTCAGATCTGTAGTTATAGCACCTTTTTACATGAAAGTCCTTTCCTCTGACTGCATTTTCAGCAGATCCGAGTCTTCTTTGTTGCCTTCTTGGTATAGAGAAATCCTTGGTAGGATATTTTTGCTCCCCCCTTGTTGCTTGTCACAATCTCCATTGTGCTTCCCAAAGACACATAGTGACAAGTGTCCAACAAGTGTGGCCGAAACTGAATTGGTTAAAACAACTGTGAAGTCAGTGAGTTGCCTTCAGATCTTGTTTTGTAAAGTTTGTGCTCAGGTGGGGGACTTGGTTTCAACAAGATTAAAGTGAGTGAGTGGGTGGGGTGGGGGGAATTTTCTCCGCATCTCTATTACAGGGGGGGGGGGGGGGGAATTTTCTCCTGGGGGATTATCCCCTGGGGGGAATTTTCTCCTACACCCAACATAAGCTTCCTGCTTTCATGGACCCTTCTCTTTGTTGTGAACAGTCTATAATGGTCACTCTAATGCTTGTTTACATTGAAGTTGTATTATTTCTCATTGTTTTGTAGCTTTTGCCATGGGGATGCAAACAACGCATTCTGTTGTTTGTGAGGCACCTTCATGCTCAAGGAAGACTTCGGAACCTTCCGGATACTTTTGCCAAATATTTCGCACACGTGTGCGCCAGAGAGAGAGAGAGAGAGAGAGAGAGAGAGAGAGAGAGAGTGTGTGTGTGTGTGTGTGTTGAGAAGCAGAAGACTAGGAATATATAAAGTGTACATATTGCCCATCTGTCTTTAACACAATGTGCTTGACAGGGGGTGGGAGAAGGGGCATACAAAGAAGTACAAGAAATGGTGAAATGGAACTGTATATAATGTATCTTGTGTACATGAAGTGAAAAAAGAAAAGAAAGAATCAAAGAGGAAGGTGAAAAGAATAGGTAAACAAAAGTGAGCAATTTTGTTTGCATCTAAAATTGTTTAAAGTGTTAAACAAGGAAACGAAATCAAAGAAAGCAGATCTATATCATGACAAATATTCTTCAACGGTTAAGAAAAACAAAAGAAAGCCCTTAATTCCATAACAAATACACCTGGAGGTTCCCATTCTTCCCATGAAACAAAAACTGCTCCTCAGTCCACACAAATACCGCTGGATTTTCCCACGCTACTCATGAAACTGATACCACTGAGTTTCCCCACGATCCCCATGAAACAAAGACATGCCCCTGTGACGTGACAATTGACAGCCACGCCATCCTTTACAACCCCCCCCCCCCCACCTCCCTTTGTACCCCCCCCCCCTTTTCCACACCTCACTTGCTCTCTCATTGTCTCACAAAATTAATGGCAATCAAGATTACACTTATCTACGTCAACTTTCCGCTTCCTCCTTCCCCCCTCCCTCACCTACCACCCACCCCAACCCCCAACCCCTCCCTCACGTTCCCCACAATCGCCGGGTGTTCCCTTTGAAACTCGCCGACGCCCGAGAAAACCCTCCACCGAAGTCCTTCGCTTATCTCGTGCGCCGGCGATCACGCCCTCCCCCTCCTTTCCCTTCCACCCCTACCCCTCACACCCTGGCCAGCGTGCGTCCCGCACGTGCATGATGCAATTATGTTAAGCGGCAAGATGACCAGTCCACTCACCTGTTTCAACGGTCGCTTTGTCAAGTAGCACGAAGGCTAAAAACATCTACGAGAAAGTGTTCTCGAACTTTCTTTGCAAGGCTTTACGCTGCAGGTAGGGGCAGAGGATCACCCCCCCCCCCCTTCTTGCTATCATCTCTCCCTTTCTTTGTCTGTAGTGACGTGATCGGCTGTCATGTGTTTGACAGCCTGTCAATCGAACGGGGACAACCCGTAATCGCTACGTGTCAATATCACTAACGGGCTAAAGCTCTACGGAACACTAATCTACGTATCCAAACGACTATTACCCGATATCACTACAGTGTCATTCGCAAGACGATTTCCCTTGAGAACTTGTACCTATGCAACTATTTATGATTACCACTACGATTTCCAGACACCGTCTTTATCGCTACGTCTCTATGTCACTCTGTATCACTACGATTAATAAAAAAAAAAGAAAACAAATTACGAAAGAATGTCTGTGCGCGCGTGTGTGTGCGTGCGTGCGCGTGTGTGTGTGTGTGTGTGCGCGCGCGCAATGTCTGTCAATTTCTCTCTCTCTCTCTCTCTCTCCTCTCTCTCTCTCTCTCTCTCTCTCTCTCTCTGTCACCATAATAGTATACGTAATACTGGTAAAATATTAGTTCAGCTCGCTCTCTCTCTCTCTCTCTCTCTCTCTCTCTCTCTCTTCTCTCCTTTTAATTTCTTTTTGCTATTGTTGGTATTGTTTTAAGCATGACAGATACACTTTCTTTCGACCATTCTCTCTCGTCCACCCCCATTTGTCATAACCTGCTGCAACAGCAGCCAAATAACTGACATTTACTATATAATGAACCCCCCCCTCTCTCTCTCTCTCTCTCTCTCTCTCTCTCTCTCCTTTTAATTTCTTTTTTTGCTATTGTTGGTATTGTTTTAAGGCATAACAGATACACATATATAAACTCTCTCTCTCTCTCTCTTCTCTCTCTCTCTCTCTCTCTCCCCTCTCTCTCTCTCTCTCTCTGTGAAGCGTGAATTCACAGAATTCATTTTCCGGCCGAAAATCAATTTTCATAGTATGAAAATCGATTTTCTGTGCAAATTACTTACCAATAGGCCCAATAATCAATAACCAGGTGCAAATTACGCCGGTAATCAATAACAGGCCCCAACAATCAATAATGGGCCGAAAATCAATTTTATGTGCAAATTATTTACCAAAATCAATGTAGGTATAAAATCAATAACGGTCCCGCTAATCGATTATCAGACGTAATTTGCACCTGGTTATTGATTATTGGGCCTATTGGTAAGTAATGTGCTTATTTAAAATTGATTGTCGGCCGGAAATGAATTGGGCCTATTGATCAATAATTTGCACATGAAATGAAAATAATTTTCATTCGATGAAATCGATTTTCGGATGGAAAGTGAATTTTTGCATTTCACGCTTCATCTCTCTCTCTCTCTCTCTCTCTCTCTCTCTCTCTCTCTCTCTCTCTCTCTCTCTCTCTCTCTCTCTCTCTCATTCCAAGTAAGTGTCACAGAGGTCTAAATTTAAAAGTAATGCCTAGGTGGTTTTTTTTTTCTTCTTCTTTGTTTGTTTGTTTGTTTTGTTTTGTTTTGTTCTGTTTTTGTTGCTCCTTTATAAAATTTTCTTGAATATCCCATGAAAATATCTAATGAGGAGAGAGGGAGAGAGGAGAGGAGAGAGAGAGAGAGAGGGAGCCTTCGCTTAGTCATGTAGCAATAGCACTACGTATTCAAACCCTCTACCTTGTTTTAGCACTACGAGAAGTAACGAAAGTAGCTAAAAAGCGACTGCCATCTGTCATAATGGACATTTCTGTTAGCTCTATGTAGATGGCAAAAAAGGAAAAAGAAGCGGGAAAGGCTGACTTGCGATCTCTGTTGGCTACTGTCCTTTGCACTTCGTGGCAGTAGCTCTACATACTTTCGTGTGTTTTGTTTTCTTTCTTTAGCACTACGTGGCAATAGCTCTAAAATGATGAAAATGGAGAAATGCAGCACTGGCAGCGCTGATTTGTATTGAACAGACTAGGCCTACTACTCATCATCAATTAAATACCGATACTGTTTGGCACAAACGCCTTCTGCCCACCTTGTTGAGAGAGAGAGAGAGAGAGGGGAGAGAGGGGAAGGAGAGAGAGGGGAGGGGGAGGGAGGGAGGGAGGGAGGGAGGGAGGGAGAGAGGGGAGAGAGGAGGAGAGAGAGGAGAGAGAGAGAGAGAGAGAGAGAGAGAGGAGAGAGAGAGAGAGAGTTCTTAGATTATCTCTTTCTGTCTCTTCGAATCTCTCTGTCTCCGCATCTCTCTGTCTCCGCATCTCTCTCTCTCTCTCTCTCTCTCTCTCTCTTCTCTCTCTCTCTCTCTCTCTCTCTCTCTCTCTCTGTCTGTTCTCTCTGTCTTTGTCTCTCTCTTTAATCTCTTTCTGTTCTCTCTTCTCTGTCTCTTTGTCGGTCGGTCGGTTTCTCTCTCTCTCTCTCTCTCTTTTCTCCCCTCTCTCTCCTCTCTTCTCTCTCTTCTCTCTCTCTCTCTCTCTTGTCGATTTCTGTATTTTGGTGATTTCAATTATCGTAATTTAATACAACTCGGAACTCTGAACATTTTTATTGTACTTTGGCCTTAGGTCAGGGCTCTTGGCCATAATGCGGAGGAGGGATGGAACTAGGAAAGAAAATGATTTACAAAAAATATATTTTGACGCACTATAACCATCCACATATACTCAGGGACTCAGGAATTTTAACGTAAGGTCCCCAACCCGTATGCTATGGAAAACACGTGTGTACTGACACATTAACTAAAGAACTGTAAATGAACAACAAATTAATGAGTAACAATGACTCCTGTCACCAAATACAGAGAAAAAACAAAGCAAAGAAAGGATCAATACAATCTTGTAACATTTAAATGTATTCGTCTCTTCTCTCGGGTTTAAAGCATTAAAATATGAATATTGCAACATATCTAGTCAGGATACAACTTTGGGTTTTGTAACAAGTATGACAATCCGGTCACGTACGGCCCGAGGACACGTACGGTACGGGGGACACGTACGGCACGGTAGGTAGGTGGTGGAACATAGACCTGGGGAATATGGAGGTGGGGGAACATAGACCTGGGGGGAATATGGAGGTGGAGGAACATAGACCTGGGGGGAATATGGAGGTGGGGGAACATAGACCTGGGGGAACATAGACCTGGGGGAATATGGAGGTGGGGGAAAAATAGACCTGGGGGGTTTTGGAGGTGGGGGAACATAGCCTGGGGGAATATGGAGGTGGGGGGAAAATAGACCTGGGGGATATGGAGGTGGGGGAACATAGACCCGGGGATATGGAGGTGGGGGAACAATAGACCTGGGGGGATATGGAGGTGGGGGAAAATAGACCTAGGGGAATATGGAGGTGGGGAACATAGACCTGGGGGAATATGGAGGTGGGGGAACATAGACCTGGGGGAACAAGACCCGGGGGGAAAATAGACATGGGGGGCATATGGCGCCTCCCAATGGGGACCAACTGACAATCCAGTAGTGATTGCGCTACACCATCCCATACAAACGGGCCGTTGTCACTATTTTTCTTTCTTTCTGCTGTAGAGCAAACGGCCCTAGCGATATAGACACGTGTTCTACAAACGCGAACATGAAAAAGCTTTTTCGGTACATTGGGCAATTGTAGTGATATTGACACGTAGTCTTAAAGGGTCGTATGGTTTACACGTAGATCTATTGGTCGTAGGGCTAATAACTGGTAGTGCTTTGGATAGTAGTGATTGCGCTACGCACCCAATCGAACGAACAGGCATCAGAAACCTGATGAACAGCTTAACAGACTGAAAAGGAGAAATTGACTGCCAATACTTTACTGCTCCACAGAAGGCTTAAGACTGATCACACACAACCAGTGAAACAAGGAATACAGGTGCAGATAAAAAGAAAATGAAGATCCTCCTCTCTTACTCTGATATCCTGTGTAAGATTTCACTGGTCACCCAGAAGAACTGTGACACTATGTTTCTAAATTGTTGAGACCATCCACCGCTTGTCTGTATGCCATGTATTTTAACAGTATAAATTTATGCCACTATTTTGTTACATCTATCAAGATGATGAATGAGTAATCTATTGTAATAGTTTGTTCGCCACAACTTGGTAAAAGCTGTTAAGATGCTTGATTAAAAACATTCTATGTTAACAATATGACTTTTTGCAGTATTCAATACTGTCTGTTAACATGATCACTGAATTGTAAATTCTGAACAGGAAAAGCAATATGCCTGTACTGGATGAAAACTGTTCAGTTTATTTGCAAATACTGTCGATTGTCATAATGCTTTGTAGTAGGTGACTATAAGTCTAATCTACATGTGTACTGGGGCTAAATGTGTTCCAAGCTATTTCAACTTAATTTGTAAGAAACATTGAAGTGTTGTTTGACTTCAGATGCTTAACTTGTATTATGGTCTTGTTAAAATTCACTCAAAATCTGAAAGATTAGACTAAGTATGCTAGTCTAATCCTTTGTCAACTGAGACCTCACACATTTACTGAAAGCCATAGGGCAAGTGTCAGAACTCGACAAACCAGACTCTCAGCTTCTTAACTACAAACCAGGTTCTGTTTTTTTTTTTTTTTTTTTTTTTTTTTTTTTTCTGAGCAGAGCCTGGGTTCATACCTACCGTAGGTGTGCCTGTTACCGGTCCGGCTGAGACAGCACCCCGAGATCTGCCTACCTATGGAGAAGGTGGACCAATCACCAGCAACTAGAGAGAGAGAGATCAACACTCCTCTCCAACATCAGATAAGTTCCGAAATCCCAAGCGGACTCCAACTCAGCTCATCCAGAACTTTCCCTTTCTTAATGTGAGATAAAGTGGGGGGAAAGTCAGCTGGAACTAAATTTTTTGTGAAATTGCTTTGAATGTTTCAATCATGTATACACAGTGTAGTAGATTTATGAAAGTACTTTTAACTTGTGTCAGTTCTTTGTTGTCGATTTGTCAACCTCGGTGTAATTTTCAGTGGAGGAAGGGGACTAGCGCACAGCCCAAACACACTACAGTTGCTTACAATCTCATTCATATATCATGCATTCGTCACATCAAACCACTAGAAAGTCTATAACTTTACTTACATGATCATAGAAAGAAATCAATGCTATAGAATCAAAACGAATAAAAACATTCTCTCTTTCCTTGAACTTCACAAAATCATTTATCTAAAACATCATTAACTAACCCGGGTATAAATAGATTTCTACTTTCCCTGGCCAGGTGATTTTAAAACTATTAACGAATCACGTCTTTTCTTTTCTTTTCTTTTTCTTTTCACGTCACTTTACAACACGACACAACTGCCGGCACTGGTGTTGGTCTGATGGCGCCTGGTCAGGTGAGACTGTTGGCGTTGGTCTGTGGTTCTGCTTGGCGAAAGTGACGCTGCCAGGTATGGGGGTCGAACCCCCCGGGTTTGGGTTTGAACAGTGACTATCCAACATCGATCTGTTTCTCCTTTTTTTCTTCCTGCATTAACGCATTGCACTCTCTCTCTCTCTCTCTCTTCTAGGGCTGCTCTTATCAAATGGACATGGTTGCTTTTCTTTTCGTTTTTTTTCTTTTCTTTCTTTTCTTCTTCATAAATTAGCAACTCTTTCTCTCTCTCCACATCTCTCCTCAGTCCTTCCTCTGCAGACTATCTCATGCTAAACTCTCAACTTGGTTCTCTTTTCTCCTCATCTCTCTCTCTCTCTGCCCTTCTCTCCTGCAGAGCTCCACTCAGAACCTCTCTCTCCCTCTCTCTCTCTATTCGTTCTTCCCCTCGTTCTCTCCTCTCTTCATCTCTCTGCCTTTTTCCCCGTGCAGAAGGGCTACCACCCAAACCTCCTCATCTCTCTTCTCTGTTCGTTCTCATCTCCCTGCCCCTTTCCCATAGGCGAGAGCCTACTCTCCCCGAGCTTCTCCCTCTCCTCTCTGTCTGTTCGTTTTCTCCCTCCTCTTCTCACTCCCCACATTCCTTTATGCTCTAACCCCGTGTCCAAGGGCCAGTACCATTGGTCAGTATTTTTACCCTTGATCCCGAAGTTGTCTCCCTTATTCCATTGGACGTTCAAATCATGGACAGTCCCGTCTACACGCCTTACTCTCTGTGGTGGTCAATTGGTCATTTAATTGATTAGCTAGATTTCACCCCACCCACACTACCTTCCCTACTTCACTGGCGCGGTGTGGCTTAAGTGGTGGACACTGGTCAATCTAAATTGGCCAGCTGAGTCTGGGTAGGCACCACGACGTCCGAGTAACAATGACGTTGGTTCCACAAAGTGGCTAGATGAGCTTGAGCTCGGCTCTGCGACTCGTCTCGCTAGACATCGAGGCGTCGGTCAAAGCTGCTTAGCCCGTATAGCCGGACAGACCGTCTTCCTGAAGCCTCTCGCTAAGCTTAATTGGCCGGACCCGACCTATGGGCCCGTCTTTCTGACGCCTAGAATGTTTGAGTTTGGACTTAGGTCCGAACAAATTGGCTGGCGACACCCCAAGTTAGGTTGTTTCCCCCAAGTTAGGTTGTTGTCCCCAAGTTAGGTTGTTCATTTTTTTTGTCCGTGACAATTTCCCCTTGCAAAAGACCATGCTCCGCATTGTCTCAAAACAACGGTACAAAAAAGACAACAACCGAATTTGCTGACACACAGCTACACGCGCAAAGTTTGGAAAATACTTTAAACCAACGGTTTATAAATTATTAAAGTATACAATTAGTGAATACCACTCCAATGGAGTTATCGTTGACGTGCGCGCTTGCGTTTATTTCAATTCATTTTATAACGACCTCTGTGCGACTTATGCAATTCCCCTACCTGCGGATTTGCCATCTCTCCTTTTCACAATTCTTATGAAAAGCACAATATAATATGATCGCGATCCAATGACACTTCACTGAGGAATCTCCATCCTCGCTTATTGCAAATAATGCATCACTACACAAGCGACTGTATGCTCCAAGTATAATACATCCACATGAACAAGTCTCACAAAGAAAATATGAACAAGTCTCACACAAAAAAAAATATGAACCATAGCCAATGGGAATGAACCCATATCCAATCAACATAACTGGAATCAACACATATTATCAACAAAGCACCCTGGATATGACTGACTTCCTCTGAGTTGCAGCTTGCTAGACTACACGACTTAAATAGTCAGCTCCGACATTTCTGTCGACGGGAATGTACTGCACTCGGTACTGTAGGGCTGCAGTGCCATTGCCAACGCAGCACTCTGCTGTTTTTCAACTGCGCCTCCTGCAGGAATTTGAGTGGTTGATGATCCGTCTCGATCACGAACTCTTTCCCATACAAGTATTTGTGGAACTTCTGCACGGCCCACACGACCGCTAAACACTCCTTCTCCACCGTTGCGTACCCTTCTTCACACTTTGTCAACTTCCTGCTAGCGTATCTCACAGGAAACTCGACTCCTTCATGCTCCTGCAACAATACTGCACCTATCCACCACCTGATGCATCTGTCGCAACAAAATGGTTTGGACATATCTGGTAGCTTCAAGATGGGACGAGGGAACCTAGTCTCTCCAACACCGTCTGCAGTGCTTGCTCTGCAGCGTCTGACCATTCGACCACTGCCGGTTTCCCTGCCTTGACCAAATCACTGAGAGGACTCGTGATTGCTGCGAAATTGGAACAAACTCCCTATAGAACCCAATAAAACCTAGCAGACTCCTGACTTCTGTTTTGGTCTTTGGCCTCTCTGAATTCATCATCTTCTCCACCTTTCCTCTTTCCGGCTGCTTTGTGTCGCTTCCGACAACAAAACCTAGGAACTCCAGGCTTGGAAAGCCAACTGGCACTTTGTTGGTCTGGCTGTGAGATTGGCTTGTCTCAACCTCTCCAAGACTGCTCCTAGCTGCCTCATATGCTCCTCCATGTCTCGGATGCTATCAGATGTCATCCATGAAATTCACGACACCTTCCAATCCCGTCAATAGCTTCCTCATCATTCGAGAAAAGACCGCAGGTGCGTTGACCATCCCAAAAGGGAGTACTCGCCACTGGTATAGCCCCATAGGAGTGGAAAATGCTGTGACTTCCTTTGAGTCCTCACTCAAGGCTATTTGCAGTAACCCTTGCTCAGATCGATCCTGGTGAAATACTGGCTCTTGCTTGTGGCGATCTGAGCGAACAGGTCTTCCATGTTGGGTATGACCTCTGCATCGACCTTGGTGACACTGTTCAGACGTCTATAGTCGACACAGAATCGATGCTCACCTGACTTTTTCCTCACTAAGACGACGGGTGCACTATATGATGATTTGGACGGTTCAATCACCCCAAGGTCCAACATCTTTTCTACTCCTCCTCGATCACTTGCTTGGTGGCATATGGGATCGGGTAGGCTTTCACATGTACGGGTTTCTGTGATGTTAACTCCACCGTACATGTCTCTAGGTTGTCCTGCCTGGTTTATCAGTCAGGGACGCCCTATACTGTTCTAGGAGCCCACTAACTTCCTCTGTCTCCTACTGTCTAGCCTTCATACAGTGACACATCCCTGTATTGACTCTTCTCCTGGAAACTCAGGCAACAAAATCTCCCTTCTTCTGTGGGTCTCCTTCACCTCCATCTATGATTGCTGCTGCGCCTATGTGCTGAGTCTCACGCTGAATATATTTGCGGAGTAGATTTGCATGGAAAAGTTTTGATTTCCCATTCACATCGATTCGGTAGTCCTGATCTACCTTTTCAGTGATGGTGAAGGGTCCCTTTCCAATGCATCAGCAGCTTGTTGTGATCGTGGGAAGCAGTAAAAGGATTGATCTCCACCTTGAGGAATTGCTTCCTCACCTCCTGTCATACTGCTTCTTCTGGACGACCCTAGCCTCCTGCAAACTCTCCCTTGCGACCTTACATGTCTCCTCGAGCCTATTGCGTAAGTCTACCACATACTGATATGTGGTTTTGACTTCTTCGGACTCTGTTCTCCGGACACAGCTCTTTGAGAATGCACACCGGTCCCCGAACTGTCCGCCCATACAGCAGCTCAAATGGCGAAAAGCCTGTGCTTTCCTGAGGGGCTTCTCTGTAGGCAAACAGTGCGTGGAATGTAGCGGTCCCAATCTGCGGGCCCTTTTCCTCACAGAGCTTCTTTAAGATGCCCTTCAGCACACCGTTGAATCTTTCCACAAGCCATTGCATTGTGGATGGTATGGGGTTGTGAGCAGCTGTGTGATCCCTTGCAGCCTGTTGACCTCCCTCATCACGCCTGAGGTGAACTGTGCCCCCCTGTCACTGAGAATTTGTGCTGGCACACCCACGCGAGAGAAGATGTCTACCAGCCCTTCAGCGAACCTGTTGCGTATCTCGCCTTTCAATGAAACCGCTTCTGGGTATCTGGTCGCGTAGTCCACAAGTGTCAACACATACCTGTCCCCACCTTTGGAACGGGCGCGTTTGGGCCAATCAGGTCAACGGCCACTCCCCTGAACGGTGTGTCAATTAAAGGGGGATGCTTAAGAGGCGCCTTCCTCTTCACCCCTCTTGTGGCTGACCTTTGACACACATCACATGACATGCAGAACCGCTTTATGTCTGCCATTGCTCCTGGCCAATGAAAGCATCAAAGACTCGGTTAGCTGTTTTGCTGGTACCAAATGACCGCCATGGGGCGACTCGTGACCCATGACATGACAGTGTCACGATAACCTGCTGGTACCTCTAACTGAGTGGTCACCTACCTGTCTTCCCCTTGGTGAACACTCGGTACAACAGCCCGCCTTTCACAAGAAATTCTGTCTCACCCCTCTAACTCCTGTTTCTCTCCACCTCTTGCCAACTCCCAAGACTTCACGAGCGAAGGGTTTGTTCCTGTGCAGCCCTAAACTCATCAGGCGAAACGTTCTATGCCCGACTTCCTCCCTGGAACAACTAACGGTTTAACAACCTTTTCCTCCTTCTTGTCCGTGTCTGAACTGCTGCCCCTGTACAGTCAAAAACTCAGGATCCCCTGGACCCTTTTGCACCTGGAATATTTCCAATGATCAAATCGTGAAGGGGTTTCTCCATCACCAACGCAGACAACTCGCCTGAGAAGTAAGGGGAAACGTACTTCTATCTTAGCAACTGGAAACTCCCTCACAGTCCCATCGATTAGATTTACAGGTTGGATTTGCCCTGTCAAATCCCCTTTATCGACCAGCGTTGTCCGTACTAACCGCATGAACAACCAGTGTCTCGTAACACTTTCACCCTTGCTGGCCAATCCACCCTTCTTCCACTGGTAACAAACCCAATCAGCCTAGTGCCCTCCATCCCTGACACTGATGCTGTCCAGTGTAGCTATAAGCTGACCCCCCCCTCTTCAGACTGAATCCCTTTTGATTCCACTGCGGTCGTTTCCCTTGACGCCCCTTATCCACCTCTTGCAAGGCTGCTGCCTTCGGGAAACCTATGCGACAATCCCTCGCCACATGTCCCTTCTTGTGACAAATGAACAACTAATTTCCCTTTCCCCTTCCTTCTGCCCCACCACTGGGTTTGCAGACTTTGCAGAAAAACTCTCCTAGTCTCCTTGCACTCTTCTCACCTGTGCCTAGCACTGTTTCTCCTGCACCTTCATGCCCAAACTTTGCTTCTATACCCCTCTGCGAACTTCAACAACTCCCCTGCTGTCTCTGGCTGTCTCTCTTTCAAATGTATGGTTAACTCAGGGCCGCACTGACAAAATCTGTTCTTTCATAACTAGCTCTTTCAATTCGGCGAACCCCTTTTTCGTACCACTCAACTCTAACATTTCTCAAATATTTGATCTAGACGTGCCCCCAAAACTGAGTGTCTTTTCCCCCTGCTTGCATTAGCTGAACAAAATTTCTTTCTGAATCTTCCTCTGTGAGGTCAAAACCCCTTCATTAAAGACTCCTTCACAGCACCAAAATCAGACTGTTGTTCTGCTGGTAACGCAGTGAAATCTGCAACGCCTTACCAGTCAATAGCGCTGACAAAATGACTGCCCACTCTTCTGGAGGCCAACCCTGGACTGGTCGAAAAACTTTTCGAAACGATGTGTATGCATCAATCGAATCGGTCCCTTCCGAGAATTTTGGGCAACTTGGGTCGGGGGGCATAGTGCGCACGGAGTCACTGGAAAGTGAGCTACCATCCTCGGTGGTCTCCCTTTTTTATTCTCACTTTCTCCAACTCTAATTGAACCTTTAATCTTTCTGTTCTTCCCTAGCCTGATTATCATTAGCTGAATCCTTAATCTTTCTGTTTCCTGCGTAAATCTTTCTGTTTCCTGCGTTGCGCTAGCTTTCATTCTTTCCTGCTCTGGGTATTTCTACTGCGACGCGTCGTCTCTCCCCCGCGTTCATCTCTTTCCTCTTTTGTTGGTTTTTTAACGAATGCACGCAACTCATCTCCTGAGTAACCCAGATCACGAGCGACGCTCACGAGTTGTTCAATAGGGGTGTTCTTTTTTTCCGCCTTATATCTTCTCTTTTTTTTTTTTTTTGAACAAGATTATTATAACTACGACAGCCAAACTGGCGGTTACCGACACGAGTGACGTAATGCACAATCCCATGAATGATAATATTAGCTTGGGACAACGTGTTAGTTTTTATAAGAGCCCAGCGCCTGACCCCAACTATGAGAGCGAATTATAGGAAATCTGTGCGAAATGAGTACTCTGGGGCAAAATGCCAAGCCTAGTATTAACTATCTTGGGAAACAATGCCAAGCCTAGTATTTTAACTATCTTGGGAACATGCAGTAAGACAACCCCTTGTCTTAGGTTACAACACTTGAATCCCACCCCGCTTCCCCTCTGAGAAGTTGAACAAATTTTAATAAATGGGCCAGAATATCCTGGCGGCTCGCCAATAAATTGTCAACCTCGGTGTAATGTCAGTGGAGGGGAAAGGGCTAGCGCACAGCCCAAACACACTCACAGCTTGCTTACATCTCCATTCATATATCATGCATTCGTCACATCAAACCACTAGTAAAATCTATAAACTTTACTATACATGATCATAGAAAGAACATCAATGCATATAGAATCAAAACAGAATAAAACATTCTCTCTTTCCTTGAACTTCACAAAATCATTTTTCTAAACATCATTAACTAACCCGGGTATTTAAAAAGATTTCTACTTTACCTGGCCAGGTGATCTAACTATTCACGAATCACTGTCTTTTCTTTTCTTTTCTTTTTTTTTTTCACTGTCACTTTCACAACACGACACAACTGCCGGCATGGTGTTGGTCTGATGGCGCCTGGTCAGGTGAGACTGTTGGGTTGGTCTGGTGGTTCTGCTTGGCGAAGTGACGCTGCCAGGTATGAGGTCGAACCCCCGGTTAGGGTAGAACAGTGATATCAACATCGATCTTTCTCCTTTCTTTCTTCCTGCAATTAACGCATTGCACTCTCTCTCTCTCTCTCTCTCTCTAGTCTGCTCTTATCAATGGACATGGTTGCTTTTTTTTTCTTTTTTTTTTTTTTCTTTCTTTTCTTCTTCATAAATTAGCAACTCTTTCTCTCTCTCCACATCTCTCCTCAGTCCTTCCTCTGCGACTATCTCATGCTAATCTCTCAACTTGGTTCTCTTCTCTCCTCATCTCTCTCTCTCTCTGCCTTCTCTCCTGCAGAGCTCCCCTCAGAACCTCTCTCTCCCTCTCTCTCTCTATTCGTTTTCCCTCGTTCTTCCTCTCTTCATCTCTCTGCCTTTTTCCCTCGTGCAGAGACTACACCCAAAAACCCCCTCATCTCTCTGTCTCGTTCGTTCTCATCCCCTGCCTTCCTATAGGCGAGAGCCTACCCCCCCGAGCTTTCCCTCTCTCTCTCTGTCTGTTCGTTTTCCTCCTCTCTCTCCTTTACTCACACATTCCTTTATGCTCTAACCCCGTGTCCAAGGGCCAGTACCATTGGTCGTATTTTTTACCTTGATCCCCGAAGTTGTCTCCCTCTAATTCCATTGGACGTTCAAAAACATGACCGTCCCCTCTACACGCCTTACTCTCTGTGGTGGTCAATTGGTCATTTAATTGTTAGCTAGATTTCACCCCCCCACACTACCTTCCCTACTTCACTGGCGCGGTGTGGCTTAAGTTGGTGGACACTGGTCAATCTAAATTGGCCAGCTGAGTCTGGGTAGGGCACCAAAGACGTCCGAGTAAAAAATGACGTTGGTTCCACAAAGTGGCTAGATGAGCTTGAGCTCGGCTCTGCGACTCGTCTCGCTAGACATCGAGGCGTCGGTCAAAGCTGCTTAGCCCGTTATAGCGGACAGACCGTCTTCCTGAAGCCTCTCCGCTAAGCTTAATTGGCCGGACCCGACCTATGGGCCCGTCTTTCTGACGCCCAGAATGTTTGAGTTTGGACTTAGGTCGAACAAATTGGCTGGGCGACACCCAAGTTAGGTTGTTTCCCCCAAGTTAGGTTGTTTCCCCAAGTTAGGTTGTTTCATTTTTTTGTCCGTGACACGATTCAAAATTGGATGTTTGAATTGAACTCATCTCTCGTTCTGTCTCTCGGAGCTACAGCACTTTTAAGTGTACAAGCCAAAAGGGGTTTTATCCTTGAGCCACTATTAAGTTTCTTTAACAGTCCAAAGAAAAATAAACATTTCTTTCTATGACGAGTACCGGGAAAATTGCTCCTTCCGTGATTAGTAAAGAGAGGCGGAGGTGAAATTCCAATGTAGATCTAATGAGAAAACACTACAAGTCTTTCCCTAGGGATAACATCAACCCACACCCAACCCTTGTCACAGCCCCTAACTCCACACCAATACTTCTAGAGGTTCCCATTCTCTCCATGAAACAAAAACATGTCCTTAACTCCATACTAGTGCTGCTGGAAGTTCCCATTCTCTCCAAGAAACAAAGACATGCTCCTAACCCACGCTAACATAGCAAGAGATTCCCACTCTCCCCATGAAACAAAGACACTGTAACTCCACACTAATAAAGCTTAAGATTCCCGTTCTCCCCATGAAACAAAGACAGGACCTGACTCCACACTAGTATCACTGGAGGCTCCCATCCTCCCCATGAAACAAAGACAGGAGCTGACTCCACACTGATAAATATCTCTGGAGGTTCCAACTCTCCCCCTGAAACAAAGACAGGAGCTGACTCCACGCTGATAAATATCTCTGGAGGTTCCAACTCTCCATGAAACAAAGACAGGAGCTGACTCCACACTGATGAATATCTCTGGAGGTTCCAACTCTCCCCATGAAAACAAAGACAGGAGCTGACTCCACACTGATAAATATCTCTGGAGGTTCCCACTCTCCCCGTGAAACAAAGACAGTACCTGACTCCACACAAATGCGTATCTCTGGAGGTCCCAACTCTCCCCGTGAAACAAAGAGATGACCTGATTCCACAGGAATAAGTACCTCTGGAGGTTCCCACTCTCCCCGTGAACAAAGACAGTACCTAACTCCACACCAATACGTATCTCTGGATGTCCCAACTCTCCCCGTGAAACAAAGAGATGACCTGATTCCACAGGAATAAGTACCTCTGGAGGTTCTCACTCTCCCCGTGAAACAAAGACTGGACATAAGTCCACACTAATAAATATCTTTCGAGTTTCCCACTCTCCCTGTGAAACAAAGACAGGACCTAACTCTACACTAGTATCACTGGAGACTTCCATCCTCCCATGAAACAAAGACAGGAGCTGACTCCACACTGATAAATATCTCTGGAGGTTCCAACTCTCCCCATGAAACAAAGACAGGAGCTGACTCCACACTGATAAATGTCTCTGGAGGTTCCAACTCTCCCCATGAAACAAAGACAGGACCTGACTCCACACTTGTGTCAGTTGAGGTTCCTCCCTCTCCCCATGAAAAAGAGAATGGATCTAACTCTACACTAGTATCACTGGAGGCTCCCATCCTCCTCATGAAACAAAGACAGGGGCTGACTCCACACTGATAAATATCTCTGGAGGTTCAACTCTCCCCATGAAACAAAGACAGGAGCTGACTCCACACTGATAAATATCTCTTGAGGTTCCAACTCTCCCCATGAAACAAAGACAGGAACTGACTCCACACAGATGAATATCTCTGGAGGTTCCAACTCTCCCATGAAACAAAGACAGGAGCTGACTCCACACTGATAAATATCTCTGGAGGTTCCCACTCTCCCCGTGAAACAAAGACAGTACCTGACTCCACACAAATGCGTATCTCTGGAGGTCCCAACTCTCCCCGTGAAACAAAGAGATGACCTGATTCCACAGGAATAAGTACCTCTGGAGGTTCCCACTCTCCCGTGAAACAAAGACAGTACCTGACTCCACACCAATACGTATCTCTGGATGTCCCAACTCTCCCCGTGAAACAAAGAGATGACCTGATTCTACAGGAATAAGTACCTCTGGAGGTTCTCACTCTCCCCGTGAAACAAAGACTGGACATAAGTCCACACTAATAAATATCTTTCGAGTTTCCCACTCTCCCTGTGAAACAAAGACAGGACCTAACTCTACAATAGTATCACTGGAGACTTCCATCCTCCCCATGAAACAAA
>CM031605.1:39955568-39964939 GCA_018398815.1 Conus ventricosus
GTAAGCTTACTTAGGAGATACGACTGCTCTTTTTCTTTGTTTCCTTTTTTTCCCCCTCTGCCAAGCCTAAGCGCGCTCGTAGCTAATTCAAAGCAGTCAAACAGTAAATGATGTGGAAAACTCTTTTAATCTACTGAAGAACTGTTCGATTGAAATGAAACGACCAAGAAATGTCGCCTTGCCCACACTGAAAGGATTCTGCGTTCCGTGATTGATCGATGGTAGGGGACGTTGCAGTTCACCCGTTAATTTAAGACGAACGAGCAAGCGCGCAAGCACACACACACACATGCACACGCAGAGGTCAACAGAAGTGTGGTCAGTCAGTCTGCTGAAATTATCAACTGAAGACCATTTGGTTTAACTGACAGTGGGAAGACCCCTCACCCCCACCCCCCACCCCACCCCAAAAAAAAAAAAACCAAAAAAAAACCGCAATATTAGCCGTTTGTTGCCGAATGACCCAACAGTGAGCGTGATTAACAACTCGGTATGCATCTTGAATCAATTTAATGATTACATGAAAAGAAAGTAAACAAAGGAAAGTAGTCGATATAACTGTAACGTGAAAACGGTGTGTTCGGTTTTTTTTTTCAAATGAGCATAATTTTTTTCACAGAGTAGCCACCAAATGCCAAAAGTTTCTTTTCGTTCTTTTTATTTATTTATTCTTTTTTTCTTCATTTATTTTGTAACAACGGTTTTCTTAATCTAAAATAACTGCTGATACTTATGATGATCAAAACAGCCTGCTTTGTTTTGGGTAAAATCGGAAATGAAATGAGGTAGGGAACAGTAAACGATAAACAGTAAACAAGTGGGGTATGTTTTGCTCCCATAAGGAAACCTAACACAGAGTAACTTTTATTCAAGACTGGCACAGCCTTTTAAACCTGAATAAAGCCAGACAAATACATAGACGAAACATCTAATAGTGGGGGAAAAAACAAGCGCAGGCCAACAACTGAACTGTCTGGCAAAGATTTGGACTTGAGGGGAGGGGAGGGGAGTTTGAAGATGGAGAAACTGGGAAAATGAAATTAAAAAAAAAAAAAAAAAAAGTAGTAGTAGTTTTGTGTATGTAAGGCAGGAAATAACCAGCCATCCACAGTCGGTGAGCTGTAACTTCTCTTTCCGGGAAGGGGTGGGGTGGGGGGGGGGGGTGTTCTCTTTTTGTATTCTTCATGCGATTTATAAACTTTAAACTGTCAGTTGTTTTCATATAAGTAATGTAATATTTGTGTTACTGTAGCCGCCAGGTAAATTATTTGTGTATTCGGAAATGAACACAACCAGCCGTGTCTCCCTGATGAGTCCCGATCCAGCGGGCGAAAGGCCTCGGAGCAGGCAATACAAATATATCTGCCTTCAAAAGGGATTGCGATGGTTCCCTTATGCAGCTAGAGAAGAGTTTTCATATCTATAACATTTTTTTTAATTTTTTTAAATTTCATTTTCCCAGTTTCTCCATCTTCAAACTCCCCTCTCCCCTCCCCTCAAGTCCAAATCTTTGCCAGACAGTTCAGTTGTTGGCCTGCGCTTGTTTTTCCCCCACTATTAGATTGTTCGTCTATGTATTTGTCTGACTTTATTCAAGTTTAAAAGGCTGTGCCAGTCTTGAATAAAAGTTACTCTGGTTAGGTTTCCTTATGGGAGCAAAACATACCCCACTTGTTTACTGTTTATTTGTGTATTGTCATTTTGCAGAGCACACTATAAGCGTTCAGCTTGTTGCTGCTCACTTTGTATTGTGTAAACATTGTACGTACCTGTGATTAAAGATTTGTTTAAACCAATAAAAAAAAAGTTGCGCGCAAGTGGGAGAAGCCCGATTCTGGTGCGGGCAGTTTTGAGTCAGGAAGACAGGCGTGAGAGAAGCACGAGTAAAGCGGCTGACACACGAGCCTCCCCGCCCGTACGCTTCGGAAGTACCGGTCGAACTCGATCCCAAACGTAGCGTCTGTCATAGTAAACGTACATCTTAAACGGACTTCGGCAACCAGTTGAACCCGACTGTTCGAGATACACCGTGATCTATTCGAAACGGACAGTTAGTATCCTCCAACCAATCAACGTTCAGCTTTGAGCCAACACCTATGACAGAGGAAAATTGGCGTCGTCCAGCAAGGCGGTCAGACTGTCCGATTCGGAGACCAAACATTTGATTGAATCGTACCAAGGCCATGATGTGCTTTGGAATGTCAACTCATCAAATTATAAGAATCTAAATATTCGAGAAAAAGCTTCGTATTCAATTGTGCAGTCCTTTGAAGCGGCATGTGGGATCAAACTCGAAGGTTTTAAAACTATCGTGAAGCACTCCGTCCGTTCGACACTGACTGGTCGGACCGCACATGTACGTTTACTATGACGGAATATGTCCGAGGAAGTTCTTGCTTTTTTTTTTAACTGTAAAGATATTGCAACTTGCAAAAAAACAAACAAACAAAACAACAACAACAACAACAAAACAAACAAAAAAACAACCAAACAAACAAAAAAAGAGGAAAAAGAGAAAAGGAAAAACGGAAGAAAGAAAGGAAAGCTTTTTTAAAACTGTTTGTTAGTCTCAAAGTGACGTGACATGCGAGCGGAAATTGAAACAATCTTAAAAATGAGTGCCCTAAACATCAGGGACAAACAAATTACAAGACAAAACACATAATTAATGTTTGTCCCTACTGTTTGGGGGGCTCGCTAACAATTCATTTGAAAATTTATTACTCTTGGTGGCCGGGATGATGATGATGATAGTGGTGATAATGATGAAAGAGGAGGAGAAGGAATAATGATAATAATAATATCGTTATCATTGTTATTACTTTTGTCATTAGTAGGCTACCATTAAAATGCTCCCAGCCTTTCCAGAAGATGGTTATGATGAAGAGAGAGAGAGAGAGAGAGAGAGCTGAGCGCTGTTGGTGAACAACGGGATCTCTCGGGAGGTTTCAGCCAATAGATCACCACCACTCCTCTGCACGAAAAGCCGGTGACCTATGAGACACGCAGACTGGCACCGTCCAATAGCGTCGAAGGAAGTCCGCTGCCGCCCTGTCTGTTAAGTTGACCTCTACGACCGTGCAGCGACAATGGCCGGCCTGCTGGTGGTGGTGTGTCAGCCTCGGGGCGGCACCACAGGTCTTGGTGCTCCGCCAGCATTGGATGGGCCGTCCGTCTGCCCTGGACCTGAACGGGCGCCGCTTTCCTTGGGCTGGCTGTCGTCCAATCAGAATGCAGCGCTCAGCTCCCACCACACGCACCCCCTCTCTCTCTCCTGATTTTATCATCATCAGCAGCAGCAGCAGCAGCAGCATCTTCATCATCATCATCATCATCTGGAAAGGCTAGGAGTATTTTAATGATACTAATGATAAAAGTAATGACAATGATAAAGAGATTATTATTATCATCATTCCTCCTCTTCTTCTCCTCCTCCTATCATTACTCCAATAATTATTATCATTATCACCCAATTCATCATCATCACGGCCACCAATAGTAATACAGTGTCAAATGAATTGTTAGTGAGTCCCCCAGACAACAGGGACAAACAAATGAAAATATTTACTGTAAGGTTAAACATACTGTTGTACTGACAGTACTGTGTGCATACATGCATACACACACACACACACACACACACACACACACACACACACACACACGCATGCGCACGGACGCGCGCGCGCGCGTGCACACACAACACACACACACACACACACACACACACACACACACACACACACACACACACACACAGATTTTCCTCCGCAGTGCCGCAACTGGAAACCAGCTGATCTTGCGGGCTAGAAAGGAAAAGATGAGGAGGGAATGGAGAGGAGTGCTTCTGCATGCCACAGGACCGTGATTTGAGAGAAATAAGATCAGATGACAGTTCAAAACCGTTTCGTATCGTTGCCGATTATCTGTGCAAGAAGGTGCAGTTCTAAACGTCTGTCACTGTGTTGAGGTTTGCACTAACTACTAAAAAAATAAATCTGCAGACAATAAACAATTCATCCCAAGAGTTACAAATCAAATACAGTTAACTAGACAGGTAAATAAATACGTAAATAAATAAAAACATAAATGAACATAAAAATCAATGAAATAAAAAAATAAACACACAGGCGCGTGTGTGTGCGCGCGCGCGCGCGCGCGCACACACACACACACCACAACACACACACACACACACACACACACACACACACACGCAGCCACACACAGTGCACGCACACACACACAACCACAGAAAATGTAACACTGTGTATGCCTGGTTTGTTTCTTGCCCCTTCTACCGCCCACCTGATTACGGCAATTTTAGACATTTGCGCTTTGGATTTCAAATCTGTTTTGTTGTTGTTGTTGTTGTTGTTCTTCTTCTTCTTCTCCTTCTTCTCCTCCTCCTCCTCCTCCTCCTCCTCCTCTTCTTCTTCTTCTTTTTCTCTTCCACCTCCTGCTCCTCTTTCAGCTCTTCATCCTCTTTCTGTCCTCTCTTCTTCCTGCTTCCCTATACCCGAGCGAAAGGTGTCTGTTGGCTTCGTCAGAAAGCACGTCCACTGGTCAGCCCCAAATCCACAGCGTAAGGGGTCTGTTGGCTTCGCCAGAAAGCTCGTCCACTGGTCAGCCCCAAATCCACAGCGTAAAGGGTCTGTTGGCTTCGCCAGAAAGCTCGTCCACTGGTCAGCCCCAAATCCGCAGCGTAAAGGGTCTGTTGGCTTCGTCAAAGCACTGGCCCGACGGTTTGCTGAACCACAAGCTGACCACGAATGAGGGACATCAGAACGACAGCCAGCAGCGGCGGAGTCGTACGTAGTTCGCTGCGAGGTGGTGTAACAACCCATAAGTACTCCCCACACAGAAGTACTCCTGGGGACCGAGTCAGAATGACTGCCAGGAGTACTCCCGGGTCGGGAAAAAAGTGGACCCCCCATTCTTCATAAAATACTCCCGAGAGTCATCCTGGGCCGGTCCCAGAAGTATCCCTACCTCATCCACCCCACCCCCACCCCCCCACCTCCTCCCTCGACATATCTCCGTTAAGGTTTTGAGGGATGTTATTTATTGGTAAATAAACTCATACATGGACATTCTATCTGAATCAACATTGAAATATAGTCTGAATCAACCTTGCGGGGGCGGGGGGGGGGGGGGGGGGGGGGGGGGGAGCATTCTACCAAAATCAACATTGAAATAATTAAAGTCTGAATTAACCTTAGGGATGAGTACTTCTGGGCCGGTCCCAGAAGCACCCCCGTGCATATCTCCTTTGTTGGTGGTGTTCAAGGTTGTTATAAAATCATACATGGATATTCTGTCTGAATAAACAATGAAATACAGTCTGAATCTACTTTAGGGGGGGTACTTGCAAATCTCCTTTATCACTGTGTTCAGGGTTGTTATTTACTGGTTTGAAACTCAAACATCGACATTCTACCTAAATCAACATTGAAAACAAGTCTGAATCAACTTTAGGGGGAGTACTTCTGGGCCAATCCCAGAAGTCCCCCCGTGCATATCTCCTTTGGGGAATAGGAGGGAATGGGGATAGGAGGTAGGTGGGGGTGAACGAGAGGGGGCAGACAGTGACAAAGGCATCAGAAGATATTTTGCACTGGGAGGGGTGGGGGGGGGGGGGGGAGGGGGGAAGGAGGGGGGAGCTGATCCGAAGAAAACATTCCTTCTGTTTCCCAAGTTTTGGTCAAAACGTGGGTGTGAAATCATGTTACAATTTCATCACAATTGTGGAGAGATATAGGATGAGGGTGTTACCGATTTTTATGAAAGCAGGGTTGGAAAAGGGGGGGGGGGGGGGGGTTCCAAATTGTTATAAAAGCAGAGGGGAAGGGGGACTCTTGTATTCCAAACTTTTAGAGGGAGCATCCTCATATCTGCCGTGGTCCAGTGAGAGCGGGGTGGGTTGAAATGAGAGGGAGGATCCTCCTATCTGCCGTGGTCCAGTGAGAGCGGGGTGGGTTGAAATGAAAGGAAGGGAGAGGAGCGCACTGTATCATCCTCCTATCTGCCGTGGTCCAGTGAGAGCGGGGTGGGTTGAAATGAGAGGAAGGGAGAGGAGCGCACTGCAACATGCCCTCCATGTCTTCTAGTTTCAGTAATTGGTGTCCCAGGTACCGACGTCAGTGAATGGTGATTTCAGAATCGACTTCGCGAAGTCCACTCGACGTGCACATGTGTGTGTGTGTGCGTGCGTGCGTGCGCGCGTGCGTGTGGTATTTGTGATGTCAAGGTACATATTTCCTTTCCCAGCGGTAACCTCAAGAGTACGAGCTTCTTTCTGTCAAATATTAGAAATGATTTATTGATATCTTCTGACATTGAGACAGCCCTTGGCATGTTGGAGCATTTTTGACATTTTCTTCAACAAAAGTGACTTTAATCTATAACAGAAAGAAGCTCTGTGAAAAAGGGGGGTACAGAAGGAAGTCCTTTCACCGCACGGTTGTGGGCCCGGGAAGTACTGAGTTGAGGGAACGTCGAGCAGGGGGAATATGTAGGGAGAAATATTGAAAAGAAAATGAAAAGGGAGATTATCAAGCAGCCATGAGCTGAAAGTATCCAGTAGAAGGAAAATCGAGCGGGTAATTTGAGCTGAAGGAGCAGTGAGGACGGGGAGTAATGAGAAGGGGGAGAACTAAGGCGATGGTGGTGGTGGTGGTGGGGGGGGGGGGGGGTGTTATCAAGCAGCGACCAGTAGGGTGGGAGTGATATGCAGGAGGATTTTCGAGCCGGGGAGTATTGAGCATGGGCAGTATTGATACGCTCGACTTCTCATGATATCTGTTTCTGATACAATCTGCATCACGCTGCCAACATTGAGACTGAAGATGAAGACGGTTCCAATGAATGAGCTTATTCTAAACAGAGACATGTTCCGTTTCCAGAGAAAACAGGATCCCAGTTGGATTGATGAGCGGTGTGATGGCACCAACACGCGCTACATTTCACACCAGCATGTCACGACCAGTTTGCACAATGGTTACTTTTGTTTTGGTTTCATTTTATTTACTCCCAGTTCTTATAGAACAGGGAGTACTTTGCAATGGGAACGAAGAAATGCTGTCTGTCTGTGAGTCTGTCTGTCTGTCTGTCCGTTCGTGGTCAAAATGTGTTCCACTCGCTCCAGACAAAACTACTGGACCAATCTTTCTGAATGTTTGTAGGTATGTTCATTATGGGTCACGGATGATGCCCGATGTTTTATTTTACCGTTTTATCCGTTACTATCGGCTATAATTGCCCATAACGGTTCTTCTTCTTTATTGAATATCTCAGAAAGTATTTGGCCGATCTTACTGAAAAATGTGTAGGTATGTTCATTATGGGTCACAGATGATGTCCGATCTTTTGGCTATAACAGCCCATGACGGCTTTTATTCTTTATGGAAAATCTCAGAAAGTATTCAGCTGATCTTTCTTAAAATTTGTAGGTATATTCATTATGGATCACAGATGATGGACGATGTTTAACAGAAGAGCCGTTACTACCGGCTATAACCGCCTAAAACGGTTTTTCCTCTTTATGGAATATCTCAGGCATATTCAAGATAAACTGGGAGTACGTTTATATGCTTTGCATCTTCTTTCACTTTTGTTGGTTTTTGTTAAGTAGATACACGCCCCCTCCCCTCCCACACACACACAAAGACGCTCTCTCTCTCTCTCTCTCTCTCTCTCTCTCTCTCTCTCTCTCTCTCTCTCTCATAAACAGTTTAATCGTCCATATAGTTCTCGATCACATAATATTACTATGATTATGTGTGAATGCGTGTGTGTATGTGTGAGTGAGTGCGTGCTTGCTTGCGTGCGTGTGTGTGTAAGTGCTTTCGCGCGCGCGCGGGCGTATATGTGTGTGCGTGAGAGAGAGAGAGAGAGAGAGAGAGAGAGGAGAGAGAGCATGGGTATGTGTATGACTTGAGCTTCATTGCTTTTGAATACACAAAGCTCTCTCTCTCTCTCTCTCTCTCTCTCTCTCTCTCTCTCTCTCTCTCTCTCTCTCTCTCTCTCTCTCTAGTCTCTCGGTCGCTGCTTTTTTTTGTCTTCACCCCGTCCTCTCGTTTTGCTTTTAAACTTTCAAATTACATTTCGCCAAATCTGGGGGTAGTAATGATGTTAATGAAGATTTAATGATTGTAGGATGTTTTGCATGAGATGAAATAAAGAATTTGTTTCGTTGGTTTTAAACATCCTATTTAAAAGAACGGGGGGGGGGGGGGGGGGGGGGGAGGGGGGGGGGGGGCAAGGACGTGAGTTCAAAGTGCGCGTGTGTCCATCATAACGAATCCATATCAAGCTGTTTTACACTATTCCCAGTTTCGCTTGGAATCTACACTGAGTACTCGTAACAGTCATCGGACAAACCATATTCACGGTCCATTGAGACACTTGTGTTTTTACCTGGCTGTTTTCTTCTGTGAATGTGCTAACAGACGTCGTGTGAAAACTTGATTTGTCTTCATTCTATCATTTAATATGCTTTCGTTCAACTTCTGCTAAAAGATATACCCCTATTCTCCCATTGATTTGTATGTTTTCACGATGAGACGAGGATTTTTCTCTCAACAGAGAGAGAGAGAGAGAGAGAGAGAGAGAGAGAGAGAGAGAGAGAGAGAGAGAGGCGGGCAGGCAGAGACAGACAGGGGCACACACACACACACACACACAACACACACACACACACACACAACACACACACACACACACACACAAAGAGAGAAAGAGAGAGAGAGAGAGAGAGAGAGAGAGAGAGAGAGAGAGAGAGAGAGAGAGAGAGGGCGGGCAGGCACACACACACACACACACACACACACACACACACACACACACACATACACACACACACACACACACAAGACAGAGAAGCTGACAGACACTCAGACAGAGAGAGAGACAGACAGACAGACAGACAGACAGGCGGGCAGAGATTTTCAATCATTGTGTCACCGGAACAGCTTCAGTCCAACTCGAGTATCTGCCAAAGTACTCTCAACTAGCAACCCAATTAAAGAAACCGCCAGAACAATGTCATAAACACATGGAAAAACCCGCCAGGAGTTTTCTCCCTTTCTTCAATATTGTCAAAAACCTACTGCCCCAAAGACTGTACGTATTTATTCAGGTTCAGTCAACACGTCGTAAAGTCTCACTAGACCAGGTCTTTAATTTCCCTTCCCTGTGTTCTACAGCACTCGACTAAACTAATTTTCTTGTGGCCTCCCCTTTCCCTCCAAGTGTTTGGTAGTTTTCAGCAGAAATGACGAGACAATAGACTGGAATTGGTGGCTAGTGGGGACCTTGAAGCAATCCCACGGGCTGGTTCGCTCTCCAATGCGTGCCAAAGGACTGCTGTA
>CM031605.1:39965939-39975939 GCA_018398815.1 Conus ventricosus
ACCAACAAAAAAAGAAGTATAAATAGGGAACGGGGTGGGGGTGGGGGACAAGCGTCAGTCTTACAATTAAAAAACTTCAGTGCCCCCATGGGACGAACCCACAACCCTGTGTACAGGTACACGCTCTGACCAAGTGAACTGATACCTCAGTTTGACACAGTCCGCTGTCTATACTTTTTGTGAACATGACTCCCTAACAACCATGAGACGTCATGTCAGTCTTCTTAGGGAAATGACGTAGTCAGTCTTCAACGCATGACTCAGACTTTTTACTTGGGTCCACGGATAATGCTTAGGACTCACTATGGGAGCATACTGGCGTTTATAGACGATAGCAGCTATTTTGCTCAAGGAACACAGGCATGATCCTCGAGGAAAATAGCGAACACAGTTTCTCTGGAGGATAACAGACACACCTATTGTCCTCAGGAAAATAGGGAAACAGCTATCATCGGCTTATGATGCTAGGATGATCCCATACAACTCACATATGATGGAAGTGACGGGATAGGGTAACGGGGATGAGAGGGGAAGGGGGAGGGGGGTTGACGGAGAAATTCGGGATGACGCCTATGTCAAAGTGCCATGAGTCATAAAATTTGTTCTTCTTTTATTTCTTTTTCTGATCGCTAACTACACTTCAAATGTCAATAGATCAATAATGTGTGTGTGTGTGTGTGGTGTGTGTGTGGTGTGTGTGTGTGTGTTGCGTGCGTGCGTGCGTGCGTGCGTGCGTGCGTGCGTGCGTGCGTGCGTGGTGTGTGTGTGTGTGTGTGTGTGTGTGTGTGTGTGTGTGTGTGTGTGTGTGTGTGTGTGCGTGCGTGTTTGTTTGTGCACCTGCGTTCGTGCGCGCACGCGCACGTGCGCGTTGTACATGCGTGCGTGCGTACGAGCGCGCGCTTGTGTGTGGTGTGTGTGTGTGTGTGTGTGTGTGTGTGTGTGTGTTGTGTGTGTGCGTGCGTGCACACACGCGCGCGCATTATGTGCGTGTGTGTGTGTGTATGTGTGTGTGTGTGCGCGCGAGCCCACCTAACTTCTAAAGCGGTTGTACCAACTGGGCAATTTTCTCAAAAATCGCATTATCTTTCAGTGTCGGAAATACCACTTTGTTTTCTCAAAATCCCAGTATCTTTCAGTGTCGGAAATACCACTTTGTTTCTCAAAAAATCCCAGTATCTTTCAGTGTCGGAAATACCACTTTGTTTTCTCAAAAATCCCAGTATCTTTCAGTGTCGGAAATACCACTTTGTTTTCTCAAAAATCGCAGTATCTTTCAGTGTCGGAAATACCACTTGTTTTCTCAAAAATCCCAGTATCTTTCAGTGTCGAAATACCACTTTGTTTTCTCAAAAATCCCAGTATCTTTCAGTGTCGGAAATACCACTTTGTTTTCTCAAAAATCCCAGTATCTTTCAGTGTCGGAAACATTATCTTTAGTTTGACCATAATGGAAGAGGAATGGGCAACAATGATTTTAAACGTCCACAGACGCCTCACACGGCACTTAGGTGAACACTACCTCTTACAGGCCTACCCCTCTCACCTGTCGACCCCCCTCCCCACCCTCTTGTCTCCTTATGCTAATGCTTTCTCACTATATTAGTCCTGCCAATGTGTGTTCTCAAGTCTTTGTCGTCGTCATCACCTTGGAGGCTATCTACGTTTTCATTTCGTTTCCCTCTCCCTTCCTCCTTCTTTGTTCATTCTCTCCACACCGCCTTCCCTCGGCCCTGTCCCTCCCTCCCGTTGTGACTTGGGTCTTTCAGCGTCACCTGACCGTTACCAGATGTAGTCAGTTCACCGCCAGCTCCTGTCTTCAGGCCAGTCAGACGTTTGTCACTACAGCAGTCCTTTGTGTCATCGGCATTGAAGACCCAGAACCGTAGACCAATTAACCAGGGTACCTTACCCATCGCACACGGCCGAACTGTGTGAAGAAGGCCGAAGTGGTCAGATGACAGATGACACCTAGGAGAGAGTTCGGACCTGCCCGGTGGCGAAAAGGGGAAGGGATGTAACTACTACGACCTCGGCGCTCCAAGTGAGCGCTAAATGCTCAGTCAGCTGAGGTTCTTTGTAAACAGTCAGTGAAGAGCAGGAGTCTTGGATTCGTTCGGATGGTATTGCCGTGGGTCACTGTGTTGGTTCTATTGTCAGGCTGGCTGAATGCGTGTGGAGGTTGTAGTAGCCCTCATTAAGTTAATTACTGTGTTAAGTGACCACCGAAGTCGGCGGGAATTTTCGATGTCCATCTGGTGCTAAGTGTGTGTTTGCTAATCAATTAGGTAGGGTGTGTGTGTAAATGCTGATGTGTGGGAGAATGTAGCGAATGGAGAATTCAGGGTACTTGTGAACTAGGGGTTTGAGAAGCAGCGTGGACAAAGGCATGGCCCAAAGGGGGATCCTTTGTTTCCATCCCTATATAAACTGAGGGAGAACAACGTGAGGGAGAACAACACCAGGAGAGAGAGAGAGAGAAGGCAGAGGAGAGAGAGAGAGGAGAGGAGTGAGCAGGACAGAGAAAGGGTCGAGAGAAACGTGGTCTGGGAGATAGAAGAGACAGCAAGGTCTTAGAGTAAAGACAAGCTGGAAAGAGAAGGAAACTAAGTTTGAAGCCCAGAGGTGGGTGAAGACAGACAAACTGAATTTGAACCCAGAGGTGGGTGAAGAAGACGAAGAAGAAGAGTTCTACGTCGAGATCCAGAGACGACCACGAAGACCCAGTCCTGAAACCTGGAGCCAGTCAACCAAGGGCATCACCATCAAGCAGTGCTGAAGAAGACGTGAAGAGACTTGTTCAAGAACTGTGGTGTGGTGTGAAAGCGTGGTTGTGTTGTGTGAAACCTGGCAAGGTAAGAAGTCATTTTATTATAACCCGGGATTAGGAAGTATTGATATTTCATGTGCTGATTGTTCATTTTGTGTAATTGGATTTTTCATGTTTGATTATAAGTAGCATAGAAATTGTAATTCTGTGCTCAGTCGTGTTAGGAGAGAAACGAATGCGTGACATCCATTCCCAGAGAGAGGTGAATGTTTGGTGGACGCATGAGTGTGCATATGCGTGTATGAGTGCAAAGATAACCTTGGTGTGTTAAGCCTGACTAATAATACATCAACTTAGTGCACTTAAGCAATACCATCACGATTTTCCCCGTCCTGGACAGGTTGCTAGTTGAGAGTACTTTGGCAGATACTCGAGTTGGACTGAAGTTGTTCCGGTGACACAGTGATTGAACATCTTGCCTGTCTGCCTGCCTGCCTGCCTGCTGTCTCTCTCTCTCTCTCTCTCTCTCTCTCTCTCTCTCTCTCTCTCTCTCTCTTCTCCTCTTCTCTCTCTCTCTCTCTCGCTGTCTGAGTGTCTGTCAGCTTCTCTGTCTTGTGTGTGTGTGTGTGTGTGTGTGTGTGTGTGTGTGTGTGTGTGCCTGCCCGCCTCTCTCGCTCTCTCTCTCTCTCTCTCTTTATGTGTGTGTGTGTGTGGTGTGTGTGTGTGTGTGTGTGTGTGTGTGTGTGTGCGCGCCCCTGTCTGTCTGTCTCTGCCTGCCCGCCTCTCTCTCTCTGTTGAGAGAAAAAATCCTCGTCTCATCGTGAAAATACAAATCAATGGGAGAACATGGGTATATCTTTTAGCAGAAGGTTGAACGGAAGCATATTAAATGATAGAATGAAGACAAATCAAGTTTCACACGCGTCTGTAGCACATTCACAAAGAAAACTGCCCCCAAAACTTTTTGGTATTTTTTTCGGGTTTTTCAGTAAAACACTCGTAAGTCCACAACCAGCCCCTCTCTCTCTCTCCTCCTCTCTCTCTCCCCTCCCTTCTCTCTCCTTCTCCTGTCAAGGGGACAAGTGCTCTGGACCGTGAATAGGGTTTGCCGACGATGAACTTACGGTACCATGAATTCCAAGCGAAACTAAGAAAGTGTAAAACAGCTTCATATGGGTTCGTTTTATGGATCACGCGCACTTTGACTCCTCCGTCCCCCCCCCCTTCCTTAAAAAGGGTGTTTAAAACAGCGAAACAAATTCTTTATTTTTATCCATTTAAAACATCCTACAATCATTAAATCTTCATTATCATCATTACTACCCCCAGATTTGCAGAAATGCGATGTGAAAGTTTAAAAGAAAAAAGGAGAGGACGGGCATATGAAAAAAAAAAGGGAAAGCGACACAAAGACTTGAGGAGAGAGAGAGAGGGGGGGGGGGGGGGAGAGAGAGAGAGAGAGAGAGAGAGAGAGAGAGAAAAGAGAGAGAGAGAGGAGAGAGAGAGAGAGAGCTAGCTTTGTGCATTCGAAAGCAATAAAGCTCTCAAGTCATACACATACCCATGCTCTCTCTCTTTTCCTCTCTTCTCTCTCTCTCCCCTCTCTCTCTTCTCCTCTTTTTCTCCTTCTCTCTCTCTCTCCTCTCTCTCTCTCTCTCTCTCTCACGCACAACAAGTTACGTGCGCGGGGCGCGAAAGCATTTAACACACACGCGCACGCAAGCAAGCACGCACTCACTCACACATACACACACGCATTCACTCCCTGTCACAGCAATATTATGTGCCGAGAAACTATATGGACGATTAAACTGTTTTATGAAGGGGAGAGAGAGAGAGAGAGAGAGAGAGAGAGAGAGAGAGAGAGAGAGTCTTTGTGTGTGTGGGAGGGAGGGGGCGTGTGTGTTGATGCCTACTTAACAAAACCAACAAAAGAAACAAGAATGAAAAGCATATAAACGTAACTCCCAGTTTATCTTAAAATAGCGTGAGATATTCTATAAAGAGGAAAACCGTTTTTGGTCCAGTTATAGCCGTTAGAAAACGGCTCTTCTGTTAAACATCGTCCATCATCTGTGACCCATAATGAATATACCTACAAATTTTAAGAAAATCGGCCAATTACTTCTGAGATTTCCATAACGAATAAAAACCGTTATGGGCTGTTAAGCCAAAACATCGGGCATCATCTGTGACCCATAATGAACATGCCTACACATTTTCAGAAAGATCGGCCAAATACTTTCGAGATATTCTATAAAGAAGAAGAACCGTTATGGGCAATTATTTGCCCGATAGTAACGGATAAAACGGTAAAATAAAACATCGGGAAAACATCCGTGACCCATAATGAATATACCTAGAAATTTTCAGAAAGAGCGGGCCATAGTTTTGTCTGGAGTGAGTGGAACACATTTGACCACGAACGGACAGACAGACAGACTCACACACAGACAGCATTTCTTCGTTCCCATTGCAAAGTACTCCCTGTTCTATAAGAACTGGGAGCAAATAAATGAAACCAAAACAAAAGTAAACCATTGTGCAAACTGGTCGTGACACGCTGGTGTGAAATGTAGCGCGTGTTGGTACCATCACACCGCTCATCAATCCAACTGTGGATCATGTTTTCTCTGGAAACGGAACATGTCTCTGTTTAGAATAAGCTCATTTATTGGAACCGTCTTCATCTTCAGTCTCGATGTTGGCAGCGTGAAGCAGAGTGTATCAGAAACAGATATCATGAGAAGTCGAGCGTATCAATAACTGCCCATGCTCAATACTCCCGCTCGACAATCCTCCTGCTTTTCACTCCCACCCCACTGGTCGCTGCTTGATACCCCCCCCCCCTCCCCCAACACCACCACCACCATCGCCTTAGTTCTCCCCTCCTCATTATTCCCCGCCCCACTGCTTCTTCAGCTCAAATTCCCCGCTCAATCTTCCTTCTACTGGATATTTTCAGCTCATGACTGCTTGATAATCTCCCTTTTCATTTTCTTTTCAATATTTCTCCCCGACATATTCCCCCTGCTCGACATTCCCTCAACTCAGTACTTCCCAGGCCCACAACCGTGCGGTGAAAGGACTTCCTTCTGTACCCCCTTTCTTTCACAGAGCTTCTTTCTGTTATAGATTAAAGTCACTTTTACTGAAGAAAATGTCAAAAATGCTCCAACATGCCAAGGGCTGTCTCCAATGTCAGAAGATATCAATAAATCATTTCTAATATTTGACAGAAAGAAGCTCGTACTGTTGAGGTTACCGCTGGGAAAGGAAATATGTACCTTGACATCACAAATACTGCACACACACACACACACACACACACACACACACACACACACACACACACACACACACGCGCGCGCGCGCACACACACACACACACGCACACACACACACACACACACACACACACACACACACACACACACACACACACACACACACATGTGCACGTCAAGTGGACCTCGCGAAGTCGATTCTGAAATCACCATTCACTGACGTCGGTACCAGGGACACCAATTACTGAAACTAGAAAATATGGACGGCATGTTACAGTGCGCTCCTCTCCCTTCCTCTCATTTCAACCCACCCCGCTCTTACTGCACCACGGCAGATAGGAGGATACTCCCTCTAAAAGTTTGGAATACAAGAGTCCCCCTTCCCCTCTGCTTTTATAACAATTTGGACCCCCCCCCCCCCTTTTCCAACCCTGCTTTCATAAAAATCGGTAACACCCTCATCCTATATCTCTCTACAATTGTGATAAAATTGTAACATGATTTCACACCCACGTTTGCACCAAAACTTGGGAAACAGAAGGAATGTTTTCTTCGGATCAGCTCCCCCCCCCCCCACCCCCCATTCCCCAGTGCAAAATATCTTCTGATGCCGCTGTCACTGTCTGCCCCCTCTCGTTCACCCCCACCTACCTCCTATCCCCATTCCCTCCCCATCATCCCCCTACACTTTTTCTCCCTGTTTAAAAGTTTTCTTTTGCTGTTTTTAACATGCACATTATAAGGTTAAAAAAATCAGAAAGGAAAAAAAAAAACGAGAAAAATTTAATGTAAAAAAAAATGATAGATCAGAAAGAGAAAACAATCACACGTTCACAATGACATTCCAGATTGAAACACACACACGGACACACACACACACACACACACACACACACACACACACACACACACACACACACAACACACACACACACACGCACACACACACACACACACTGTGGAGGAGAGAGAGAGAGGGAGAGGAGGGGAGGGGGCAGAGAGAGGGAAGATGTGGACGTCAATCATTTGATCATGTGCAGGCATATACCTTATTTCACAGACTTTGATCAGACCCATGGGTCGTCTATTGAGGGCCAATCATCAGTGCGGCTCAACACCATTTCCGCCGTGTAGTTGGTTGCAGTCTGGAGGTGGACAGGTAAAGGGACGTAATCACACTATCCAAACCACCACACCCTTCAGTCAGCAGAGCAGGTACTGGCTCTGTTGGTGAAGGGACGTAATCACACTATCCAAACCCACGACACCCTTCAGTCAGCAGAGCAGGTACTGGGCTCTGTTGGTAAAGGGACGTAATCACACTATCCAACCCAACACACCCTTCAGTCAGCAGAGCAGGTACTGGACTCAGTTGGTAAAGGGACGTAATCACACTACCAAACCCACGACACCCTTCAGTCAGCAGAGCAGGTACTGGGCTCTGTTGGTAAAGGGACGTAATCACACTATCCAAACCCACCACACCCTTCAGTCAGCAGAGCAGGTACTGGGCTCTGTTGGTAAAGGGACGTAATCACACTATCCAAACCCACGACACCCTTCAGTCAGCAGAGCAGGTACTGGGCTCTGTTGGTAAAGGGGCGTAATCACACCATGGAAACCCACGACACCTGTCAGCAGAGCAGGTACTGGGCTCTATTGGTAAAGGGACGTAATCACACTAAAGGAATCCCACAACACCCTTCAGTCAACAAAACAGGCACTGGATTCTGTTGTTTAAGGGACGTAATCACATTATCGAAATCACGACACATTCCGTTGGCAGAACAGGTTTCTAGGCTGAATTGGCAAAGGGACGTAATCACACTATGAAACCCAGTACAAACTTCAGTCAGCAGAGCAGGTACTAGGCTCTATTGGTAAAGGGACGTAATTACACTATCGAACACCAAAAACACCCTTTAGTCAGCAGAACATGTAATGGACTCAGTTTGGGAAAGGGACGTAATCACATTTATCGAAATCACGACACTTTTCAGTCAGCAGAACAGGTACTGGGCTCTTTTGGTAAAGGGACGTAATCTCACTATGGGAAACCCACGACATGCTTCACTCAACAGAACAGGTACTGGGCTCTGTTAGTAAAGGGACGTAATCACATTATCGAAATCACGACACTTTTCAGATAGCAGAACAGGTACTGGGCTGAACTGGTAAAGGGACGTAATTACACTATGGAAACCCACGAACCCTTCAGTCAGCAGAGCAGGTACTGGACTCAGTTGGTAAAGGGACGTAATCACACTATGAAACCCACGACACCCTTCAGTCAGCAGAGCAGGTACTGGGCTCTGTTGTGAAAGGGACGTAATCACACTATGGAAACCACGACACCCTTCAGTCAGCAGAACAGGTACTGGGCTCTGTTGGTAAAGGGACGTAATCACACTATAGAAACCCACGACATCCTTCGATCAGCAGGCAGGTGCTGGGCTCTGTTGGTAAAGGGACGTAATCACACTATGGAAACCCCAGTCAGCAGAGCAGGTAACGGGGCTCTGTTGGTAAAGGGACGTAAATCACACCAGGGGAAACCCCAAACGACACCCTTCAGTCAGCAGAGCGGCCAAATCATCTCCCTGACGCCTGCAGCTCCCCTTCAGAAACAGTCCCAAGCTGAGGAAACAGGTTTGGCGGGTAAATAGTGGGTCGGGAAGGACGTGTGGCAATGAAGGAGGGGAGATAAATTAGCGTTAGGGTTGAAGATAAAAAGGAGGGAAATTTTTAACAATAAAATGACCAGCTTGCTGTCAATGAAATCCCAGTCATTTGAATTTTCTGTGTGCTATGATCGACTCATCCTCTCTCAAATTGACGTCGTGTCAAAATCTAAATATTGACGTTTTTGTCAAAAAACGTTTTGCCACGTTTTTCCCGAAATATCTAAACAGATGTAATTCTACCCCAGAACATTTCCCGAGACGAAGTACATCCATAGATACTCGTTCGTTTCCTCGTGTGTTGTTGTCGTGAATTCTTCAGCGTAAGGGCTTAATTCATTTTCACAAGAAGATGGTATCACCCATTTTTCGTAACTGCATTTTTCTAAAAGTAAATTCCATGAACTGCGTTTACTTCAGACGAAAAAAGATTTAACAAAACAAAAAAAAAACAAAAAAAAAAAAAAAAAAAAGAAAAGATTAAAAAAAGGTTTGACATAAGATTACTTACTGGGAGAAATGCCCATTTGCGAAAGAGTTATCTACCTTTCTTTCATTATTCTTCAGCGTCAGTCTAAAATAACATGAAATTCCTTTCTGTCTGTCCTCTGCATTCTTTTCCCTTGTTTAGTCATGTGTACCCTCCCCCCCCCCCCACTTCAGTAAAAGGCCTTGGCCTTTATCTGAATGAAACTTCTTGAGTCTCTCCCCTCCCCCCCCTCCCTCTCTCTCTCTCTCTCTCCTCTCTCTCTCTCTCTCTCACCATACTACCGTGCAATAGAAGACACTCTAACAACACACACCTCTCGCAATGGAAACCACTGTCATTGAACTGTAGCCAAGGAGCCGCAGGACGTCACATCATGGCAGTAAAGCGCGCGCCACACTGTCTGTGTCTGTTCCCCAGTTGGGTGTGTACCACGCCTTCGTCGGCAATAGCACAAGCATGTGACCTGGTCCAGTCAAAGGTCTATCTGAAGATTACCAGCTCCTTTCCCCGGTCATTGGGGAGGGTTGGGGTGGGATGATAACGAGCTCTTCTTTTGGGAGACCATGAAAAGAAAACATAGTATGTCTGTGTGTTATGATAACAATTTAGAGAGAGAGAGAGAGAGAGAGAGAGAGAGAGAGGGGGGGGGGGGGGGAGGAAACAAAACACCACACACACAGACGGCACAATCAACACAAAAGATTTCTCTTGTGGTGACCCTGTGTCGAAACAAACTGCCATAATGGCGGCAATCAACGATGAGGTGGCATTTCAG